>CM076577.1:71232218-71807747 GCA_034641835.2 Pinus albicaulis | reverse complement strand
ATTTGCATCAATGATTTGCTTCCCTTTGTCATCACGATTTTCTAGTTTTGACTCAGGATCATGACATGCATCTGATTCGGGTGCCTTCAATTCGACTACTAGTGACTATTTGGCCCGACACTTGTTTGTGCTGTGAGTGGGGTTATTATGAAATTCACACCACTTCCCCATGTCTTCTTTGGATTTTTGGTGTTGTTCTAAGTCATCCCACTTTGGCTTTGCCCCTTGTTCTATGGTTCTGGGGCACCTTTCCCTGGCTTTGGATTCACGGATCCAAAGTCTCGCTTCTTTTGCTTAAATTTATGCTCAATCTTAGTGGCATAGCGATATGCCGTGCCAAGCGAGGTAATGTTGAGGAACTCCATTTCCTATTGAATGTATCTATGAAAACATTTGTGGTACTTGAGCACCAAATGTTTCTCTAAATCTTTAATACCCAACTTTGTGTTCAGGGTATGAAAAAATTTGTCAATTCATGCACATCTTGATCCCTTTGTTGCTGCAACGTGGTCCATTGGATTTACTTGTCCTCATAGCTCCCCATGGGATAATATTTTTCCTTAACGTCGTCTCAGAACAAATTCCAAGTGGGCCCGCCCGAGAACAAAGAGGCTTCCCTCTCTCATCATTTTTCTCACAGTAGGTTTCCAACTAGTCTTTGACATGGGGGGCGACTTTGAGGAGTTCAAAAATAATCTTTTCTCGGTCGAAGAAATCAGGGACCGAGAAATACCCTTCTAGAAAATTCAACCATATATCTACGACATCTGCATTTATATTGCCTTCAAATACAAGAATGTTGAAGTTGAGATGTACCTTGAAAGGAGAGGTGCCTCCAGAGTGGCTACTGGATGTACATGCATCGTTGGGGGGCAGCCGTTAAAGGATCTGGGCAAAGTTATCCATCATCGCGTTCCTTTGTTTCTCAAGGGCCTCCTCGAGAAATAATTTTATAGGATCTCGTGCTCCTTCCTCTTTCTTTTCTTCTTCCATGGGGGGTCGTCGAGATTTGTGAGGCTGATCTTGTAAGGGTTCAACTAGATTGAGCCCTAAATCCTTATACCCTGACCTCGTTGGGGACATGCAAAGAAAAACAGAGAAAGAGCAGACTGCTCTGATACCACTGATTCAGATTTATGCAGGTGTTAGAATCCTCTAATTCACAGTATCACAAGGTGATTAATTATTTCTCAGATCTCTCATTTTGAAAATAATGTTCCATGGCTGTCATTTATTTTCAGAAAAAAAAGGGAAATCCTGACTATCAAGAGCGTCAAAGGAATCAATCTTCCTTTCAATTAAGTTGAAAGAGGAAATTCTTGATGATTAGTTGCGATGGTGAGAAAAATTCATTCTGCCCTCATTCTTTCATCTACCCTTTTTTGGCCTTCATTTTCCATTTTTCTAAAAGTCCTATTCTTCATTCCCCTCTATTTCATTACTACACGCTCATATCACTTTTCACATTTGCAAAATCGTAAAATCCTTCAATTACCGTCTCCTACAAAAACTTCCGAAATGCGATTTGCGATGATGGTGGGATCCATTCACTTATCGCTTCATACGCCTCAAATACCTTATAAACCATTTTATTATGATTCAGGTGTGATTAACATTCTTACCTTTCACCCTTTCCCCGCTTTGCATCGCATCGCAAATACCATTTCACAGATTGGGGAACTTAACTTATCACCTTTCCACCAACCTTTAAATCTTGCGATCGCCGATGTGTGATATTCATCGCATCGTACAAATTTTAGTTTTCCCTGCGCCATTCCGTTGCCACCCTCATCGCATATCACAAAACATAACTTATCGCATTTCACAACTTTAAATGTTTAAGCATATTGCAAAACTTATCCGGTCCTGATTGCGATTTGTGATGCAGTTGGTCCCCATGATAACTGCCACATCACCTCCACTCCCCGCACTTTGCAAATCACAAGATTTAACTTTCAACCCCCGCCACTTATATACTAAACCTATGAATGATGATTTGCGATGCGGGTCGAGTCCCACCTTCCCTGTCACGTCACCTCCCTATCAGCGCACTTCGCACTTCGCACTGTTTAACACTTACCTCCTGCTCCCCATTCGTAAAACCTTAAGATCCGTGATTTGCGATAGGCATCGGCCCCACCTTCCCGGCCACATCACCTTCATTCATTGCTGCTTCACACATCGCAAGATTTAACTCTCACCTCTGCCGCTTTTAGACAAAAGCTTCCACTTTGAGATTGCGATGTGAGTTTTGGGGCCCACCTCCTTGCCACCTCATGACCACCTTTAAAAATCCCTGCACCTACCCTCCATCTCCACTCACACCCCCCTCATCCGACAGTCTTTATTTCGTTTCGCACTCCCCACAACTTTCGAGCTTTAACCCTGGAGGGGGGTCCGAAATGGGTTGTATCCCTTACCACCATCCCTGCTATGTGTCTCCCCTCCGCTAAATCACACCACCCTTCTCCGATACCACTTACTGTTCGCACCCCCTCCAAAAAACAAGTTTTTACTATTTAAACAAACCGCCCCCGCTGCTCCACGTCTGCCAACCAACGTCCTCCACTGCTGTGCCGCGTCGACTCTCGCCACCATGCATCAGTTAGCCATTCCACACTGCGCCTATCCAAAGTTTTGGATTACTACTGTGCATTTCAAAAGGAAGGCAGTGGGTTGTCTGTTTCCAAGCTCCGTTGCAACAAAAACCGGCGCTGAAGAGACATAGGCATTTAGAAACAAAATTACAGTTAACACACTCTGCTTAGAAACCGTTTTGCACCAAGGTAAAGCCAAGATGTTAGAGCCGTCATTGCCTTTTCAACATCATTCGAACCAGACTATGATCACTCTGCAATTAATAACGGACTACTACAACCACTGCCTTGGTCCAATTTATCTTGTCACCACTTGGAGGGTTCCACTTGTCAAAGTTTTATTCCATCACAGCCTCTTTGTGATCCCAAGAGGAAATTAATTCCTTATTCTGTATTTAATAATAGACTGCTAAAGCCACTGTTATGGCCGAGCTTGTCTTATCACTGCCTGCATGATTCCATTTGTCCAGTTTCTGTTTGAATGTAATCACTGTAGTAGACAGATTAACCGGCTTAATTTTTTATAAATACTACATGCATTAACAGTATGAAAAAAGGCACGGAAGGGGAAAAACCATTGTAATAGACTCTTTGGCTGTAAGCACTCTCTTTTGGATGAATGAATGAGTATGTTGTTTTCCAGATTCTTGTGTTATGATATGTGGTGAAGTGTTCCTTTTCTTGTAATCTGTTATCTCTAGTTTTACATATTGTTGTTCTTTATTTACTGCGGATAGAAAATTTTGTGTAGAATTTACCATGGGGTACCCTGTTTAGTCTTGAAACAATACATTATGTTTTCCTCTGAGACTTGGATGTAGGATTCAAAGACGGTTTGCTCTGCATCCATGTTGAACCACCGGAATGCAGAATTCAAAGACGTTCTTCTCTGCATTTACATTGAACCTTAATCTCCTCCTCCTTTCCATTTCAAAAGCTGTAAAGATCCATTGACATGGATAGCTTTCCTAGTTGCACCTGACCTCAGTTATTCATCCATTTCAATCGATTTGCTCCTGTTTGACTCCATATCCCAATGGCCCCCTTCTGTTGCCTCAACCAAATATTCAAACAAACCCCTATGCACTAATAGCTAGCCTAAAACACCCCTATAAACAAAGCTATATCAAACAGACTCAGAGCCCTCTTTGAGTCCAGGAAGGCTAGGTCCTGGACTCCAAAGTGGTTTGATGTTTCCCCCCATTATTCTATCCTCAGCCTTCGAAATTATGGGGTGACAACATAATGGCGACTCTACTGGGGACAAAATTTATCTTCCTCAAAAAGTACATCAAAGTTCAGATCTAATTACTAATGGTGGACAGTGACGAGACACAAGATGGTTGCAATTATTGACGTGGCGACTCCATGATTCAAAGAACTCGGCTTTTGAGAATTCATGGCGGCTCCACAACATGCTGACCAGTGTTCCTACTGAACAAGATGACAAGGTTTATGGAAGACCTTCTATCTAGTGAAGTTTTAAATGCATTCAGGTATCAGTTATCATAATTTCAGCTTGGTGAATATTTCCTAGAGGCTATCTTTCTCATTTGAAATCAATAAAATTTAGTCCTGATGCTAGAACATGTTTTCTAAAGATAGTTGTTGAACGGTATGAAACTGGTATTGAAATTTTGGATTCTCAAATTTAGTCATATAATTTCCGAGATCCTAAAGAACTCTTGAAAAGTCTCCCTTCACCTAAGCAAGAGGAAATTGTACTACCTCTTGACTTACATATTGAGGATGATTGTGCTTTCAAGTACCAAGTTGAAGATGTGGTTTCAAAGTTTAATACTAAGGATACAACTGATCAACTAGTCATAGAGGGCCTAGAAGCAAAAGTCTTACATCATACTTTTATTGATCCTATAGCAGATTATATGGAGGTTCTTTTTAGCTCAAGTTTTCAAACATGTATTCTCTATAAGGGTCAAATATATCAACAGTTGCCATTACATATTATAACTTTAGTTATGCAGGCACATAATCAAGTTATACAGTTGATTCTCCTGTCAAACAGTCAAGTTGTCCATTTGTTTCTGTTGCTACTTAACTGGTTGCACTGACATTATTGTATCATTTAGAACAACAACAATTTCAGTAGAGTAGGGTAGGTAGGTGTGCAAATAAGCTCAGTAATCTGAGCATATTTTCAGTTTTAGTTTCAGATTTCTTTCCAGTTTTTAGTACAAGTTTATTCTAGACTTCATTTTGAAGAGAGTGTTGATTTCATATTGTCAACCACAGAAGGTTTTGTAGCAGACTAAGTTGCAGATTTGGGATCAGCCCAATGGATCAGGCCACTAGTTTGCGATGTTCTCGACACCTCCTGACATCCCCAGCTGGAGCCACTGTTAGACTCCTGTAGTTCACAATATCACAAGGTGACTGATTATTTCTCAGATCTCTCATTTTGAAAATAATATTCCTTGGCTATCATTTTTTTTTTTTTTTTTCAGAAAAAGGGGAAATACAGACTATCAAGAGCATCAAAGGAATCAATCTGCCTTTCAGTTCAGTTGAAAGAGGAAAGTGTTGTTGATTAGGTGCGATGGTGAGCAAAATTCATTCTGCCCTCATTCTTTCATCTACCCTCTTTTTTCCTTCATTTTCCATTTTTCTAAAAGTCCCACGCTTCATTCCCCTCTAGTTCATTACCGCACACTCATATCATTTTTCGCATCGAAAAAATTGTAAAATACTTCAATTACCATCTCCTACAAAACCTTCCGAAATGCGATTTGCGATGATGATGTGACCCATTCACTTACCGCTTCGTATCCCTCGAATACATTATAAACCCTTTTATTATGATTCGGGTGTGATTAACCTTACTTACCCATTTCCCTTTCCTCACTTCGAAACACATTGCAAATACCATTTCGCAGATTGGGGAACTTAACTTATTGCCTTTCCGCCAACCTTTAAATCTTGTGATCGCCGATGTGCGATATTCATCGCATTGCACAGATTTTAGTTTTCCCTATGCCATTCTGCTGCCACCCTCATCACATATCAAAAAACATAACTTACTGCATTTTGCAACTTTAAATGTTTAACAATATTGCAAAACTTATCCGGTCCCGATTGTGATTTTTGATGTGGTTGCCCCCCACCATAACTGCCATGTCACCTCGACTCCCTGCACTTTGCAAATCACAAGATTTAACTTTCAACCCCTGCCACTTATAAACTAAAGCTCCGACTTGCGATTTGCGATGTGGGTTAGGTCCCACTTTCCCTCCCACGTCACCTCCCTATCATCGCACTTCGCACAGTTTAGCACTTACCTCCTTCTCCCCATTCGTAAAACCTTAGGATCTGCGATTTGTGATAGGCGTCGACCCCACCTTCCTGGCCACGTCACTTTCATTCATCATTGCTTCGCACATCACAGGATTTAACTCTCACCTCCGCTGCTCTTAAAAAAAAGCTTCCGCTTTGCGATTGCGATGTGAGTTTTGGGGCCCATCTCCTTGCCACCTCATGACCACCTTTAAAAAGCCCCGCACTTACCTACCGTCTCCACTCACCCCCCCTCATCTGACGGACTTTATTTTGTTTCCCACTCCCCGCAGCTTTCGAGCTTTAACCATGGAGGGGGGTCCAAAATGGGTGGTATCCCTTACCACCATCCCCGCCATGTGTCGCCCCTCTGCTAAATCTCACCCCCCCTTCTCCTATACCACTTTATGTCTGCACCCCCTCCAAAAAATGGTTTTTTACTATTTAAACAAATTGCCCTTGCTACTCCATGTCTGCCAACGAACGCCCTCCACCATTGTGCCGCGTCGACTCCCACCACCATGCCTCACTTAGCCATTCCACACTGCGCCTTTCCAAATTTTTGGATTGCTACTGTGCATTTCAAAAGGAAGGCAATGGGTTTTCTGTTTCCAAGCTCTGCCACAACAAAAACTGGCACAGAAGAGACAGAGGTAGTTAGAAACAAAATTACAGTCAACACACTATGCTTAACAACCATTTCGCACTAAGGAAAAGCAAAGATGTCAGAGCCATATTTTCTTCTTCAGAATCATCTGAACCAGACTATGATCACTCTGCAATTAATAACAGACTACTACAGCCACTGTCTTGGTTCAAGTTATCTTGTCACCACCTACAGGGTTCCACTTGTCAAAGTTTTATTCCATCATAGCCTCTTTGTGATCCCAAGAGGAAATTCCTTCCTTATTTTGTATTTAATAATAGAATGCTAAAGAGATTGTTATGGCCGAGCTTGTCTTATCACCGCCTCCATGATTCCACTTGTCCAGTTTATGTTTGAATGTAATCACTGCAGTAGATAGATTAACCGACTTAAGTTTTGTATAAATACTGCATGCATTAGCAGTATGAAAAAAGGCCCGGAAGGGGAAAAAACCATTGTAATAGACTCTTTGGCTGTAAGCACTCTCTTTTGGATGAATGAACGAGTATGATGTTTTCCAGATTCTTGTGTTGTGACTTGTGGTGAAGGGCTCCTTTTCTTGTAATTTTTTATCTCTAGTTTTACATATTATTGTTCTTTATTTACTGTGGATATAAATTTTTATGTAGGATTTACCATGGGGTAACCTGCTCAATCTTGAAACAATACATTATTTTTTCCTCTAAGACTTGGATGCAGAATTCAGAGACAGTCTTCTCTTCATCCATGTTGAACCACCAAAATTCAGAATTCAGAGACAGTCTGCTCTACATCCATGTTGAACCACCAGAATGCAGAATTCAGAGACGGTCTACTCTGCATTTACGTTGAAACTTAATCTTCTCCTCCTTTCCATTTCACAAGCTGTAAAGATCCATTAAGATGGCTAGCTTGCCTGGTTGCACCTGACCTCAGTTATTCATCCATTTGAATCTATTTGCACCTGTTTGACTCCATAGCCCAATGGCCCCCTTCTGCCGCCTCAACCAAATCTTCAAAAAAACCCCTATGCACTAATAGCTAGCCTAAAATTCCCCTATAAAAAAATATATATCAAACAGAGAGAGCCCTCTCTGAGTCCAAGAAGGCTATGTCCTAGAATCCAAAGCGGTTTGATGTTTCCCCCTGTGGTTCTGTCCTCAGCCTTTGGAATTACGAGGTGACAACAGCAGGAACACAATAATATACATAAATAAACATAAACATAGAGATGTAGTGGAAATAAAAATTCATTTCATTAATATCAATTAACAGATATATGCTTACAGTCATAATGGAAATAAACTAGCTAGGGCATTGGTAGCTTATCTTTGAGAAGAGATGTGGTGGCAACAGGCCTCTAAACTGTGTTACAATAAGGCGCAAGGGATATTTATTATTAAGAAACAATGGAAAACCCTAGATATCCAAAAACCTAACCCTCTGAGATGAAGCGCCAAAACAATGGGCCCCGTTTGCGTAAAATGGTACATCAATCTTCCCCGGGACGTAACTTTGGCATACGATCTTCGATTGACGCACACAATACATAGTTAGAAAGATATATCTGAGGACTACAACTTTTGAGTGAGCAACACCGGTCAAGGAAATATTTTGTTCCCTGTTTTCCCGAAAAATGTCGTTTAGGGCCTCAAAATGGCTTCGGAAGTTCAGGACCCAAAAATCTGCTAAAAATAGTAAGTTGTGCTTAAGCTGAAAAACTGAAGAACCAATGGTGTGGGTCCAAATGGAATAGGTGGGTGACCACCAATATCCACCTGGATCACCAGTCAAGTACATTGTACGAAGTGTTTCCAAATGCCCTATGCCTTCTATTGACCCTCCTAAACCTATTCTTGGCCCACATGTCGATGGTGTGATTGGGTCTATTTATGATCCCATAAGCCAAGTGGCTATCTAGCTTGGGTAATTTATTGTTACATCTCAAGCGCCAACAAGTTCATCTGGCTCTACTACAAAACCCCCTTCTGAGCACTTCACCAATTTTCTCACGATGAAGTCCACTCAACCGAAGAAAAACTCTCAATCTAGTGGTAATAAAAACAAAAATAATAAGAGAAATAAACAACATAATCAAACTACTCAGGAGTCCAAAATGAATCCTTAGAGTCAGGGAGGGAGAAATGTGAGCGTCGCTAGAAAATCAAGTTTCCTTGTAAAATTTGTTAAGATGACCACCTTACTCATGAGTATCCTTGTATGGATGAAGTCCATAAGCTCCTTTCACCACCATCTACACAAAAACCTGCCATTTTGACTCATCCATTCCCTGTACAACCTCAACAACAAATGGTTGCTCAACCTGATCAACCTCTGCAAGGGGGAAATGATGGGTCCTCTTCCCATCCTCATAGTTCATTTGTCTTCATGTGCAAGGAAGATGGCAATGTGACTACGCAAGCCAAATACTATGATGTTCTTGAGTCGAGTTATCCTACTAAGGAATCACCAACTCCACCTAGTTCCACTACACCTGTCACTTTGGATAAACCTCTAGAACCTATCTATCGGACCCCAAGGGTGCTCTTCGTAAGCCAACACACAAGCCTTCTGTTAGGGCTGCTAAAAATTACAGTATTGTTGAAGATCTTTCCTAGGCTCCTTGTTCCATGTCTGCCTTGGAGGTCTTGCAAAGTTGTCCTCAGCAGCAAAAATCCTTGTTGTCTACCATAGGTGGAGTTGATATATCTGGCTCTAGTCTCTGTAGAAATTTGCTGAATAATAAATAATTATCCACCAAGACTATCCTGGTCACATAATATTTGAACTTCATACACAACACAATCTCTTCCACTCAACCAACTCAGATCATCACACATGCGGAAATAAAATCAAGCGATAACACATCAAATCATCATACACATTAACACAGTATGTATGGGGAAAGCTTATAGCTGAAAACCCCACAACTATTGTGTATATTATAATGGAGAAATCATGTAACAAACTCAGTACAATACTCCTCACAAGTACTCAGTACTTTCTCATAAAGTTACACACAAACTAGCTTGGTTTTGAACATGTTACTGGTTCAAAACTCACCACTAATTGCCTTGCCTCTATTGCGTGTTTCAATGCTATGGGATGGCCTCTTTATATAGATAAACCAACAGCCTGAACTGCGCAATCCTCATGGGCTTACTCCACCTATCTGTGTGTTGCAAATAGCAACAGTATAGTCACAACTGATAGCTAACTCCACCCTTTCATCTACCTCTTTCACTGTTCTCCACTGAACTGATCATGCACTGTAGTGAACTGATGTGTTCTTGAGTTGAATAATGAGTTACTAATTAATGAATTAAATAATATTTAATTCACTCCACTCATAACTAATTGATCAGCTAGTTAAACTAATCTCAACTAGTTCAACTAAAATAAACAGAACACAACTCCACTATCTGTCTCATTAACTCCTCCAAAACTTCTGCCACTGAAGTCCAACTGAAGTCAACCATGCAAGATGCCATCAAACCCTAGGAACCACGTGATTCCTATGTCAGTTGCATGAGCCACCTCCATGACTCGAACTGAAGTGCTCCAAGAGAGTAAACTGCTGTTTATAGTCTAAATATTATTAAGGGTAAATAATATTTGACTTCCATATTTTTAGGAGAGGCAGTCTAAAAATAGCCTTCGACCTCTTCAACCTAAAAAATAGAGTCTCATCTATTTTTACCAACATGACCAATGCTCCAAGAATCTCAAACTGGAATCCCCGAACCATGCTCCATATGTCTAAAAATAGACATAGTCTAAAAATAGACTTTGCGCCAGAATTCGCCTGCGGGCCCACTTGGTGAAGGCGACTTCATTTCACCAAGCTCCATCATCCTTCATTGTATTTCAACATTCCTCTCAAAGAAGATATGATTATCTCGCAATCCCTAACCTCGCTCTCGTGAATTCGAACTTGCTCCTGTGAGCGCCATCAGATACCAGATCCTGATCCTCCGTGGGAACATATGAAAGCATCATGATTCTCCATTAACACAATCTCTAATATGATGATACCTGACGCTGATGTGTTTGGACGACCATGAACATCGATTAGCCGAGCTTGATGTACCTGCTATCACAAGATCAGAGGCTCCAAATGGAACTCCGAACAAACCTCGCAGGGATCTTCCCCATCCAATAGCTCACATGCGCCTGTTAGCCATGTACTCTACTGGGTCAACTAAGTGCCACGGATTCTCGCTTTCCCGTTATACCAGAAATTGTCATTGACCCACAAGGAAACTCCTCCGGGTGCTCTTCCGTCCGTCGACTCCCCGCCCAATCATCATGAAGCTGCAGCTTCGCCTCCATCCTCCTCGTCTCTACCCACACCATATCTCGATGTGCCTTCTCGATATAGCTATCACATGCTTTCCGCCTCCAAAAGAGTCGTAGGCTTAACCATAAGCCATAAAGCTAGTTAATTGCATAGCATATATCGGGTCGTGTATTGACCAGAGCATAAGGCGACCCCACCAACTCGTCGATAGACAAGCAGTATCCACGCCACTTCCGCCATAGCATCCTCTCCAACCACCAGGAAGAGGAGTACAACAGTTTGCAGCCTCGATGTTGAACCTCTCCGACCTCCCGGCATACTTGCCCCGAGAAACAAATACCTCATAAGTTTCAATCTCCAATCCTGTGAAATAGTTTGAAGGATGCTCAGGTCTCATCTCAAACTTCTTGCAAGATCCTCCTTGCATGAAAGTATCAACCGCTCATCGCGTCAAAATCGATCATCTACATACAAGACGATGATCACCGCCTTCCTCCCACCCACAATCCTGTACAGTTTGATCCGCCCTACTTGAGAACTAAGCCCATGAAGTAGTCGTCTTATCCGAGTGTACAAAGCACCCAGGTGCTTCTGCTTCACCAGATAAGGTTTCTCGAGTCAAAGATAAATGCGACTCATCGTTGAAGATCTCAAAACCTTTCAGCTTCTGCACACCCCTCCTCAATAACTCCATTGAGGAACACAAATTTTCACATCCATTTGATGAATGTGCCATCCCATCCGGCGCCGAGAGAAAGGCTCATTCCGCATGGAAGAGTACCTTGGCATGTGTGTAAAAGTCTCCTCATAGTCAATCCCTCAATCCGTGAAAAGCCACGGCGAAAAATCTCGCCTTGTACTTCTCCACACTCCCGCGCCCGCCCGCTTCCACTTTGTAGATCCATCGCGAACCCACCACCGATTCCCAACCTGGCCTTGGGAAAATCTCCCATGCACTGTCTCGACGATTGAATCATATTCTCTCGATCATGGCATCAACCCATGCGGGTTCCTCCACAAACTCTTCCTCAAAAGAGCATATCTCCATCACAACACATTGACTCACAAGAGCCATGTATCCAAGGTACCGATCCGTGGATCGCCTCTCACTGCGCTCGTGTCAGAGGGTCCTACAACCTTCTCTCGCATCTCGAGCCGCCGCTTCGCCTTCTTCAGAGAGGCACATGCGCCTCCGATGGTCAGCGCCGCATGGGTGGTTTCTTCCACCCTCTTGAACCTCCTCTCAGAACATGATCCTTACATCCTGGGGTCTTCCTTAGGAATCCTAATAAATTTTCATCTCGCATGCAAGTGTAGCTCCCTCTCTAAGCGAACACTGCATGGCTTTCTCCTCCCGAAATTTTATATCCCGTCGCACAACAGCCTTTACATCGTTCGAAAAATACACTCAAAAGAGTTGTGAGGTGTATCAAAGGTACCCTACAAATACTCCAACCTCACAGTTGGATCCATCTTCCTTCTCGCATCCTTCGTCACATGCATGTACAGAGAACCAAAAACTGCGAAATGGGCAAAGACTGCCTCTGTCGTAATAAGCCTCTCCTGAAGAAAATTTCCATGCCAAGAACCTTGTGAGGACAACTGCTCACACATACATCGTTGTATTGCATGCCTCACCTCACAAGTGAAGGGGTAGGCCCCATCATGCAACATCTCCCGTGCAGCACCCACGATCGTTCTGTTTCTTCCGCTCACCACCCCGTTCGTCAGGTTATGGGGTGCGATGAGTTTCCTCCTAATCCCTTCGTTTCGTAGAATCGTTTGAATTCAACCGAGATGAATTCACCACCGTTATCACTCCTCAGAAAGCAATCACCTTCTTCCTCTCGACTCCTTCTCACTGCTTTAAACTGCTGACCCTAATGTATCGCTCTTCTTCTCGCATGAAGAAGATCCAAAGACTTTCGAGAGAAATCATCAACAAATACATAGTACTTGTGCTTTGTCAATGGGGCTAACCAGGGAAGGACCACACACGTTCTGAATTCTTCAAGGATTGTCGTGTACCCACTATCCTTCTCGTGAAAGGTGGCTTTCACATACTTCCCCCTAAAGTACACCCGTTGCACCGATCTCGATCACAAGAGTGCCCTTAGGAAGCCCAGAGAGGGACCGCTGCAGAATCTTCAAAGCTCCATGGTGAAGGTGGCCCAATCTCCGTATGCTTCGCTCCTCATCATCCCGCCACCACTTCTCCCGCCTTGCATGCGATAGTCAGGTGTGCTCATCTACCCTCGCAACTAATAAAGGTCTCCGAGTTCCTAAACCCCTATCTTCCGTGTCTCTCCAAGAGGGGGTTCATCACAGAAGGCTTTTCATTCGTCGAAGACCACATCATACCCCTTATCCTCCAACATCGCTACCAAATCAGCCCTTTCTCTTCAATCCAGTACATGCATGACATCCTCAACATAAATGCTGATTCTCCCCGAAAGGATATGGTACCACACAACAGACCAGACTACTTCATCATCGCCATCTGACAAACACCCAAATCTTTGTCCTCCACTGAGAATCCCATCTCCCATTATATGAAATGACGCACCACTCGTCCAAGAACTATACCGATCCCAAGACACTTGAAACCAAGCATAATCGCTGAAAAGTCAAGTCGAACCGTGAAGCCAAAGCTTCTCCATCTCAGCATCTTCCCGCTTGCTTGTTCTTCTTCTTTGGACAATTGGTAGCATAATGTCTCTGCGGATCACATGCTGGAAAATACTTCACTTTCTTTCGCCATATCCTCAGCTTCTTGCCCTTTGCAATCTAATGAGAGGTTTTCTTACCTCTTCCCCTTCTTTGCTTTGGCAACCAAAGCGTAGTTTTCTTCTAATAACTCCCTTGAAGAAGATCCATCTCGAGTAGTCCTCCTTATCTCCTCCCGCATGAGATCCGCCCAAAGGCGCCCTCCCATCCCGCAGCCTTCTCCCACCATTGACACTATCTTGATATGAGTGCCAAGCCTTCAAAGACCAAGGAGAGCCAGTCGACCAATGTCCTTGTCTTCTCGATACCACCCCCACACTTCCCAGCCTCATCTCGCATTGAGTGAACTTCGTGAGGTATTTGGCGACATCGGGTCACTTTCTCCATCTTGATGTTCCCGAGCTATCTTCGAGCGCCGCCTTCATTCGGGGTCACTCTACCTGAATAGATCCATCAAAGCTCTCCACACAATAATGGAGAAGCTTTTCCATGAAGCCGGATACAATATGATCCTTGACGCCTCCAATAAAGATCCTTCGACACTTTGCCATCTTCTTTTTCCATGCATCGACTTCAACCTACATCAAGCAAGTTTTTGGACATCCGTATCTGTTTTAACTCCTTCAGACCATTATATTCTAATATCGCTCTCCATGCGATCCTTCCATGCAACATAATTCGAACTACCTTCAAGAGCATATTCGAGTCGCAAACCGTTGAAAGACATTTTCAACACTGCACCAAGAAAAACAAACTCGTCGCAAAATTTTGAATTCCACCCGAAAGCTCAACCGCTCTAGATTCGTGAGAAAAATTATTTCTAAAGAATAGTAGATCGATCGCAAGAAGCATTTACTGCATCTTCACTTTCCGAAGAAAGATGAATCCTAGAGGCTACCCGGCCCGCATGCGTACTGCCTACCGAAATAAGTTTGTAATCGTGATGATCAAATTTCTACTTTAACAGCTCATACCATGTATGAAATTTTAACAATAGTTAATTATCCACCGAGACTATCCTGTCACATACTATTTGAACTTCATACACAACAATATAATCTCTTCCACTCAACCAACTCGCATCATCACACATGCGTAAACAAAATCAGCGATAACACATCAAATCATCTACAATATTAACACAAAGATGCTCCTGGGGAAAGCTTATAGCTTTAAAACCCTGCTGCCTATTGCATATTATAATGGAGAAATCATAACAAACTCAAGATAATACTCTCACAAGTACTCAAGATTATCTCATGAAGTTACACAAACTAGCTTGGTTTTGAACATGTTGATCGTTCAAAACTCACCACTAATCGCTTCGTCTCTATCAAGGGTGTTTCAATGCTATGTGATGGCCTCTTTATATAGATAAACCACCAGCCTGAACTGCGCAATCCTCATGGGCTTACTCCACCTATCTGTGTGTTGCAAATAGCAACAGTATAGTCACAACCGATAGCTAACTCCACCCTTTCATCTACCTCTTTCACTGGTCTCCACTGAACTGTCCATGCACTGTAGTGAACTGATGTGTTCTTGAGTTGAATAATGAGTTACTAATTAATGAATTAAATAATATTTGATTCACTCCACTCATAACTAATTGATTAGCTAGTTAAACTAATCTCAACTAGTTCAACTAAAATAAACAGAACACAACTCCACTATCTATCTCATTAACTCCACCAAACTTCTGCCACTGAAGTCCAACTGAAGTCAACCATGCATGATGCCATCAAACCCTTGGGAACCACGTGATTCCTCTGTTAGTTGCATGAGCCACTTATGTAGCTCAAACTGAAGTGCTCCAAGAGAGTAAACTGCTATTTATAGTCCAAATATTATTAAGGGTAAATAATATTTGACTTCCATATTTTTAGGAGAGGCAGTCTAAAAATAGCCTTCGACCACTTTGACCTAAAAAATAGAGTCTCATCTATTTTTACCAACATGACCAATGCTCCAAGAATCTCAAACTGGAATCCCCGAACCATGCTCCATATGTCTAAAAATAGACATAGTCTAAAAATAGACTTTGCGCCAGAATTCGCCTGCGGGCCCACTTGGTGAAGGCGACTTCATTTCACCAAGCTCCATCATCTTTCTGCATTCTCACTCCTCTCAAAGAAGAGCAGATTGTCCAACCCCTATCCTGCCTCTGTGGAATTCGAACTTGCTCCTGGTGAGCGCCTTCGTCAGGATGTCGGCATCCTGATCCTCCGTGGGAACATATGAAAGCATCATGATTCTCCGCCGAACACAATCTCTGATATGATGGTACCTGATGTCGATGTGTTTGGACCTATCATGAAATACTGGATTAGCCGAGAGTTTAATGCAACTCTGGTTATCACAGTAGATCACTGTAGGCTCCAAATGCAAACTGAACAATCCTGCGAGGATCTTCCTCATCCAAATAGCCTCGCATGCAGCCAAGCTAGCTGCCATGTACTCCTACTCCGTCGAACCGAGGCCACGATCTCTGCCTCCCAAATTGAGAAACCGCTTCTCGACCCAAACTCTGAAAACTCCTCCCGTAAGTGCTCTCCGGTCTCGCTGACTCCCCGCCTAACTGCATCGCGAAGCCGTGGGAAAGCCCGCTCCATCCTCCCGTCCGTACCATAGACCATCCCGATGTGCCTTCCGAGCATAGCGCAATACATGATTTCCTGCCTTCCAAAAGAGCTTGGCAGGCTTAACCATAGCTTGCGAAAGCTGGTTAACTGCATAGCATATATCGGGTTGTGTATTGACCAGATACATAAGCGACCCCACCAACTGTCGATAGACAGTGGCATCCACTACCTCCGCTGAAGGAGCATCCTCCTTCCTCCAACCACCAGGAAGAGGAGTGTCAACAGGCTTGCAGCCTTGCATGTTGAACCTCTCCAGAATCTCCCGAGCATACTTGCCCTGAGAAACAAACAGTCCTCCACTGCGCTGCCAAATCTCCAATCCCAAGAAATAATGAAGGATGCCCAAGTCCTTCATCTCAAACTCTCGTGCAAGATCCTCCTTGCATGAAAGTATCAACTGCTCATCGCTAGTCAAAATCAGATCATCTACATACAGTACGATGATCAACAGCTTCCCCTCCACCACAATCTAGTACAGGTTTGGATACGCCTCACTCTTGGAGAATCCAAGCCCGATGAAGTAGCTGTCTATCCGAGTGTACCAAGCACGAGGTGCTTGCTTCAGCTCGTACAGTGCTCTCTTGAGTCAACACAAATGCGACTCACTGTTGAAGATCTCAAAACCTTCAGGCTGCTCTATGTACACCTCCTCCTCAATAACTCCATTGAGGAACGCAGACTTCACATCCATCTGATGAATGTGCCATCCCATCTGCGCTGAGAGAGAAAGGATCGTCCGTATGGAAGAGTACCTTGCGACAGGTGTAAAAGTCTCCTCATAGTCAATCCCCTTGATCTGTGAGAAGCCACGGGCGAAAAATCTCGCCTTGTACTTCTCCAAACTCTCGTCAGCCACCTGCTTCACTTTGTAGATCCATCGCGAACCCACCACTGATTTCCCAACCGGTCTTGGGACAATCTCCCATGCACTGTTCCTGACAATCAAATCATATTCTTCGATCATGGCATCAACCCATGCGGGTTCCTCCACAGCTTCCTCAAAAGAGGATGGCTCCGTCACAACACATTGACTCACAAGAGCCATGTATCCAGTGTACCGATCCGGTGACTGTCTCTGTCTGCGCTGTGCTGTAGGTGGTCCTACAACCTTCTTTGCATCCCGAGCCAGTCGCTCAGCTTCTGTAGTGCGCATGCGCCCTCTGATGGTTGGCGCTGCCTGGGTGGTTTCTTCCACCTCTTGAACCTCCTCTTGTGGCTGATCCACATCCGGAAGCTCCTCCTTAGGAACTAACAGCTCCTCATCTGCATGCAAGTGTAGCTCCCTCTCAAGCGAACACTGCATGGCTTTCTCCTCATGAAATTTTATATCCCTTCGCACAACAGTCTTGCGACTGTCTGAAAGATACACCCAGTAGTTATGAGGTGTATCAGTGTACCCCACAAATACTCCAAACTCAGCAGTTGGATCCAGATTCCTTCTCGCATCCTTCGTCACATGCATGTAGATAGGAGAACCAAAAATCCGCAAATGGGAAATATCAGGCCTCTTGCCAGAATAAGCCTCCTATGGTGTACTCATGCCAAGAACCTTATGAGGACAACGGTTCTGCACATACACTGCTGTATTGCATGCCTCAGCCCACAAGTGAAGGGGTAGGCCCTGATCATGCAACATCGCCCGTGCAACACCCACGATCGTTCTGTTCTTCCGCTCAGCCACCCCGTTCTGCTGTGGGTTATGGGGTGCGATGAGCTCTCTCCGAATCCCTTCTGCGCTGCAGAACTCCTTGAATTCAACCGAGATGAATTCACCACCATTATCACTCCTTAGAGCAATCACCTTCTTCCCCGACTCCTTCTCGACCAGTGCTTTAAACTCACAGAACTTCGCGAATGTATCGCTCTTCTTTGACATGAAGAAGATCCAGCACTTTCGAGAGAAATCATCAACAAAGATCACATAATACCTGTGCTTTGCTGTCGAAGCAACTGAGAAAGGACCACACACGTCTGTGTGAACTCTCTCAAGGATCGTCTTGGCGCGACTATCCTTCTCGTGAAAGGTGGCTTTCACATACTTCCCTAAAGTACACCCCTTGCACTGATCTGACTGCGCAAGAGTGCCCTTAGGAAGCCCAGTAGAAATCTGCTGCAGAATCTTGAAAGCTCCATTGTGAAGGTGGCCCAATCTCCTGTGCCACAGTTTTCCCTCATCATCCCGGCTCACCACTTCTCCCGCCTTGCATTCCATAGCTGCGCAGTCATCTACCTGCAACTGATAAAGGTTCTGAGTTCGAACCCCTATCTTCCGGGTCTCTCCAGTAGTCTTACTGCGCAGGAAGGCTTTTCCTTCGCTGAAGACAACATCATACCCCTTATCCTCCAACATCGCCACAGAGATCAAGTTCTTCTTCAATCCAGGTACATGCATGACATCCTTCAATACAAAGGGTTTACCAGACTCTCTCTGAAAGGATATGGTACCGATACCAGTCGCACTGTATCTACCATCATCGCCCATCTCGATGTGCACACCCAAATCTTTGTCCTCCAGATCTGAGAACAACTCCCGATCTCCCGTCATATGAAATGACACATCGCTGTCCAAGAACCATACTGATCCCAACACACTTGAAACCAAGCATGCGATCAGTGAAAAGTCAAGCTCGAACTGTGAAGCCAAAGCTTCTCCATCTGCAGATCTTCCTGCTTGCTTGTTCTTCTTCTTCTTTGGACAATTGGTAGCATAATGTCCGTGATCATGGCAATGAAAACACTTCACTTTCGCCATATCCTGCTTCTTGCCCTTAGCACCAGAATGAGAGGTTTTCTTACCCTTCCCCTTCTTTGCTTTGGACACCAAAGCGCAGTTTTCTTCATCAGCTCCCTTTGATGAAGATCCATCTCGAGTAGTCCTCCTTATCTCCTCCTGCATGAGATCCGCCCAAATGCGCTCCCATCCCGGCAGCTTCTCCCGACCATTGACACTATCTTGATATGAGTGCCAAGCCTTCGGAAGACCAAGGAGAGCCAGGTCGACCATGTCCTCATCTTCGACAGTCACCCCCACACTTCCCAGCTCATCTCTGCATTGAGTGAACTTCGTGAGATATTTGGCGATACTGTCGCCTTTCTTCATCTTGATGTTCCTGAGCTTATCTTTGAGCGCCAGCTTCCTTTGGTCGCTCTTACTCTGGAATAGATCCGTCAAAGCTTTCCACATTAAATATGGAGAAGCCTTTCCATGCAGGCTGGATACAATATGATCCTTTACGCCCTCCAACAGGATCCTTCGACATTTCGCCATCTTCTTTTGCCAAGCTTTGACTTCAGCAGGATCAGTGGGCTTTTGGACATCCGTATCTACGAACTCCTTCAGTCCATTATCTTCTAATACTGCCTCCATGCGATCCTTCCATGCAACATAATTCGAATTGCCTTCAAGAGCATATTCGAGTCGCAAACCGTTGAAAGACATTTTCAACACCGGCACCAAGAAAACAAAACTGCTGCAAAATTTCGAATTCCACCTCAAAGCTCAACCGCTCTAGATCGTGAGAACAAATTATTTCTAGCACAAAGATCGACTGCAAGGGGCGTTTACCAGACCTTTCACTTTTCGAAGAAAGATGAATCCGGAGGCTACCTGGCCCGCATGCAGACTCTGTCTACCGAAATAAGTTTGTAATCACTGTGATGATCAATCTGAACTTCAATAGCTCCGATACCATGTAGAAATTTTCTAAATAATAAATAATTATCCACCGAGACTATCCTGGTCACATACTATTTGAACTTCATACACAACACATAATCTCTTCCACTCAGATCAACTCAGATCATCACACATGCGGAAATAAAATCAAGCGATAACACATCAAATCATCATACACATTAACACATTATGTATGGGGAAAGCTTATAGCTGAAAACCCCACATCTATTGTGTATATTATAATGGAGAAATCATGTAACAAACTCAGTACAATACTACTCACAAGTACTCAGTACTATCTCATGAAGTTACACACAAACTAGCTTGGTTTAGAACATGTTACTGGTTCAAAACTCACCACTAATTGCCTTGCCTCTATTGCGTGTTTCAATGCTATGGGATGGCCTCTTTATATAGATAAACCACCAGCCTGAACTGCGCAATCCTCATGGGCTTACTCCCACCTATCTCGTGTGTTGCAAGCAGCAACATAGTCACAACTGATAGCTAACTCCACCCTTTCATCTACCTCTTTCACTGGTCTCCACTGAACTGATCATACACTGTAGTGAACTGATGTGTTCTTGAGTTGAATAATGAGTTACTAATTAATGAATTAAATAACATTTAATTCAATCCACTCATAACTAATTGATCAGCTAATTAAACTAATCTCAACTAGTTCAACTAAAATAAACAGAACACAACTCCACTATCTGTCTCATTAACTCCACCAAAATTCTGCCACTGAAGTCCAACTGAAGTCAACCATCCATGATGCCATCAAAACCTTGGGAACCACGTGATTCCTCTGTCAGTTGCATGAGCCACTTCTGTAGCTCAAACTGAAGTGCTCCAAGAGAGTAAACTGCTGTTTATAGTCCAAATATTATTAAGGGTAAATAATATTTGACTTCCATATTTTTAGGAGAGGCAGTCTAAAAATAGCCTTCGACCTCTTTGACCTAAAAATAGAGTCTCATCTATTTTTACCAACATGACCAATTCTCCAAGAATCTCAAACTGGAATCCCCGAACCATGCTCCATATGTCTAAAAATAGACATAGTCTTCTCAAACTACAATCCCCGAACCATGCTCCATATGTCTAAAAATAGACATAGTCTAAAAATAGATTTTGCGCCAGAATTTGCCTGCGGGCCCACTTAGTGAAGGCGACTTCATTTCACTAAGCTCCATCATCTTGCTGCATTTTCAATACTCCCTCTCAGCAAGATATGGATTATCTGCAACCCCTATCCTGCCTCTGTGGAATTCGAACTTGCTCCTGGTGAGCGCCTTCGTCAGGATGTCGGCATCCTGATCCTCCGTGGGAACATATGAAAGCATCATGATTCTCCGCTGAACACAATCTCTGATATGATGGTACCTGATGTCGATTTGTTTGGATCTATCATGAAATACTGGATTAGCCGAGAGTTTAATGCAACTCTGGTTATCACAATAAATCACAGTAGGCTCCAAGTGCGACCCGAACAATCCGACGAGGATCTTCCTCATCCAACAGCTTTCCCATAAATGTTTATCGCCATGTTTCCCACTACTCGAATCCGAGTGTTACTGTAATTTAGATTGCTGTACCAGGAAACTGCTGTCGACCCAATGCTGAAAACTCCTCCAGATGTGCTCTTCTGGTCCGTTGGACTCCCTGCCCAATCTGCATCAGTGAAGCCAGAAAGCTTCGCTCCATCCTCCTGTCTGTACCATAGACCATATCCCGATGTGCCTCTGATATAGCGCAATACATGCTTGCCTGCCTTCCAAAAGAGCTTGGTAGGCTTAACCATAGCTTGCGAAAGCCGGTTAACTGCATAGCATATATCGGGTCGTGTATTGACCAGATACATAAGCGACCCCACCAACTGTCGATAGACAGTGGCATCCACTACCTCCGCTGAAGTAGCATCCTCCTTCCTCCAACCACCAGGAAGAGGAGTGTCAACAAGCTTGCAGCCTTGCATGTTGAACCTCTCCAAAATCTCCCGGGCATACTTGCCCTGAGAAACAAACAGTCCTCCGCTGCGCTGCCAAATCTCCAATCCCAGGAAATAATGAAGGATTCCCAAGTCCTTCATCTCAAACTCTCGTGCAAGATCCTCCTTGCATGAAAGTATCAACCGCTCATCACCTGTCAAAAATAGATCATCTACATACAGTACGATGATCAACAGCTTCCCCTCCACCACAATCTAGTACAGATTAGGATCCGCCTCACTCTTGGAGAATCCAAGCCCGGTGAAGTAGCTGTCTATCCGAGTGTACCAAGCACGAGGTGCTTGCTTCAGCCCGTACAGTGCTCTCTTGAGTCGGCACACATGCGACTCACTGCTGAAGATATCAAAACCTTCAGGCTGCTCTATGTACACCTCTTCCTCAATAAATCCATTGAGGAACGCAGTCTTCACATCCATCTGATGAATGTGCCACCCCATCTGCGCTGAGAGAGCAAGGATCGTCCGTATGGAAGAGTACCTTGCGACAGTTGCAAAAGTCTCCTCATAGTCAATCCCCTCGATCTGTGAGAAGCCACGGGCGACAAATCTCGCCTTGTACTTCTCCACACTCCCGTCAGCCGCCTGCTTCACCTTGTAGATCCATCGCGAACCTACAACTGATTTCCCAACCGATCTTGGGACAATCTCCCATGCACTGTTCCTGATGATCGAATCATATTCTTCGATCATGGCATCAACCCATGCGGGTTCCTCCACAGCTTCCTCAAAAGAGGATGGCTCTGTCACAACACATCGACTCATAAGAGCCATGTATCCAGTGTACCGATCCGGTGACTGTCTCTGTCTGCGCTGTGCTGTAGGTGGTCCTACAACCTTCTCTGCATCCCGAGCCAGTCGCTCAGCTTCTGTAGTGCGCATGCGCCCTCTGATGGTTGGCGCTGCCTGGGTGGTTTCTTCCACCTCCCGAACCTCCTCTTGTGGCTGATCCACATCTGGAAGCTCCTCCTTAGGAACTAACAGCTCCTCATCTGCATGCAAGTGTAGCTCCCTCTCAAGCGAACACTGCATGGCTTTCTCCTCCTGAAATTTTATATCCCGTCGCACAACAGTCTTTCGACTGTCTGACAAATACACCCGATAGTTGTGAGGTGTATCAGTGTACCCTACAAATATTCCAACCTCAGCAGTTGGATCCAGCTTCCTTCTCGCATCCTTCGTCACATGCATGTAGACAGGAGAACCAAAAATCCGCAAATGGGAAATATCAGGCCTCTTGCCAGAATAAGCCTCCTCTAGTGTACTCATGCCAAGAACCTTGTGAGGACAACGGTTCTGCACATACACTGCTGTATTGCATGCCTCAGCCCACAAGTGAAGGGGTAGGCCCCGATCATGCAACATCGCTCGTGCAGCACCCACGATCGTTCTGTTCTTCCGCTCAGCCACCCCGTTCTGCTGTGGGTTATGGGGTGCGATGAGCTCTCTCCGAATCCCTTCTGCGCTGCAGAACTCCTTGAATTCAGCCGAGATGAATTCACCACCGTTATCACTCCTTAGAGCAATCACCTTTTTCCCCGACTCCTTCTCGACCAGTGCTTTAAACTCACAGAACTTCGCGAATGTATCGCTCTTCTTCTGCATGAAGAAGATCCAGCACTTTCGAGAGAAATCATCAACAAAGATCACATAATACCCGTGCTTTGCTGTCGAAGCAACTGAGAAAGGACCACACACGTCTGTGTGAACTCTCTCAAGGATCGTCGTGGCGCGACTATCCTTCTCGTGAAAGGTGGCTTTCACATACTTCCCCAAGGTACACCCCTTACACTGATCTGACTGCGCAAGAGTGCCCTTAGGAAGCCCAGTAGAAATCTGCTGCAGTATCTTCAAAGCTCCATGGTGAAGGTGGCCCAATCTCCCGTGCCACAGTTCGCCCTCATCATCCCGGCTCACCACTTCTCCCGCCTTGCATGCCATTGCTGCGCAGCCATCTACTTGCAACTGATAAAGGTTCTTGGTTCGAACCCCTATCTTCCGGGTCTCTCCAGTAGTCTTACTGCGCAGGAAGGCTTTTCCTTCGCTGAAAACCACATCATACCCCTTATCCTCCAACATCGCCACAGAGATCAAGTTCTTCTTCAATCCAGGTACATGCATGACATCCCTCAATACAAAGGGTTTACCAGACTCCCTCTGAAAGGATATGGTACCGATACCAGTCACACTGTATCTACCATCATCGCCCATCTCGATGTGCACACCCAAATCTTTGTCCTCCAGATCTGAGAACAAATCCCGATCTCCCGTCATATGAAATGACGCATCGCTGTCCAAGAGCCATACCGATCCCACCACACTTGAAACCAAGCATGTGATAATTGAAAAGTCAAGCTCGAACTGTGAAGCCAAAGCTTCTCCATCTGCAGATCTTCCCGCTTGCTTGTTCTTCTTCTTCTTTGGACAATTGGTAGCATAATGTCCGTGATCATGGCAATGAAAACACTTCACTTTCGCCATATCCTGCTTCTTGCCCTTTGCACCAGACTGAGAAGTTTTCTTTCCCTTCCCCTTCTTTGCTTTGGACACCAAAGCGCAGTTTTCTTCATCAGCTCCCTTTGATGAAGATCCATCTCGAGTAGTCCTCCTTATCTCCTCCTGCATGAGATCCGCTCAAAGGCGCTCCCATCCCGGCAGCTTCTCCCGACCATTGACACTATCTTGATATGAGTGCCAAGCCTTCGGAAGACCAAGGAGAGCCAGGTCGACCATGTCCTCGTCTTCGACAGTCACCCCCACACTTCCCAGCTCATCTCTGCACTGAGTGAACTTCGTGAGGTATTTGGCGATACTGTCGCCCTTCTCCATCTTGATGTTCCCGAGCTTATCTTTGAGCGCCAGCTTCCTTTGGTCACTCTTACTCTGGAATAGATCCGTCAAAGCTTTCCACATTAAATATGGAGTAGCCTTTCCATGCAGGCCGGATACAATATGATCCTTAAATATGGAGTAGCCTTTCCATGCAGGCTGGATACAATATGATCCTTGACGCCCTCCAACAGGATCCTTCGACACTTCGCCATCTTCTTTTGCCATACTTCGACTTCAACAGGATCAGTGGGCTTTTGGACATCTGTATCTACGAACTCCTTGAGACCATTATCTTCTAATACTGCTTCCATGCAATCCTTCCATGCAACATAATTTGAACTACCTTCAAGAGCATATTCGAGTCGCAAACCGTTGAAAGACATTTTCAACACTGGCACCAAGAAAACAAAACTGCTGCAAAACTTCGAATTCCACCTCAAAGCTCAAATGCTCTAGATCTGTGAGAATAAATTATTTCTAGCACAGAGATTGACTGCAAGGGGCATTTACCAGACCTTTCACTTTCCGAAGAAAGATGAATCCGGAGGCTACCTGGCCCGCATGCAGACTCTGTCTACCGAAATAAGTTTGTAATCACCGTGATGATCAATCTCTGCTTCAATAGCTCCGATACCATGTAGAAATTTGCTGAATAATGATTAATTATCCACCGAGACTATCCTGATCACATACAATTCGAATTTATATGCAACACATAATCTCTTCCACTCAGATCATCAAACATGCGGAAATAAAATCAAGCAATAACACATCAAATCATCATACACATTAACACAGTATGTATGGGGAAAGCTTATAGCTGAAAACCCCGCAACTATTGTGTATATTATAATGGAGAAATCAAGTAACCAACTCAGTACAATACTCCTCACAAGTACTCAGTACTTTCTCAAACAGTTACCCACAATCTAGCTCAGTTTTGAACAGGTTACTGGTTCAAAACTCACCGCCAATTGCCTTGCCTCTATTGCGTGTTTCAATGCTATGGGATGGCCTCTTTATATAGATAAACCACCAGCCTGAACTGCGCAATCCTCATGGGCTTACTCCACCTATCTTTGTGTTGCAAATAGCAACAATATAGTCACAACTGATAGCTAACTCCACCCTTTCATCTACCTCTTTCACTGGTCTCCACTGAACTGATCATACACTGTAGTGAACCGATGTGTTCTTGAGTTGAATAATGAGTTACTAATTAATGAATTAAATAATATTTAATTCACTCCACTCATAACTAATTGATTAGCTAATTAAACTAATCTCAACTAGTTCAACTAAAATAAACAGAACACAACTCCACTATCTGTCTCATTAACTCCTCCAAACTTCTGTCACTGAAGTCCAACTGAAGTCAACCATGCATGATGCCATCAAACCCTTGGGAACCATGTGATTCCTCTGTCAGATGCATGAGCCACTTCTATAGCTCGAACTGAAGTGCTCCAAGAGAGTAAACTGTTGTTTATAGTCTAAATATTATTAAGGGTAAATAATATTTGACTTCCTTGTTTTAAGGAGAGGCAGTCTAAAAATAGACTTCGACCTCTTTGACCTCAAAAATAGAGTCTCATATATTTTTACCAACATGACACATACTTCAATAATCTCAAACTGGAATCCCCGAACCATGCTCCATATGTCTAAAAATAGACATAGTCTAAAAATAGATTTTGCGCCAGAATTTGCCTGCGGGCCCACTTAGTGAAGGCGACTTCATTTCACTAAGCTCCATCATCTTGCTGCATTTTCAACACTAAAGCCCTAGGGGGCTAGGTTCCCACTTATTTGAGCAAAACAGAATAATTACAGGTCCAAAACGAGCGGAGACGGAGGTCAGACAACCCTGAATAGAGGCTCAGACAAACCCATAAAACTTTCAGAAAAATCCCTGGAAAAAGTCCAGGTCGCAGTTTCTGACCTGTTTTCAGCAGAGGTCGCATTTTTTGGGCTGAAAGGTGCATCCTGAGGGTCTAGGTCGTATTTTTTGGGCCAAAAATTGTGACCTACACTTCCGACACTCTCGGCGGCAGATTTCAGAAAAAAAAAATTGTCTCAGCTACGGCTGATGTCTGTCACCTACGCAATAGGTCCGAAAACGCATGGAAGTTATAATTTTTATCGTTTTATGGTTTTATAGGTTAAAAGAAACATCAAGAAAAGAAAAAACAAGGGGTTGAAGAGAAACCCTAGGGTTTGAAGCAGCTAGATATGCAGGGATCAGAAAAACGATAGCGGTCATAATCGTAAACCCATGTGGAGTCACCAGTTGTTAGTATGAATCTTAATTCCAAGCGTATGAAAAAAGACCACTTTAGCTGCGCATAAAAAATAGCCCTAACAAAAAAATATGGCTGTTAATATCCTCATATCTGCAGTTAGGTGAGCAAGATAAATGTTGCAAAAATCTAGATCTATGCATTAGAAGACATTAAGCAGTAGAAAAAACAAGATTTACTCCATGCATCCAATAGACAAGACAAGAATATGTTGACTGAATTTTGTATTAATGGCACTTGGGAGGAAAACACAAGAGGGTGTTCCCTATTATCCTCAATGGGATGGGTTCTTGTAAGTCCTCAGCACTTCAGATCTAAAATTCCTCTTTTTATGGTGTAGAAAACCCAGACAAAAATGGTAGCAAAATATGACTTTGATGGTGGATCAATAGTCAGACCAAAATTATAGATCCATAGTGATCTTTAGGCAACAAAAGGTGGTAAATGAATGGGAAAACCCTTCTATTTATAACAAAATATTCAGTTAGTCTAGATATTGGTGCATAATTAAAATATTATTAACAAAATCAAGATCCAACTTTTATGGAATATTTTATTATATTTGTTGGAGGGAAAAGGAATTTGACTTCGGTCAAATCCCTTTATTTGTAAATAATAAATAAATAAATGATTTATTTATCATTTTAAGGATGTGGTTGAATAATGATTTATATAATTATTTAAGGGTGATTTAGTCATATTCAACAAATAATATTATTTAAATAAGGTTTAAATAATTATTCTTAGGAAATAATAAGATAAATAATGATTTATCTAATTAATTTCACTGTTTTGGGTTAAATATAACGAGGAATATTAATTAAATTGATATTTAACTAATTATTCCTTGAGGAGAATAAAAAAAATGTAGAGTTATTTAATATTTCCTCATGGCATTTCCCGTTTGGACCATAAACAACTTAATAAAGGTGGTTTACTAAGTTATTTTTCATAGTGAATGCAATTTTACTTAGGGTAAAATTGGTCTTACATGGTGTACTTGGGTCCATCTACCCATTCATAGGAATTTGTACTGACTCTCCATCTAGGTCTTCCAAAATGAATGCATTATTTTCCCTTGTCTTAGACATTCTGTATGGACCATACCAGAGAGGGTCAAATTTACCATGCTTTCCCTTTTCTTCTCGTCTGGTGTCCCACCTCAATACCAAATCTCCTGCTTGAAAAATAACTTCTTTTGTTTTCCTATTTAATATAGACTTCATCTTCTCTTGATAAGTAATCAAGTTATCCCCGACTTTGCTTCTGCTTTCACTTAACTCAATTAATTTTTTCAATCTTCTTATTAGAGCATTAGGTTCTTCCTGAGCTTCTTGAAGGAAAGAAATTACTGGTTTGGCTAGCTCGGTAGGAAATAATGCTTGAGTTCCATAAACCAGTTTATAGGGAGACTTACCAGTAGATCTTTTGGTAGTAGCTCGAACTACCCAGAGAGAAAACTTCAACTTTATATCCCAATCCTTATGGTTCTCAGTTATTGTCTTCTTCAAGATTCTAACCAATGTCTTATTTGAAGACTCTTCCAATCCATTCCCCTGGGGATGATATGTTTTCGAATGTGATAAAATAACATTATATGTTTGATATAAATTAATGAAACAAACAGAGTTGAATACTTGAGCATTATCAGTCACAATTTTAACTGGGGATCTGAATCTACTGAAAATGTTTTCCTCTAGAAAATTCATCACTACTTGGTCATTTTCCTTCTTGCTAGGGATTGCTTCAACACATTTTGTGAAGTAGTGAGTGGAATTTAGAATCCACTTGAACTATCCACTTGATGGTGGATTGATCTCTCCAATAAAATCCAATCCCCATTTCCTGAAAGGCTCTTCAATGAATACTGGGATGAGATGTAATGGGGCAAGTTTTTTTTTTCAGCAAACAACTGGCATTTTAACAACTTCTGACCAGTCTAAAAACATCTGCAAATAGGGTTGGGAAATAAAATCCTGACTTGAGAATCTTATGAGCAATGACCTTCTAGCTATACTTTCCTCCACACAGACTTTCATGATATTATTTGGTGACTTTAGTAGATTTTTCTTCAGTCAAACACAACAGAAAAATAACAACCGAACCTTTCCAGTATAGTTTTCCTTCCACTATAACATATGGCTGAGATTTGAGCTTGAGATCTTTGTATTTCATTCTATTTAGTGAAGTTGGACAAGAAAAGAAACATAAGTAATGCACAATATCTTTATACTAATAAGAGCACACATTTTTTTATTGAATACCTGTCTTAGACTCGCTTTGACCTTCTTTATTAATAGCCCCATCCATTGGTGCCAACAGATTAATTCCCAGGGCTTGAAAATTTGTTTCTGTCAAAAACTTCGCTAAACCCTGTCCCTTAACCAACTTGGTGGGTTTGATATCCAAATCATATTCCTAGATTTTTGCTATCCATTTTCCCATTTTTCCTTCAACATCACTTTAAACAAGCATGTATTTTACAATAAAATTAGGAACATAAGCTGTTATTTGAGACTGTAACACATAATTCCTAAAGGCTTTCAATGCTTTAACCAAAACATATACTTGTTTTTCCAGAATGTTATATTTGAGCTCAGCATCTCTAAGAACTTTACTGAAAAATGCTACTGGTTTCTCCTTACTATCTTCATTTTTTTGCAAAAATACAACAGCAATAGTAGTAGGGGATGCAAATGAGAATACCTGAAAGGATTTCTGATAGTCTGGGCTAATTAGGACTGGAGCTTCCTGCAGTGCTTCCTTTATTCTAGAAAATTCTTCTCTTGGTTATTTTTCCCATTCTACTTTTGCATTTTTCTTCAACATATATTTTATGGTGCTTCTCATAATCTTAGCATAATTGGGCACAAATATCCTCAGAAAGTTTATTTTTCCCAAGAATCTCTGAATATATTTCTTGCTTCTGGGTAAAGGAATTGCCTGGATGGCTTCCACCCTTGTTGGATCAATTTTTACTCCTTGACTTGAAACTATGACCCAATAATTTACCTTCTTCTAAGGCAAATAAAGACTTCTTTGGATTTAATGACAGACCAAACTTCCTGCACTTTTGGAAAGTCCTTTGTAAATGCTCTAAGTGTTCATCGTTTGACCCTGAGAAAATGGTTACATCATCCAGATATATAACTAAAAACCTATCACCCATGAATGCTATGTCCATGGCCCTCTGAAATGTTGCACCTGCATTTATAATGCCAAATGAAATCCTTGCATACATGAAGGTGCCCCAGGGCATTGTTAAAACAATATTTTTCTGATCTTATTTTTCCATTTCTACCTGATTATACCCAAAGAATCCGTCAATCATAGACAACCTGTAAGCTCATGTCACCTTCTGTAATACATAATCCATTTTCAGCAATGGATAATTATCTTTTAGATATTCTTTGTTTAAATTCCTGAATTCTACACACAACCTTATCTCTCTGTTCTTCTTTCTTACAGGAACCAAATTTGAAACCCAATCTGAATATCTGAGAGGGACTATATTTTTTCCTGCAACAATTTCTTCACTTCTTTCTCAATTGGAGTTAGCAACAATGGATTGATTTTTCTGAGTTTCTGTTTGTGAGGTTTGATTCCTTTCTTCAATGGAATATTGTGTTGAATTATAATTTTGTCATATGTTTTAAATTCTTCATACATCCAGACAAACAGATACATATAATTCTTGAAGAGATCAATTTACTTCTCTTTATAATATTTTGGAACACGTTTGAATAATTTCACCATCTTCAGTTCCTACTGGGTTCCCAAATTATAGTCTTCCATCTCTCCTTCTTGATGTATTTTCTTTGAATTGATAGCAACATCATTGGAATCGAATAACCTTTCAAGGGGAATAAATCCCTTAGGAAGTACATTATATTTCAATTGGATAATATTCTGGTCACCTATTGACTGCTTCAAATTTAATATTTCTCCTTTCTGCTCTATTTTTTCTTCTTCTTGATCTATCTCAACATATTCAAAACTTTCTACCATGGTCAAGAAGTGATTTATCTGCTCATCATCTTCAAACACCTACCAATGCTTCACATTTTCAGGAATGGAAGGCCCATGTCTGATTTCAATCTCATACCTCAATCTTGGATTTATGGGTGGACTGAAAGTACTAGTTTCTACTGCCAATGAGTCTGACAACCTGTTGTCTTCCCTTGGAATAAATTGTAGATTGAAAGCTTAAAAATAATTCTCAATCAAGTCCCACACTTTGTTCCTATATGATCTCAACCTTGGATGTTTAGTCTGACATTAATTTTTAATATTCTTTATAATTAACTCAGAATCACCAAAAATAGACATACATTGAATTCCCATTTGTTTGGCAGTTTGTAGACTTAGGATCAAAGCCTCATATTTAGCCACGTTATTTGTTGAATCAAATTCTAACTTAAAATTAAAATTAATAATATTACCTTTTGGAGATATCAATAAGAATCCAGCTCCTGTGCCATATTTTGAGTAGGCACCATCAAAATAGCATTTCAAATTTTTTTTGAATACATATCCTTATGTAGAATTGCTAAAGAGAGTTGCTTCTCTGTATCTTCAGCAAATTTTGCATCTTCATGCAACAAAAAACAAGAAATATCTTCTCTTTCTTGACTGTAAATGGGGGAATTTCCTGCATCTTTCTTTGTGGTAATTTTCACAAATCATGTTTCTCTATACAACCTTCTTTCTTCCCCATGGAAAACGAGAATGATAGCATAAGCCAAGTCCATTTTTAAAACTCCTCCAAAATTTTCTCCCCAATAACTTGACAAGAGGATTCCAAATCTTTTTGGAATATCAACAACCACTACATCCATCATAATACTCTTCGTTGGAATTTGAGCCAAAGATACTACCATGTCTTTGATTAGCCCAATACACTTCACCCTCTTAGAATAAAATGAGTACAGGTCCCTGTATGGTATAGTAATCTGTAAATTCAACTCTTTCATAACAGACAATGGCATAAGGTTGTGAGAAGCACCTGAATCTAACATGCAATTGTGGAGGCTAAAATCATGAAGAAGGAATGAAATGTAAAACATAGGAACAGAAGAATCTACTTCTTCAACATGAGGACCAAAAGTGACTATTGGTTTTTCTTCTTGCAAATTTACAGTATCACCTATGTCTTCAATCTATGAGAGATTAATGAATTCATCAATTTCTTTTATGTAGCCTAGTGTCTTAGCTAACTCAAGGAGAGGCACCTAAATCTTGACCTTCCCCAGTTATTTTGATAGACTGAAAGCTTGAATTTGCTTGACATTCTTCTCAGGTTCTTCTTCGTTTCTTCTAGGATTTGAAACTTGTTTAGGTACATGAACTATATTCTCCAAAATATTGGTATCAACAGACTTGCTTTGTGAGGATTCAGTCAGTTGTACTTCTGTTCTATTCACTAAATTCACAGACTATTTTCCTTTTTCTGCTTGTGTTACTGAGTTCTTTTGTGGTGGAGTCGCCATTGGAGAAGGAAAAAAATATTGTTTTTCACCTTCATCATCTTGTACCCTTGATATTTTTCTAGATCTCAAATCATACTTCTTATGCAACTCAACTTGCATAAAATCTATAAACTGCCTACAATACTCATCCATCTCATCCTGATCAAAGGACACCTCTACTTCAGCATATTCTCCTTCACATTCTTCCTCTTCTTCATCTTCGCTTATGTATATATCAGATATTTGATCTTCGGCTTCTTTTTTATCATCCTCTGCTAGTTTTTCAGGTGTTGCTTCAATGTACAGTGGTGCTTGAACTTGACCTTGATTCCTTCTTTCCCTCTGCAAAATTTTCAGGGGTTGTTTTCTGAATTGAGAATTGAATCCTCCTCTATTTTGTTGTGCAGGTCTTTGGGAGTTCTTACTTTCTAACTCTGTCTTCACTAGCTTGTTTGAAAAATTTTTGATCACCTTTGTCATATCATTAATTTTTTGATCTTGTGGTGATTCTTCTTCTTTGTTTCCCTTATATTGAACTGACTGCTTCTCTATAATTTTTCCAGTTGCAGTCATATTAGCCTCAATCTCCAATGCATCAATCTATATTTGTTCGAGAGTAGGGGCTCTTCTTTCACTCAATGTAAAACTAAATTCAACTTCAAAAGACCCAGCAAAAACTACCTTTGCTCCAACAAGGGGGGGCCTTCATCTCTATAGGTAAACTATTATACAATTTGTTAAATATCTTTACAAACTCATAAATGTTTTCATCGGGATTTATTTTAATTGCATTAAACTATGTCAATGAGTAACCATGGTCTCTCTTTTCTCCCCATATCTGAGTAAATTGAGTTTCCAAATCATCCCAATTATTTATCGAACCATTTGGTAAACCTTTGAACCATTTTATAGCCTCTCCATTTAGAGACTGCACAAATAGTATCATCACAACGTCTAGATGTTCAACATTTAAATTCTATGAAAAGGTGAAAAAAAAAGGTAAATGTTGTTCTACTGTTACTTCATCTTCTCTAGTGAAACAAGGAAGTACTTTTAGGTATTCTTGAGGCATGGAATTCATTGGTTGTGTAAGATTTAAAGGTGCATATATATTCATTAAGAAAGTTGGGGCTACCATATTGACACCTTGGTTAATTGTTCCTTGGGTAGTTGAGGCTGATGAACCTACTCTGAAAGTGAATAAAGGTGGTGAGAATATTGATATGGGAGTGGGTTGATGAATAATGGCAAAAGAACCAGCAACTGTATATGGTTGAGCTTGTGTAAAAGTAAAAGAAACAGACTCAAAAGAATTTTCTTCTAACTTGGGTTCTTGAAAATGAGTGGGTGTGGAAGGAGAATCTTGTTCCAAGAAAGAGAGTTCCTTGGAAATATCTTCAAATAATGGATTATGAGAACTGCTTCCATGGGAAGAAAATGTAGGATCAGGTGTCAAAAGGGTTTTTGGTTTCTGATCCTTTTTAGAAACTATTTTTTTTGGATCTGACAAAGTAGGGGCTTTCCGCTGCGAGGTATCTCACATTGTGTGAGGCCTTTTGAAAGCCAAAATTATGAAAAAGAATAAAAACAGTCGAATATTTCCTCCTCACTGAAAAACCAGAGGAAATAGAAAGAAAACCCAGGGAAATGAACTTCGCTTCTTCATTCCCCGGCAATGACACCAAAAAATGTTGTATCTCAAGAAACAATCCCTTGGCTGTGGTAAGGAATCAGTGCTTAAGACATTTATAAATGTATGTCACGAAATAAAGATATCAAATGGTGTTTTTTTAACACCTATGGAAATTAATTATTTATAACCCTCAATAATCAGATATAATGAAAGTCTTCACAATGCTATTATGTGCTGATATTAATTGAAATGGAAAGAAGAAATTGGAAAGGAAATTCAAAATTATATGTTGAATAGCAGAATCTATCACTTTAAATCCCAGAAGAAACTTTATGTAGAAAAAATAGTTGGAGTGAAGGAGTTCACATTAAGGACATTTAACTCTTAATTACATATGTAAAAAGAGACCTATAGCTACATTAGTTCACCTCATTCACAGAAGAATAAAAACATGATGAAACTTGAAAAACGCATCAACATCAACAGGTGCAAGAAACTTGATCTTCTTTCATTAATTTTCATAAAATTCAGTACAAAATCTATAGTCATCGAGAGATCCCAAACTCAGAACCCTCCTCTTTATTTTTCATTTCTTTAAATACAATCCAAAGCAGTTTTAACTGCTGAAACTACTTGTAACTGTTCAAACTACCTAAAATTGTATAAACTACCTATTACATGGCAATTAAAAACTTCATTACAATATGGATCTTTTAACAAAAAATATAATTAGAACTAGAGCCTCAATCTATTTTTTGAATTTAAATATTATCGGCTGCCACTACATTCTTCAGGTTTGATGAGGTGTCCTTCTGTGATGCTGAGGTGTCCCCATGTGAATCAGTCATTCATGCTTTGCAATTCTTCCATATCTCGATACTGGTTTTGGGAGAATCGATCAACTTATGATATTCTAGCTTGAAGGTAGTGGCTAAAAGTAGGTCATTCTGTGAAAAAATTCTTTACCATCCAAAGCAATTGAAAATGTCTCTGTAGGAAATTAACAACTGTAGCTCCTTTCAGGATCGCGGTCTTCTCATGGGTATTATCCATTTTACTCTTTGCTAACACTAACAATGGTTCATAGGAATCCCATGATAAAAGACTACCTTTGAGATCCTAGCACAAAGGAAATCCTTCTTTGGCTCTTTTGTCGAATATGTCATCAAATCTGTTTATAGCTTGTTTATTCTTCGGCAACTTGTTTTCTGCTGACTTTCTGCAATAATTTTTTACAATCAACTTATTAATCTATAGAACACAAAATGTATTGTCTCTAATTTTATTTTCTTCTAACTCCTGATCTGTCTTAGAATTGATGAAATCAATAAAATTCTTTGCCCATAAGGCTCTGTTAAGAGTCTTCTGTTTATATACCATAACCATTTCCTCTAAATATCTGATAATGTTCTTTTCCTCTAACACTATTGTCAGGGACCCCCAAGTTGTTCTCATAGATTCAATGATTTCATTCCATACAATGTATTTTGCTTGGATCAAAGTTATATTTCCTTTCAATTTTTCCTTTAGATTCTTGATTTCATTATTGGCTATCTGGAAATCTAAATTGTAATTATTAACTTATCCTTTCTGGGGTTGCGTTATCTTTGTCGTTGTCTCCAAGTCACTCTGACCCTTCTTGAGATCCCTTTCTGCCATTTTCAACTCTGTACTCAACTAAGATAATCTTGTTGTTGTATTATCAATTCTAGATGGCATGATTATAGTGCAAGAATGAGAATAAAATTGAGTTGGAAAGTTAAGGATAGACTCCTTTAACTTAGACATCTCCTCCTCTTTCTGTAACAATTGTTGTAAAAGATTTTATTTCTCATTCTCAACCTCTGCTACCTCTGCTGCCATTGAGTGTTCTCCAGTAAGCAATTTCAATTTCTTCTTCAGCACATTTATCTCTAACTTAGCACTCTGTAACAATTTGTACAGCTGACTTATCATTAGGATTCACTCCAATCTTTACAATTATATTTTTCAATTCTTCGTTCTGAGTTGACAAAGCCCTTGAATTAGCCTTTTCCAAATTCAATTGCTTGATCAATTTTCTTAACATCTGTTCTTCCTTTTGAGTAGCTGTACTGGATTTGGTTAAATCATTAACAATCAATTGCCCTATCTACATATGTAAATTAACTTTATCAGGTAAAGGAATTTTCTTCACATCAACAGTCAAATTAATAGTTTTAAAATTAATTGATGTCCCTACTGTCATTTTAGATGTGTGAGAAAAAGTAATTTTAAACTGGTCCTTTTCTAAGTCCATGGCAATAAATAATCTAGTTTCGTCAGGAGTAATTTTATATTCAGCTTGTGCTTCCATACTAGCTTTCATCTTTTGCTTCCTCTCTGCAATCTGAGAAACAAATTGATTGACCTAGGGGACTTTATCTCTAACATCTTCATGTCCTGTAGGTGAAGCTAGCACATTCTGTTCATCTCGTAATTGAAGGAGGGTACCAGGGTGAGTGCTTGGTATTTCTTCAGTTAGTCTTGCCCTCTTATCACATATTTGTTCCTCATCTTCAAAATCAACAGCTATCTCTTTACTTCTTTTGCTCATTTTCTCAGAGATGATGGGATTTTGTATGTTGGAACTAACAGGGTCTGCAAAACTTTTATTAGCCAACTTTTCAAGTTCAGGCTTACTGTCATGAATGAAATCAGAATAGCCATTTTCAACCCTTTTGTTAGAATTCACCTTGTGAGGGTCATAGGCCCATTTCTCACCTAGTAAAAAGTGCATACATTCTAACATCCTGTTAGCTTCATTAAATTCTTGCCTCATATTTACTACAAATGGACCCACAGACATAGGAAAATTAAACAAATGATCATTTTCCATTGGAACAAAATGAACTTGATCTACGTTCAGACTTTGTCTAATAAATTCCAATGAAAAAAACCTCATAGGGACAAAAGTTGGCAATCTATAAGGCTCTATTCGAGCTCCATATAATCTAATCTCTGAATTATCTTCAAGTACAAACCAATCCCCAAACTTACAATTATTACTTAACTGAAGACACTCCTGATATTTAGGCAAGAAGCATGAAGGATGAATCTCATTTAAAAATTTATAAGAAAATGGCATAAAATAAGTAGAAAAATCAAATATCCCTCCCTCATCTGGTTCATTTCTTACTATATCATTCCAGAAAAATACTGACTATTTTTTCTTATTTGCATCCCTTATGTTCAATCCCAAATCTAAAAATTATTATACATTTTGGTACAAAAACAGATAACTAATAAGTGAGGGGAACCTGAAGGACTCGATGAGGGACAAGATCATGAGCTGAGTATTAGCAGAATCTTTCCAGTAAGAGGGAATATTCAACACTACTTTATACTTCATCATCCTAGAAAACAATCCCAACACTAACCTGTTAATTTGAGCGACATCTTCTTTTCCTAGTATTTTTTACTGTAGCACTGACATGAATTTTGCATCAAATTTCTCTAATGGGAATTCTTTATCATCTGCTGCAAATCACTTCATATCCAAATTCAAAAATTAGATGACCTGGGTAAACTTATCTCCTGCAATATTATCGTAGAATGCTAAGAATGATTCATCAGTGAACTGGGCATATGACTCAGCTTCAGGATAACACAGGGCATGACGAATTAACTGGGATGACACCTGAAGGACATTTTCCCCCAAGCAATTCATGAAAAAAAAATTACCGGGGTACAACGCAGACACTAACCAATGCACAAATTCATGGAAAATATATGTTTTGGGGATGCATGCACAGAGAGTACCAGAATTAACCATGGCTGAATAGATGGGGGATTTTTTCTCATTTAAGAGAATTTGTTGGTAGAAGGGAAAACATTCAATGGTGAAGATGATATCCCTAATATCTTACTCAGTATCTATGAGAGGGATATGGCTAGAAGAGTCGGACAAGGAATATTTCTTAGCCATGGAATAATGCAGGGTGGCGGATAATGGTATGTGGAAATAAGCAAATAGAATGATTAGATGACTGAGAATGAAAAACCGATAAGAGAAACAAAAAACTTCAACCTTTAAATAGATGGCACGGAGTTCAAACATAAATGAGCAATTAAATTCTCGAATGGACAAGTAACGGTACATAGGACATGATAGATGATTTTTCGCCAACTGGATGCATACGTCTCTGCAGGGGCACTCGGGGTACGGAGCATTCGTTGAAGTCCTACCCCCACAGTGAATGAGAACCGTTGATCCTTGTTCTGATGTTAGTCAACGGGGTCAACTGTGGAGGCACCTCTCCTGCTAACCTGCAGGCTGCTTATGCCCACGGGTTCCCGCTGATCTTCACCAAATGAAATAGGTTTTAATCCTACCTGCCAACTTGCACGGGTATTAGTTGTAACTCTCGGTCCCACCTTCACATGCTTCGAAAACATATTAATTGATCAATATGCGAATAAAAAATGACATTCACACATATGAAGGATTTTAATTTTATCATATATATATATATATATATATATATATATATATATATATATATTGGTATTTTGAAAAAAAAAAAAAAATGCGAATGAGTCACAACAGGTTCCCTGATTGGTCGCTTCTTAGCTAACAGAAAGAGAATGGATCTACTCGTCATATCTTCTTGGGTCGTCAAGCTGTTCATATATTTCGAGTCTGTGTCATCTTCTTCAGAGATGCGGACTATGGCTGAGCGCAAACTAGCCAATACTAAGCGGAATCGGGGGATATAGTGACATTTTTCTAACATATGGTTATCGACACATAAAGGGCATGAGAATTGCATTGCCTGCAAACCAACATAATAAACGTGCTCTATAGGATACCATTTGTGGATGATTTCCAGGGCTGTGTATTCCTCGATGAAGTGACCACGTTCATCGCACAACGTGCAACGTATGATAGGAGGGGGAAATATGAACAAGAGTCTTTCTGGTGACTGTCGTTCCTCCTGTAGGTATAGGATGGTGCAAGGTTTTTCTCCAGATGGCTGGGTGGAGGGATCCTCTTGGTAGGACCGCTTGATGCCGTGTAAGGAATCCCTATATCATGATATTTCTAGGAAATGATGGGTATAGTGTCCATAATTGATGCAGATAACGTATGCATGATTGGTACACAGTGATTTGACTTAACTTTTGGTTGCAGGTTCCATTTTACGGGAACTTGATGTTGTGATATCTACCGTAGAGCTAAGGAGTGGTTTTAATTCATCTAGATCTAGGCATATGTGGGTAGGGTGTCCTAATACGTCACATATGGCATGACGTGGTGATTCCTATTGCACAGTGGGAGTCTCTAGCTTCTTTCCTCTTCTCTCATTTTTCTTAGTCATAATCATCGGTTTTGAAATGGGAACTTCCTTTAAAGGGGTGTTTGTGACAGTTTCCTGAACGGGTGGGGCCTTCTTCGGACTGAGGGGCATTAACCCTGTAGCAGTGATGTGTGTGGCTCTCGTCTCAGTAGGGGGAATGAGGTACCAAACTGGTATTGCAAAAGATATTTTTGGTGACACAACGGTGGCCAAGACCTGTTGGGATACGGAACCAGCTAAGGGGTAGAGGAAAGGGGTTTGGGAGGCAGCGTAAGCTAGAGAGGCTGTCATGGTTGAGGACTTGGTGTCATTACTACTCATGGATGAGGAATCGGTGTCATTACTACTTGTGTCCATGTCCTAACTAGCTTCAGTGCTTGATGTGGACATCATGCACACCGGAGCACCTATGACATTAGGTGATGACTCAGGTATAACAGGGGGATCTCTTAGGAATGAACCTAGGATGGATGACGGTTTTAACTGGACGAGGCCATAATATTGGTACTGTGTAAGCGCATCTACAGATGTGTCTACGTAGGGTAGAATTACATCGGTATTTGTTAGGGGTCGCTTTTCGCTATGCGTCAATTGGTCGACAATAACAATGTGATCGTTATGGGGGAACATCATAGTTAGACAGAGGAGGTGATGGTTGACATGGCGTACATATAACTCTAGCCAAGGAGTATATTGTAGTCCAATTGGGCATCCAAGACTTTAATTTCTATAAGGACCATATTACCGGCTAAGCAGACAGGGAAGTTTTGGTAGAGACCAACGGGGGTTGAAGGGCGACCATCGTATGCACTAAGCGTGACGTTTGATTGCTTTAGTTCCGGCGAACCTAACTTCTGACAAAATTTATTTGACATGATGCATGTGTATGTACCCTTGTGAATGAGACAATGTTGAATAGTAATTTTTTGGACCGACACTGGTATCTGAAAGGCGACCATTGAAGGAATTCTAGGGGTAGCTTTATTTAGATCAAAAGCCATTAGATGCGAATTGGCGGGGTTGATGGCACCTAATGCAGAAATTAAGGTTTTTAGCTACTTGGGGCTTGATTGTAATACCTCCAAAGCTTAAATAGCGGCGGGATATTGAGCTAGATCATCCACGATGCTATAGTTATGGGTTGATTTGGAATAGTTTCTTGCTTGCCTAGTTGGTCCCTTAGCCATCTTTGGAAAAGGTTCGATAGGAAACTTTGATATGGTCAAAGGTGTTTTTGGTGCACTAGTACAAGCCCCTGACGCATTAGTGTCTGGTGGGGTATTGTAATTCTGATTCCGTGTCTTGTGGGGTGCTGTATTTTCCGGAGTCGTCGGGAGTTTGTTGCTATGTGCTAACTGTCCCTTGATAGGGAAAGGGTTTTTTCATGATTGTTGTCTACTGGGAGGATCCCCCCTATCCACAGTTACTCTGTAGCATTTTTAGCTCAGGGAGGTCGATACCGTGGTGCATTTAATGGCCATAATCACCACAGATCAAACAAGAGTGGTTTTTCTGAAGAATTGGCCTCTTGTTCTACCTTTGGGAGTTGCTTGGCTCCTGGTTTTGATTTCAATTGGAGTTGCCTCCAGCCTGAGATCGCGGAGGGTGTTGTTGATTTTCCCCCCCTATCCAGGATTTCCTTAGGCTTTCTTTTTAATTTTTTCTTAACCGTGTTAGGAGGGAGGTAAATTTGGGTTCTCCAGGTTATATGGCTAGCACTGTAGGTTTTGGGAGGGTTGCACGAAGTTCACCTGTGCATTATTTTGCATGGGTGGTTCTTGTGCTGGGGACTGGGCATATTGTGGTCCTTGGTTTTTAAATGGTTGTTGAGGGGGAGCTCTTCCATTAGCATTTATATCTGCATACTGGATCCCCTGAGCCATAGCATAGGGTCCTCCATGCTGATGGTGATACGACGACGCCCTACTGGTCAAATTTTGCGGAGGCATGTGATGACTTTGGTAATCGAGTTGTGGTATTTTCGGGGTAGAATCATACGTGTAACTAGAGTGTTTAATGCTACTGCTTAGGTTATTTTGGGTGAGTGACTTAATTAAACCGTTTGCAGAGTTCGACATGCCTAGAAATTCTTTATAAGTTTGCAGGCACGGGGTGTTCGGCGGGATATTGTAAATATACCCTGACTGCATATAGGTCAACTCGAGCTGTTGGGTTTTATTGATGGCATCCTCTTCGGATATGGGCTTTTGTTGCACCACATCCTTTGAAATCTCTATGGTGAGAGTTTTCAGGAACAGTTCTAACAGAACTTGATCATCAAGTTTGGCTTTGCACAAACTACGACGCCCCCGCCATTCTTGGAGATGGTCTGAGATATGGACGACGGGTGTTTGCCTAAAGTGGTTTAGTAATTCCATTCCGAAATCGTGGTGGATGGGTAAGTGAAAATAGGTCAGGAACGTAGTGGCGAGGGCGCTAAAGGTTCCATGTGTAGCAGAGGGTTGCTCCACATACCATTTCACTGCCACTCTGATTAGAGTGCGTTGAAACAATCTTAGTCGAATAGTATCATCAACGATTTTATTCGACGAACACCACAGGTGGAAAGTCATAACATGATTTATGGGGTCTTCTTCTTGCTTCCCTTAAAATTTTGGAATTTCCTAAGGGAGATTCATGGGCATGGGAGGCCATATGGGTTTGTACACAATGGGGTCTTTTGTCAACTTGTTTAAATCTAGTAGATTTAATGAAGCTAGAAAAGGTGACTGCGAGGTTGTAGCCATTGTGAATTGTGAAAACACAATGTTTTGGTTGGGGATAGGGTTTGTTTGTGACGTACCCTATTGTGTGTTCAACTGGATTCTCGAATGGGTAGCACTCCTCTACCCACTAGGGGTTGTGGGAGGAGTGGTGTGTGGTGTCCCTATGGGGGTGTTCACCAGTGTGGAGTTGGGAGACCAACTAGGATTCCCAACTAGATATGCCTCGATAAAGGATGAAAAAATAAGGGTGTCAGCGTTCCATCTTTGATGCCTGAATGGCGAAAGACCTGGAACCCCTCCCGGTAATGAGGGGAGGTCCAAAAGACGTCTAGATCGACAAGGTCGCGTTGGGTCCATTCTGAGGTCGAATAGGTATGGATTTGGAGAAATTTTAGATAATATAGATTATAATAAAATAAAAATTTCGATCGCATACATAAAACAAATTGAAAATAAAATAAATTTTCCCTTAAGTTTAATCCTATGTGATCAATGAATAAAAAAATATGGTTTTTTGTTGTTTGCATATGATACTCAAATCCTAGAAGACCTAATCATCCTTAATCACTCAAATGAAACTAGGCCTATATAATATATCTTTTGAATGTTGGCACAACGTCCTGAAAGATTTGGTGACGCCCCCAGTCAACTGAAGAAAATCCACCAAGGTAAGGGTAGAGGATCGAGTGCTTTCCTGAACCATCACCTATAGGGAAAGGATGCCCTAATTTTGGCCACTAAGCACCACCATCCCACGTGAGCATTTGAGTCTTGGGCTTCTTGGTATTTTAGCTAACAGTACCGAGTATTAGCCGAGTCAGGTAGCCCAACTGATACCACATGCACTGCGCCTAAGCCTAAGCCCCGTTGAATCGGGTCTCTGCCGCGCTCGGGTTTTTTTTTCTGTGGGATGATAGGTGGATTTAAAAGTTCCCTAAATAGTCAAATTCTATGTTTCAAGATGAATAATGGCCAAGGTGGCTTATTGGATGCCTACACCCTTGGTCCTAACTTAGACTATAAATTATTTTGTGGCCCCTGTGGGGAGAATTTAGTTAGTTTTGTTAAGTTAGTTTTAGGTGTCTTTACTTTTCTTAGTGTGTGGATGTGTGTGAGAATAAAATGAAAAATAACATAGTTTGAACGTGTGGATATGCGATGATCCTTTTCAAAATCCCCTATTTAAACTATGTTCTATTGTTCCTTGCTCAAAAGAAAAGCATACGCGGATATGGGCCACTTTCAATTTTTCCTAGTTAATCTATGTGATCAACTATAGGGAGATGGTGAGATGTGAATAGAGAGTGTTCATATGCTTCCCTAGGATCACCAGATGGTGCAAAGGCAGCAAAGATTACTTGCTCTTCTATCGACAATTCGATCCTGGTCCCAAAATCCTAGTGCAAATATTGAACTAAACTAATGACTTTTACACTAGAAAAAAGAACTAGATAAGCATGTGTGGACTTGGGCCACTTACTTTGGCTAATTATCTAGGTGTTTTGGTACCTAAATTTTCAAAACATGAATTATTTCGGAATGCAAGTTAATTTGCCTCCTACTTAAACTATGTGTTAACTTTGTAAAAATCAACTTGAAATAAAACTAACACCTAGGCTACTAAAAGTAGCTAACAATGAGCTTTAGCATGTTGAGGGGCCCCTCAACCAGTGTTGGCAGATGTATTATGGGCTGCCAGTCACTTTTACAAGCAGGACAAGATGGAATTAGTGGAGAAAATTCCACTTTTGGTTTTTTCATGCAAAAGGGAGAAACATGCGCGATTTCTACACTCAGGTCACCTCTGAACGTGCACACTAGGGCGCACCTGTCTGTGAGAAATGCATGAAAATTTTTGGCATAGTAGTTTTTGGTAGCTCTTCTACTTTAGTCTGTCACTTGGGATGAACCAAGCAGTGAAGGAGAGAAAGGGGGAAATTCCAGACCAACTCCACAACAAAGACGGAGGTCTTTGCAAAAAGGCACAACCACATAAACTTGGAAATAAAAGTTAGTGGAGTCACCAATCTTGTGTTGGTGTGTTTGGTGCATGAATGCACGAAATCACACTTTCTTAAGAGAGGTGGTTTTTCCCTCTTAAGTTATTGGTCACAGGCAGAAAATAGATGGAGTCAAGCAAGTTAGTGGAACATGCTAAAACATAAACATACTAGATAGAGAAATAGCATGCATGTTTAAACATAAAAACCAAATTAAAACTGAAACAAATAAAACAAAAGCTCTAAATAGAGTCAAACAACTTCAATAATCCAAATGGTGGCTCTTACTTCCCCTCTTATTGAGTGCTAGTAAGAAATGAGGATGAAACTTTTACCCACTTGCCAAGGGGCCCTTAGAACTAGGGGTTCTAAGTCCCGATGCAAGGATGTATTTACATCCGAGCTGCCTTGGCGCAAAGTCTCTCTCTCTCTACTATGGTGTACTAGGGTTGTTGGATGGCCAACAACTGAGTCCCCTCTATATCTGCTCTGGATCACACACTGTTGGTATTTCTTGGGGAAATTTTGGCGAGCATAACAATGTGCTCTCCTATTATTCATCTCTTGGTGGCCTTTTATAGGAGAATTCAAATCATCCTTCCCTCTCTTGGTACATTGTGGATAGTGACCCAAGAGAGGAGGGTGATTCCATTGTGTGCTCCCTTGAGGTCTTAAGGAGGCTTGGGTGGCTATCCTTAGGTGGCCTCAAGTGTGGGATGAATGTCCTGGAATGTGCCTTGTGGTCTTAGAAAGTGACTTCTAGCACTCCCAGGATTGCGTGCTTTTTTGAGTAAAAAGTGCGCAAAGGCATGTTTATCGAAGAATTTTGCATGCAAAGGCACATTTGACTGGTTCTTCCTGTGCGCAATTTGATTTTTCCTTTCAGACCTTATATATTTTTAAATAATTTATATTCTCTAATGTCTTTCAGCCCTATAAATACTTTTTCTTGACATTAAATAATTTCACCTTTTCTTGTCCGATTTTCCAGTGATAACACCTACCTTGCCCCATTCATCTCTACAACCCTCATTATTTATCCCTGGCCTAGTTTTCCTTGACCTATTTTCATTATCTGCTAATCTACCCAACCAAAGCAATAAAAAAACCCCTTGCACTCATCACATATCTTGAAACCCTAATTTCTCCAGCCCTCCTAGTTGTGACCCTTTTGGAGAGAGCCCTCTCTGGCTTGATAGGGCTAGCTATCAAGTCAAAAGCTTGGTTTTTGGTTACCTCTGTTGGGATTCCTTCCTCAGCCTGGGGAATCTGGTGGAGTGATAAAATATTGGCATTGTTTCCGCGGATGAAAGCTCTATCTTCAAGGGAAATAACGACAATGACTTAGATCTGACTGTTGATGGTGGAAAATATTCAGACACAAGAAGGTTGAATCATCCACCTAGTGACTTCACACAGTTTGGATTGATCCAAAGACTCCACTGGCAGAAGAATCCAAAATCAAGACATTCATGGTGACTCCAACTATCAAAAGAACTTAGAGCTTAATATCAGATTCAGTGGCCTAATTGATCCAAGATGACAGGGTGTCTGGTAGAACCTATCTCATTTGCAGGTTTTAAAGAATATAGGGATAATTTTGATATTGATCAAATTGATGAGGCTTTCTCAAATTTTCTGTCTATTTATCTAAAGTCATGCAAATATAGATCTACAGATAAAATTCACGTTTTAGAGGAGTTTGCTGAAAATTTTGAGAAAGACATTTGGGTATTAGATTTTCAAATTTAGTCTTACAATTTTCAAGGTCAAAATCATTTTTTTGAGGACTTTTTCCAACTACCTCTAGTTTCTAAGATTGAAGGCTGCTATGTTCTTGAACATGAAATTGACATTACACAGTTCAAACCAGGGTCTGGTTTAAACAACACATATGAGCAGCCACCTCATGAAAACCAAATTATTGAATTGCTTGATAATCAAAAAACAAAATTTGTTTTCTATTGGATCCTCTAGCTAAGTATATGGAAGGATTTTTCAGCTTTATTTTTCAGCTTTGTTTCTACTGTGAAGACAAAATGTATGATGAGTTTCCATTACATTGCACAGCTTGGGTGTTCTGGACAAAAGTTCAAATTGTATGTATAATGTTTTTAATTTACAGTCAAGAATTCAATGTAGATAAGAATTTGTTTGACTAGCTGCACTGGAATTATTGTATCATTTAGAACAACAAATTTATCAGTATATTAGTGTAGGACAAGTGCGAAATAATCTTGTTGGACAAGCATCTCCTTTAGCATCTACTTTGTAGTTTGCAGTATGTGCCTTTTCAGTTTGTATAAGTGGTTTGGTTTCAGAAATAAAGATCAGTTTGCAGTTACTTCTGACTCCATTCCCAAAATAAGAAGGTGTTGATCAATGATTTCCCAGAGGTCTGTGGTTCTAGACACCTCCTAAAAGGAGCTTCCTTCCCCTATTGGAGCCGATGTTAGCACTGGTATTTTCATCCCACCCATCCCGCCTTAATTTACTCTGCTTTCACCTCATCACCATCATTATCACTGACCTCACTTCATTTTTTACCATTTTCACCTTTTTTCACAAGGGTTCCCAAATCATCATTTTTCCACAAGCCCTAGCCTATTGCTATAATTTAACAATTTTCAAGACTAGGCATGTGTTTTGCCCTTTTTGACCCCTTCCACTCACTCATTTCGAGAAATTCCAATTCCCTACACTCTCTAACATCTATCCCTATCCCAAAAAATTTCCCCAATAATTTAGATAGCCCCTAACCCCTCCCTCTACAAGGTATTCCTAAACCCCATGTTTTGCACTACACCAAACCCTAATTTCCTCTCCCACTGAGCTAGGGTTTGCTATGGAATTAGAGAAATATGAGAAAAGGAGGTATAAGGGAGGTCATTTCAGCAAGTATGAATCCATACCAACTTATAAACATCATGCCTCCATCATTTTCCAATAAGTCATTCCAAGAGTCAAATCATTTGCCACACATAGGGCTGATTTTTCTTCATATTGTGTTTCTGACCAAAAAAAGATGAATTTTAAAAACATGAGAGAGGTTTTTTTCCATTATAGGTTATAAAATAAAAACCACACAATTATCATGGTTTGGGAGAAATCTCAAAAATACAGGTGCTACAAGAGGTTTGATGCACTTCTGAAGTGACCTTGGGAAAATCAAGTTTTCTCCTAGCTAGAGACTCTAAATCACTTGCTTGATAAGTTAAATGCTAAGTAGATAGAGAGAGATTTCCAATGAGCTATCATGATCTCAATTTTAAGTTGAGGAAGACCTTCACAAGTTTCCTGCAACATCAGTCTGCATTTTTGCACCCTCATTCTGCACGTTTTGACCAGTCTTGGGAGAAATGAACTTTGACAGGGCAAATGACATTCATTTTGAAAACTGAAGACAGATATGGAAACTATACTTGAAGGGATTTCCAACAAGAAATATTGGAGCCAATTTGGACGGCAGGAAGGCAGTCAAAAATATCTTTCAAGTGGGGGGTAAAATGGTGTTGCGCGTATAACAATTAAATGATTTTTTCTGAGTTTTTCTACAAATTTGAATTTTACCTTGGGGAATCATGTGTTTACCTTTGGGTAACTGATAATAATTTGTTTCATATCTTTTTTCTGAGATAAATACATCTCTTATTCTTCCCTCGGCCTCCTTACATTTTCTAAAACCATTCCATAATCATTTCCCTTAAGTGATTGACATTATACGGACCTTGCCCCATTCATCTCTGCAACCCTCATTCTTTAGCCCTGACCTAGTTTTCCTTGACCTATTTTCATTATCTGCTGATCTACCCAACCAAATCAATCAAACAACTCCTTGCACTCATTACCTAGACTAAAACCCTATTTTCTCCAGCCCTCCTAGCTGTGACCCTTTTGGAGAGAGCCCTCTCTAGCTTGATAGGGCTAGCTATCAAGTCACAATATTGGTTTTTGGTTACCTCTATTGGGATTCCTTCCTTAACCTTGGGAATCTGTTGTAGTGATAACATATCAGCATCGTTTCCGGGGATGAAAGCTCTATCTTCCCTAGGAAATTACGAAAACGACGTAGATATGATTGTTGATGGTGGACAACAGTCAAACATAAGAAGGTTGAATCATCCACTTGGAAACTCCACCCAATTCAGATTGATCCAATGACTTCACTGGAAGAAGAATTTAAAACCAAGACATTCATGGCTACTCCACCTATCAAAATAACTCAGAGCTTAATAGTAGATTCAATGGCCTAATTGATCCAAGATGACAGGGTATGTGGTAGACCCTATCACGATTGCATGTTTTAAAGAATACTGGGATAATTTGATGATGATAAAATTGATGAGACTTTCTCAAATTTTCTGTCTATTTATCTAAAGTCATGAAAATATAGATCTGGAGATAAAATTCACTTTTTGGAGGATTTTTCTGACAAAATTGAGAAAGAAATCCGGGTATTAGACGTTCAAATTTAGTCTTACAATTTTCAAGGTCAAAATCATTTTTTTGAGGACTTCTTGTAGCTACCTTTAGTTTCTAAGATTGAAGGATGCTATGTTCTTGAACATGAAATTGATATGACATAGTTCAAACCAAGGTCTGAATTAAACAACACATATGAGCAGCCACCTTTTGACAACCAAATTATTGAATTGTTTGATAATCAACAAACAAAATTTGTTTTCTATGATCCTGTAGCTGAGTATATGGAAGGATTTTTCAGCTTGATTTTTCATCTTTGTTTCTACTCTGAAGACAAAATGTATCATGAGTTGTCATTACATTGCATAGCTTGGGTTTTCTGGACAAAAGGTCAAACTGTATCTATAATGTTTTTAATTTAAAATCAATAATTCAATGTATATAAGCAGTTGCTTGACTGGTTGCACTGGAATTATTGTATTATTTAGAATAGTAAATTTATCAGTAGATTAGTGTAGGAAATTTGTGCAATAAGCTTTCTGGATAAGCATCTCCCTTAGCATCTAGTTTGCAGTTTGCAGTATGTGCATTTTCAATTTCTATAAGTGGTTTGGTTTTGTAAATCAATATTAGTTTGCAGCTGCTTGTGACTCCATGCCAAAAATAAGAAGGCATTGATCAACGAGTTCCCAGACGTCTGCAGTTCTAGAGACCTCCTAAAAGGAGTTCCCCCCCCAGTTGGAGCTGATGTTAGCACTGGTATTTTCATCCCACCAATGTTGCCTTATTTTACTTTTCTTTCACCTCATCTCCATCATTATCATTTACCTTGCTTCGTTTTTTACCATTTTCACCTTTTTCCCCAAGGGTGCCTAAAGCATCATTTTTCCACAATCCTTAGCCTATTGCTACAATTTGACGCTTTTCGAGACTAGGCATGTGTTTTTCCCTTTTCGACCCCTTCCCCTCACTCATTTCAAGAAATTTCACTTCCCTACACTCTCTAACATCTATCCCTATCCCCAAAACATTTCCCAATAATTTAGACAACCCCTAACCCCTTCATTCCCCTCCCTCTACAAGGTAGTCCTAAATCCCCTGTTTTGCACTACACCGAACATAATTTCCTCTCCCACTAAGCTAGGGTTTGACATGGAATCAGAGACATCTAAAGAGAGGAGGTATAAGGGAGGTCATTTCAGCAAGTATGAAGCCATAACAACTCATAAACATCATGCCTCCATCATTTTCCAAGAAGTCATTCCAAGGGTTAAATCATTTGTCGCACATAGGGCCAGTTTTTATTCAAACTGTGTTTCTGACCAAATAGAGATGAATTTGAAAAACATGAGAGATTTTTTTTTCCATCATAGGTTATTAAAGAAAAACTCCTTCATTTTTTACACAGGTATCATGGTTTGGGAGAAATGTCAAAAATACAGGTGCTACAAGAGGTTTGTTGCAATTCTGGAGTGACCTTGGTAAAATCATGTTGTATACTAGCTAGAGTGTCCAAATCACTTTCTTGATAAGTTAACTGCTAACTTGACAGAGAGAGATATCATGAGCTCAATTTGGAGTTGAGGAAGGCCTCCACAAGTTGCCTGCAATAGCACTCTGCAATTATGCACCCTCATTCTGCACTTTTGACTAGTCTTGGGAGAAATGAATTTGGACAGCACAAATGACCTTAATTTTGAAACTGGAATACATATCTGGAAACTATACTTGAATTTTTTTTCATCAAGTGACCTAGGAGCCAATTTGGAAACCGGGAAGGCAATCAAAAAAAGCCTGCAAGTGGGGTGTTGAAGAGGTAAATCCCCTCTGCGGACAGAGGCGATCCCTACTATCCCAGATCGGGTCTAGAAACAATCAGACACGCAATGACGCAGGTCTCTAGTTACAAAAATGACAAAACAAAATGAGTTTCCTACCTCAGGTCCTACACAATGGTCGTCGAAGAAAGGATGACACTTCCTGTCCTCCGCTTTGGCAGATCATGATCCTTCCGCTTAACACGTCCGAAAACCTACACACATGTGAATAAAAATAATGATACACAGCATAGAATCTAAATCTTGTAACCATACATCAGTCAGATTCATTGCATCAAAACAAAGACACATGAATGAAACCATAATCAAAGTCACTTATCATTAATTAACAATAAAGGAAAGATACAACCCAAATCTCTGACGCTGGATCTTCCTTCAGCGAGGTCGACAGTGGAGCATGTCTCAATGAAGCTCGTCGAGAATGGGACAAAGCTCTCTCTCTTCGACTTGACTCTCAAAGGCTGTCTAGCGATAGTCTCCTTGCTATAATTTGACCTCTTGCTTTTAGGATTACTAGGACTACTAGCTTTCTAAAGGGAAAATGGCAAGCTTATATAGATGGTGGAAGGGGAGTTGGTATCCCTACAAATGTGGGATTGGCCCTATCCTCAAGGAAGTTTCCATGATAGGTGGAAAACCACCTCCCATACATGGAGATCCGGAGCCAAACCTCCCAAATCATTTTAGAGACTCGTTTAGGAGTTTGTTGGAATCAAACTTCTGCCATTTATTTTTTAAAAACAATCCTTATTAAGCTTGGCATGAGAAATACACTGGGACAGAGTGACATTTAGCGTGCCCTCTTTGGTGGATTTTCCCCACTGGTGCGAGGGACGAACTGGCTAGTCGAGCCAAGGCCAAAAGATCAGTTTTTAGGGTTTTTCCAAGGAAACTTTCTTCAGAGGAATTATTGTCCTTATCAAGGGGGATGCCATGAAAGTGGTTTCAGGTTATGTCACTGCTCACAGGTCATGAAAGAGGCCCTCCAATGTGCGGGATGGGGGATTGTAGGTATAGTGACAACTTACTATGTAACAGATGCCCCCTAAAGCATGAGGCCCGAGAGAGAGAGAGAGAGAGGGGTGAAATGCTTTATGAGAAAATTTCCAACTGAAAACACTACTGTCGGAAACTTGCGTAGCAAAATACAAATGATATCTCAAATACATGATATGTGGTATGGGCACAGCCATCCATAACAGAGTATACGATAATCAGGATCCAAGGTATGGACGCAGCCATCCAGAAAGGATCAATAAGCAGACTTAGGTATGGTCGCAACCATCTAATCAATGAGTCATGTGATCGATCATGATAATCCACAAAATTCGCAGCCTGGATTCCATGAGACAAAATCCAGGGTCTATTGCTTGGAAGGAAATTATCCTAACCATTGGACTCGAGTAACGTCATTACGATGGATTCTGATGTCATCAGTTTTTAGCGAGTCTAACAAAGGAAGAACTCAGCGTCTTTTCATGTTTAGAGAGTTTGAAAAGACAGCGGAAAAGTAAACTCCAACAGTCCCTTTTCGTATATAGTTCCTCAGATTTGAAAAGGTATAAAACTATGTCTAATAAGACCTCATAGTCGTGATAGGCTAGGGTATTCCTTTTTCATAAATAATCTATCCCAGCCCGAAAAATGGGTAAACGTATACTGGGTATATTTCGTTTCGCAGCCAATTTAACGATATCAATACGACAAGCGACTCAGCAATATTTTCATGTTTAGATAGTCAAAAAAGAGCTGAAAGGTGACCCCCCCTGGAGGAACAAGTGGTATAAAGGGCAGCAACTGGTTCTGGTAATGGTGGAACTGCTCAGAACAAGTAAAGGTTAAGAGGCTGGCTAACAATACCACTCATCACAGCGGTTCCTCAGGAACGGGTAAAACAACCGAGTGAAGGCATATGATCGGCCAAGTAGATAGTGACGATGGAGTGAGAAAACCAAGGCTCATCTGGCAAAACAGGGTAATAAAATGGCAATCACAAGAGGTAAAAATGGGAAAGGTTTCATTTTTACACAAGCTTGAAACAAAGATAAACTATGCTTGAAACCTGTTTCATTTTTACACAAGCTTGAAATAGAAACAAACTATGCTTGAAAGAGTAAGCATGCCCCCAGCATGGTGACTTAATTCAAGGTACATGCCCCCCAAGCTTCAGTCCATATGAAAGGAAGATGGAGTGAAGGTTCAAGTTACGAGATCTGAGAAAGACTTGACTGGGATTTTACGAAGATCTAAACCAAGACTCAAATTGAATGGGAACGTGTTTCATTTCTTTAACAAGGTTGACACATTAAAAGAAATATCCTCAAGAGAGCTTGTTTCATTTTTTAACGAGGTTTATACAGAAGACAAACTATCCTCGGAACACCTTGTTTCATTTTTAACGAGCTTGACACAAGAAAACGAACTATGCTCTGAAAACCTTGTTTCATTTTTTAACGAGCTTGACTCAAGAAAATGAACTCTGCTCCAGCAGACCTCATCATAATGAATAAGAATTCATGGCTTCCAAGAGTTTCCCATCCGATGGAAGGAAAAAATCTTGGAATTCTGGACCCAATGCCCCCAGCACACGATGTACAATGGCACTATCACTGAATACGGGCACAGGACAGGTAGCCACATAATTGACATGCGGCAGGGATGACACAACTGGTGGATAAAGGTCCGGCGGGGATGATGGTGGACTAGCTGCCATATTAGCACCAAATAATGCAAGTTGATCGATGGTCATGATCAAATCTTGGTGTGGAAAACACATCACACGAAAGAAGGAGGAGACAAGTGCTCCCATGGCATAAGTATAATCGTAGCCCAAGAGTAAATTAAATTCGAAGGGGCCAGGAACAACCATCACATCCATATGGATATTTTTCCCTCCCAAAGTAGCAGGAAACTTCAGAAGGATCCCTAACGGTTGACTAGTTCCTATGTTAAACACCAACAGATTCTACGTAACAGGAACAAGCGGTGGCGAACCAAAAGCTTGCCAAGTAGTTGAGGATAAAATACTAACATATGCACCTTCTTCTATAATAGTGTTGGGTACGACCAGATCAAAGGTCTGTATCGTGATATCAAAGGGCACATAACATGGAAGGCGTTATCCTGCAAATCGACTCCAATCGAAGGAAGCGACCAAAATACTTGGATGGGTTACCATCAAACCGAGATGGTCTTCCCCTGGTGTTACGGTAGAAGAAGGAGCATCCTCCATGACCTCCATCATGGAGTTGGGAGGAGTATCCCCCGGGATCTCCATCATGGGAGGTGGAGGAGTGGCTTCTTGAGGTGTATGGATAGGAGAAGCTTTCTCCAAGTCCAAAGAATATTAAGAAACAAGAAGAACCTGAGGGATGTGAGATCCACTCTCAACGGAAAATACTTGGTGCACCGCAGACGGGGCCAGCTCAACTGATCCCACGACCAATGGTTGGTTGGGAACGGATTCCTGATGGTGAATTTCCGAGGGAGCGGGATCAACCAAGGATGACTCTCGACTAATCATTGAATCAACTGGTGAAGGACTCAAAGAAAGTTGTTTGTAACCAGCCAAAAGGCACGGTGCAGAAACAGTCGAGTTGTCCAAAACTCTCTTGGCTTCATCCATATACGGACAAAGGCGAATGGCATGGTGCCCTTCACACAACTTATAGGGATTCAGATCACTCGCTTATGAGTCTATGTTCAGCTAAAGATCATGTCTCAACTTGGATTCCTGAAGCTGTAAGCAATGAATACTATTCAGGACTGCTACTTTATATCTGGGAATAGCAAGGAAATCTCCGAAGAAGCTATGTTAGAAGGGTCCACACACATGCAAGTGAACTCACTTTCCGTGGAGGGTTCGAAGGTTCATCAATGAAGGCCGCAGTTAATAAAATCAAGAGTTTGCTCTCTTATTCTTGGTCAACTCTTTTCTGTCTTCTTCATTCTGCCAGCCACCCGGTTACTTCCTCGACCCAGACTTTCACCGTGTACAGAAGAGGAGAATAAAGGGACCAAGAAGTGAGAGGTCCACCTTTGTCACATGATGTTGTTCAGGTGGAGGAACTGATTGAACAGTAGCCGGGACATTCGGGACCACTAAGGTTGAAAACAACCAAACAGGCAACCCAACAGTTAACCCAGGAAGGGACAACGTTGCCATATAAGGAGCACCAACATTTCCAAAAGGAGGAAAATGACCAGGATTCCCATCGAAGGGGATTCCTTGGTTGGTGTACTCTGGAAAAGTTGACATCAGAAATGATCAAAACAACACCTCAAGGAAACCTAACTTCAACCCAGAACATTCCGTGGGCAGCTTTTATTTTAAAATACTTAACCAAATTTGCATTACCATATTTTAAGAGTCAAGAAACGAGTAAAAGATGACTCTATCTCTTTCAGTTTGGAAACAAGCGTGAAAGGACAAGTGCTTGATGATATTTTCAAATTTAGGGAGTCAATAAAGACCAAACTGACTACTTTGGAAATCTAGGAAAAAGGGTGTACCAGATATCCGTGAACTGCAATATACACCTTGGTTAAAAAATAAAAGAGAAATCGACCAAGGACTTGATGTACGTGCATGTAATCTCCCCGAATGATGTGTCTGGTGTATCACGGGTATAAGGTGGCAGACTTAGCTTCCTACGGATAAAGGATAGCAACCTAGTGGGATCTCCCTTTATATACGTGATGGTACGGGGAGTGCAAGTCCGTACTAGTGCTGTCTAAAGCGAAGAGGCGAACGACAGCTACTAGATTTAATGACGTCGGAACACGTTACTAGCCTAGACCTCTAGATATTCCGTTAATGTTTCAATGTTGCCTTCAGGTAAATTGAATAAATTTTAGAGTTGATCTTAAATTATGTTTCAATTTTAGGCCCTACTGAATGTTATGTCTCAAAAATCCTCGAAAGGCACACTACATGTCACAATAAATCACTTTGTTCGATGAATAGCTAACTACGAGAAGGTTGAGAGCTTTTCAAGAAATAACAAAATGATCACAAAACAACCACTAGTCTCTCTAATGCATGATAATGAGACTAAAACATTTTATTTTAGAGTTATATAACACTAATAATGCAGAAAATTTTTCAATTTTCACTAACTAATCAAAAACAAAAGAGACTTGTTTTTTGTATTTTTCAATGTTTTAAGAGAAAAATGCACCAAAAAAAAATGAAAAACTAATAAGAGACCAATTTGAGAAATGATAACGAAAGAGTAAAATGAAGCAAGTTCACTCAACACATAATCAAACCTCAAACTGACAGAGAAATCCTTCAAATCAAAGAGGAATCCCAACAAAAACGCATACGAACCGTGTGATCTAGGCTCGAAATGAGTCAAAGAGAAGCTTGAATGAGAAAGAGAGAAATCACTCAAATAACCCAATGATATGATAAAAACCAACCAAACAAATGTGAGGAAGCAAAAACGAAGTTTACTGAACGAGAAAAAACAAAAAACTCCCATGGGAGGCTCAACACACAATAGCACCTAGATGCCCTAGGGCTAGAATGTAAAACTGAAGGTAGAGGGAAAACAACCGGAGGATGTAGGTCAAACACAGTCAAAAAAGACTTCAAGGCACTCAGACAGTCAGAAAAATAACACCAAAACAAAAAATCAAACTCAGAGGGCTCAAAAACAAGTAAACCCTAGCACCAAACAGGGTTGGCGCGACTGTTTGGCTGTATCTAGCACCAAAACAGGGTTGGCGCGGGTGCCTAACTAGCAACAAGTGCCAGCTGGTGCAACTGTCAGACTGAAAAGCGCGCCAATCGAGTTTAATAATGACAGAAATGAAAAAGAGCATCCAAAGAGAAGATCAGGTATGATGGAAGCTGAACAGAGGTTCTACACTAGAAAGAGACAGACTAGAAGAGCAGATCAAGTAGACATAAGCCAAAAGCAACCGAAAGAGACAAGACAAACTCTAATCAAAGTCCCCAGTGGAGTTTCCAGTTTATTGGAGAGGTAAATCCCCTCTGCGGATAGAGGTGATCCCTAATAGCCTAGATCGGGTCTAGCAACAATCAGACACGCAGTGACGCAGGTCTCTAGTTACAAAAACGACAAAACACAATGAGTTGCCTACCTCAGGTCCTACGCAATGGTCGTCGTAGAAACGATGACGCTTCCCGTCCTCCGCTTTGGAAAATCACAATCCTTCCACTTAACACGCCGAACACCTACACACATGTGAAGAAAAACAACGATACACAACATAGAATCTAAATCTTGTAACCATACATCAGTCAGAGAGGATGTAATTCATTGCATCAAAACAAAGACACATGAATGAAACCATAATCAAAGTCGCTTATCATTAATTAACTATAAAGGAAAGATACAACCCAAAGCTCTGACGTTGGATCTTCCTTTAGCGGGGTCAACAGCAGAGCACGTCTCAATGAAGCTCATCAGGAATGGGACAAAGATCTCTCTCTTCGGCTTGGCTCTCAAAGGCTATTTGGCGATAGTCTCCTTGCTATAAGTTCAGCTCTTGCTTCTAGGATTACTAGGACTACTAGCTTGCTAAAGGGAAAATGGCAAGCTTATATAGATGGTGGAAGGGGAGTTTGGATCCCTACAAATGTGGGATTGGCCCTATCCTCAAGGAAGCTTCCATGATAGGTGGAAACCCACCTCCCATACATCGAGATTCGGAGCCAAACCTCCCAACTCATTTTAGAGACTCGTTCAGGAGTTTGTTGGAATCAAACTTCCACCATTTTTTTTTTTTTTAAATCCTTATTAACCTTGGTGCGATAAATACACTGGGACAGAGCACCAGTTGGCGCGCCCTCTTTGGTGGATTTTCCCCACTAGCGCGAGGGCTGAACTGGCTAGTCGTGCCAAGGCCAAAAGATCAGTTTTTAGGGTTTTTCCAAGGAAACTTTCTTCAGAGGAATGATTGTCCTTATCAAGGGGGATGCCATGAAAGTGGTTTAAGGTTATGTCACTTCTCACAGGTCACGAAAGAGGCCCTCCAATGTGCGGGACGGGGGATTGCAGGGACGGTGACAAATTACTGTGTAACATGGGGGGTAAAATGGTGCTTCGTGTTTAACAATTGACTAATTTTTTCTAAGTTTTTCTACAAATTTGAAGTTTACCTTGGGGAATCATGTTTTTACCTGATTGAATTGATGATGTAAATGTAATTATCATGTTTTTACTATTACCTAGGGTAAATACATTAGGTTAAAAAATCATGATGAGGTGTAATGAATCAGTTCGCAAAAAGTTAGGGTTGAGTCACTTTAAACACCCTACACTCTAGGTTTCAGTTCAAACTTTGGTGGATCGGCTCCTCGTCTCATGGATTCGACCATTGAGGTTGGGAGAGGTTGTATATCATGTCATTTTTTACTCATTTTCAGAGGTTGGAAATTGGAATCAGTTCATTTTGTTTCGTTGATCAAGGATACTTTGTACTCAGTTATGGCCATTAATACAAGAGGAGTTGCAATTATATTTATGGGATACCTGTGGTATTGAATTTTTTTCATTGTTTCTTCTTCAATGACATATGTTACACCATTTTTTGGTCATCTAACTTATTATTATTAGATGAACCCAAGTACACCATGTAAGACCAATTTTACCCTAAGTAAAATTGCTTTCACCATATAAAATAACTCATTTTTTTATATTTTTCCTGGTCATATTTAACCCAAAATAAGGAACTTAATTAAATAAATCCTTATTTATTTAATTATTCCCTAAGAATAAGTTATTTAAATCATTATTTAAATAATATTCTTATTTAAATTTGACTAAATCATCCATAAATAATTAAATAAACCATTATTTATTTAATTATATTCCCATCACTTCCCTAAAAAGATAAATAAACCATTTATTTATTTTTTATTTATAAATAAAGGAATTGACCCAAGTCAAGAACCCTTTTCCTCCCAACAAATATAATAAAATATTCCTAAAGGGTGCTTCTAGAATTCGATTAATAATATTTTATTCATGCACCGAGTTCTAGACCGCCCCAATATTTTGTTATAAATAGGGGGTTTTCCCCATTCATTAGTCACCTTCATTGCATTAGATCACTCTGGATCTACTCTTGGTCACCATTTTCCATTTTGTTTTGTGAACTCCCATTGAGTTCTATGTTTGTTGTTCTACACCCATAAGAGAGAGAAATGTTATATCTGAAACACTGAGGACTTTCAAGAACCCATCCCACTGAGGAGAACCTAAAGACACCTTTCTTGTTTTCCTCTCAGGTGCCCCATTCTGTAATATAATACAAAATTCTTTTAAATACATTCTTCTTGTCTTGTCCATTGGATTTATGGAGCCATGTTATATTTTATCTGCTTAATGTCTTTTGTGCTTAGATCTGAATTTGTGCAGCAAACTTAAAGATATTTTGCAGCCATAATCGATGTTAGGGCTATTTGTTATGCGTAGCTAAAGTGATCTTTTACGACGAAAGAATCAAACTAACAATTGGTGACTCCACACGGGTTTTCTTTTGCGACTGCTGTCGTTTTATCTATTCCTGCATATCCAGCTATTTTAGACCCTAGGGTTTCTCTTCCATTTTTTTTTCCTATTTTTATGGTGATTTTCACCCCTAAAACCCTTAAACAGTCAAATTTTTAACTCCCGTGTGTTTCTGGCCTTATTGTGCAGGTGACAGACATTAGCCGCAGCTGAGACGAAAATTTTTTCTGAAATCTTCCGCCGAGAGAGCCAGATCTGCAGGTCGCACTTATCGGCCCAAAAAGTGCGACCTGAGCCTCAGGATGCACTTTTCTGCCCCAAACCTGCGACCTGGACTGAAAACAGGTCAGAACCTACGACCTGCAATTTTTCTGCAAATTTTTCAGCACTTTTTCTGGGTTTGTCTGAAGCTTCTATCAAGGTTTTCCAGCCTCTGTCTCTGCCCGTTTGGACCTGTTTCTGATCTGCTTCACTCAACTAAGAGGGAATATTGCCCCTTAGGGCTCTAGTACCCTCCACTTTTTGTGGATGACTCTTTACTGTTTCAGAAGTCTGAATTTCCAGAGTTTCAGCCCTCTTTTTCTCCGATCTGATACCTCCTTTTCAGATCCCTTTAGATCAACTCTTCTCCCTCTCAAAACCACCTCATATCGTTTTGTTTGGGTTCATTTCTAAGGCCACTGCCTTGTCTCTTCTATTTTTAGCTAATCTCCTCCTTTTTAGTAGAAACCTTGCCTCTACTTATTTGTTGTTCTATGCACCAATTTTCAGCAGATTTACCCTTTAGATCCCAGTCCCTCCGGACCTTCGATCTATTGGCCTCTTTTTAGCGTGCTTTGCCTAGTTTTTTCCCTCTTATAGACTAGTTTTGAGAGACCCGCCTTCTTGGGTTAGATTGCTGCATTTTTAGTTGTTAATTTTCTGTTCTTTTAGTCTTATTTACTGCAGATTTATTTTCCGTTATGCATCACACTCTTTATTTTACTCTCAAAACGTCTGGGTTTAAACAATTAAAATTAACGCACGCCACACACTAAACCTAAGTGAAGAAGCGCCTAGTTAACACAGCCTGGCAAAGACTTTAAAATCAATTGTCACTGCACCTTTCTGCCCTTGACCTCACTTGATTTTGTCCCTCCCTGCCCTTGTCAGTTTTCTTCTTCCCGTTATCATTGCGCCCCCAAGGCGCCTCTCCCGGAGACTTCTTGGCCTTCATCCTCAGTTTTCGCTTGGTCGACTTCCTCCTTCCCGTCGTCATCGAGTAAGTCTTTCCCCAAGTTCGCACTCTGACTCTTCCTCTGATTGTTCGGGTTCTCCCCCTCCTGGTTCTCCCCCTGTCACTTTCACCATGTCTACTTCAGGGCCTACTACCAACAGTAACCCAAGTACTACTGCTGGGTCTGTTTCCAGTGGAACCACCTCAGGACCTACCTCAACTGCCCCATTAATCCCTTATCTGGCCGGCCTTAGTCTCCCCGACTTCAATCAGCTGATTAATGATCCTATCCGCCATGATGTTAGTTGGCCTGCTATGCCAACCAAGCTACCCTTTGACATTCCCAAGTTCGAAGGCCTTGCTAGTGAGGATCTCTCCAACCATATCCGATCCTTCCATATGTGGTGTTCCTCCAATTCCATTACTGACGACTCTATTCGTCTTAGATTGTTCCAACGCACGCTTACAGGCGAAGCTTCTAAATGGTATGTTGAACAGGCCGCCTCCTCCCATACCACTTTTGCGACCATTTCCCAAGACTTTTTATCTTACGACACTGGTACCGAGCTTTTAACCTCCTTCCATCAATCCTCCTCAACCGCCTTTCCGCTCATGTCCAGGAATGGCGGCGCAGAAGAAGCTTATGTCGAGCTCCCCCCTTTGAAGATCGGGTTTACATGGACTGGTTCCTTCGCTCTCTCTTACCTCCAATTGGAAAAGATGTCGCATCCCATTTTCCCCAAACCGAAGAAGCCGCCCTCCAAATCGCCTTGAAGTATGACCTTATCTACGCCCAATCTGGTAATGTTTATGCCGTCCTTCCTGACCTTCCCAAACCTGGTGGCCCTAATGCCTCGGGGGCATCTCATTCTGCTGACGATATCGTTGGAGCCCTGTCACATACCTCTGCCCAAACTCCTCCGGGCCATGGTTTTCCTGTAGGGGCCAGCTCCTCCGGCATTTTTTCCCCTCCAGGCAGCATGTATTCAGGTTACGGCATACCTCCTCCTTTTTCCCACCCTCCTGTTTACCTTACTGCTACCCACCCTACTCCTTATCCATATCCGCCACCTAGTGTCCCAGCTCCTCCAGCATTTGGAACACCCACTCCCTTTCCTTCTCCACCCCCACAATCGCACTTACTACCCCCTCCAGGGAAATTATTTGCACAACAGGGGGCACCTATTTTTCCTCCTTCTCAAAGAAGGAGAAGAGGCAATCTCTCCGCTTCTGGTAATCGTGGACCCAATCCTTCCAATACTAACTCTACCACTGCCAACCAGCCACAGGGCTCTCAGCCCAAGCCGGATAGGCCACTTCGCACCAATAAGCCTTGTTCGTGTTGCGGTGTTTATGGTCACTACACTCACGATTGTCCCTTATTACCACAAATGCGGCAGCTATGGGATTCTCAGGCCACCGTACAGGGACAACACTCCCCCCCTACTACCCCTCCCACCCCTGTTCCTTCTCAGCCTGCTGTGTTTACCGATCCTTTCCCGCAACAAGGATTCGTGGCCACTCAACCACCTCATGCCTCGGTAACCACTCAACCTTCCCCTTCTAGTCCCTCTGATTACCATATTCTCATGATGGCCTCTGACCCACCTCTCACTGTCGACCTCAACCTTCAAACTCGGTCCTGACAGTATTCCACACCTCCTGTTCCATCTGTCTCTGAGTCTCCATCGTCAGGTCCTACAGAGCCTCTATCGACACCCAATGGTCCCCTGCAACTCCCTCCACCCAAATCCGAGGTCCATCCCAAGACTCCTAAGGGACCAGTATGCCAAAATGTTGCCTCTGGTCGGGCTACCCATTCATACAACATAGTAGATGATCTGGCCCAATCTCCTGCTGCCATTTCAACACTGGAACTCCTCCAGTCGTGTCCTTCTCAAAAGAGGGCTCTACTATCTGTCGTGGGTGTTGTAGATCCTTCTGATGACCAATTGATTGTTTTCGACACCTATCAGTCAGACCATCCCCCTCTCCCTCCTTCGGTTTCTTTCCAAATCCTAGTCAAAATCCGAAACACCAATGTTGCTCGGTGTATTATTGATGAGGGGGCATCTACCTGCGTAATGTCCGCTTCGGTTTGGAAACAACTCGGATCCCCTGAACTGGCCCCTTCCACCATCACCCTTCGTGCATGGGATGGCCATGCCTCCCAGCCCATTGGCCTATTCTGTAACTATCCTATCACCCTTGCCGGCAAGATGGTTTGTGTCGACGTTGAAATTATTGACGCCCCTCTTGACTACAACATCTTTTTGGGGTGTAGTTACACCTATGCCATGTCAGCCGTCCCGTCCGCAGTCTACCATAAGATGTTTTTCCCTCATAATGGCAAGATTGTCACCATTGACCAGTCGACTTACCATGAACCAAAATCTCAGACCTCCCCTGAGTCCACCATCTCTACTGTCACCAACAAGCAAATTGTTGATTCTTTTACCAGTGTTTCCCCCGGCGTCTACAAAGACTCCTCCTTTCTTGGCACCTTTTTCGACTCCCCTCCCGTCTCTGATCCTAACTTGGCGAACGTTTGCATGATGCAATCATCTTGGGCTAACCTTACAAAGCCCACTTTGGCTAGTCAGTAACCTCAACATCAACTAGCTCCTAGCCCTTCGCCCCCGTTAGCCACCCTTCTTCCTTCTGAATCTTCATCTACCGCCACTCCTCATGGGTCGATTCCACCTGAAATCCACCCCCTTGGCACCATTCCTCCTGGCCATTTCCATGCTGGTCAGATCCCTTTCCTCGCTCCCCCTCCTGGAGCTTATTCGGTCCCTACCTTGGCCACCCTATCCCTCCCCAACTTGACCTTGGGTATACCTGTCTGGTACCTTGACCCTCCAGCCACCACTCTGCCCGGTCAACCTAAACCATATATTACTTTGAGCCCGGTTCAACCAATCCCTATGAATTCTCTTGCTACGCTGGTACCTCAGTCACCTCAACAAGCACTGCCTCCTGTTACAGCTGCTTCGAGTAAAAATGGAAAAGCTCGCAGGGGGGCATCAAGGGACAAACCTACCCCACCCAACCTTGCCCCTCCTCGGCCCCCCAAGAATTTCATCCAGTGTGCTCTATGTGATGTTGTTCATCACGCCACTCATACCTGCCCTGAATTACCACCTCTCAAGACCATGGTTAATGAAACATTTCCAGAATCAGACATCCCAGAAGTCCATGTCACCATACCAGATTCTACCCCTAAACTTAAGAATTTGCGCACCAATCACCCTTGTTCTTTGTGCAATTTCCATGGCCACTATACACACCTTTTCCCCCGCCTTAACGAGTATCGTGCCTCTTTAGCCACATACCGCCAATTCGAAGCCGCCCTCGCCCGTAATCCTTCTTCCCTCACACAAGACCACCTGTCTACCATGATTACCATTCCTCCTCCCGATACCGAAATGACCGAGACTTCAGCTACCATTTCCTACCTTTCCTCATCACCGCGATTCTCGGATACCAACCCCTTAGTACCTTCCCCCAATGCTTCGCCTGATCATTCAACTGCTCACTCTGTCACCTCACATAACATCGTACCTGTGAGCCCTTCCCATCACAATCAAGAGTCTCATCCCTCCACCTCCTCAGGTCAACCTCTTCCATCCTCCCTTCCCATCTTCCAGTCCGATGAAGACATCATGGAAGCCATGACAAACCCTGATTTTCCATGGGACGATATGCACCATCGTGCATATTTCCTCCCACATCAATCCCATGACCAATATGCCCTCGAATCCAAAGACTTCATCCCTGCTAAAGTCGATTGGTTCAAAAACCCCATCCCTACACCTGATGCTTTCGAGGAAGGAAATATGGCTAATATCTCTCCCACCATCAAAATCAACATTTCTGTCAAGCCAGGTAATGAAGAACATATCACCATGGGCGCCCAATGCACTCTGGAAGAAATTGATGCCTACACGCAACTCTTCAAAGAATTCTATGATGTTTTCGCCTGGTCATACTCAGAAATGCCCAGACTCGATCCTGCCATTGTCGAACATCACATCGACACATGGCCTGATGCCATTCCAGTTCATCAAAAGTTGAGACCCATCCATCCTTCTAGACGTGAAGCCATCAAAGCTGAAATCGACAAGCTCTGGCAGGCTGGTTTCATTTACCCCATTGAATATACCACTTGGGTGTCTAACCCAGTTCCCGTCCTCAAAAAACAAGGCACCATTCGTGTTTGCACTGACTTTCGCGATCTAAACAAAGCTTGTCCCAAAGACAACTTCCCCACACCATTTATTGACCAAATCATCGATGAGTGTGTGGGGCACGAGATTCTCTCCTTTATGGATGGCTTCTCCGAATACAACCAAATTGTTATCCATCGTGCTGATCAACTTAAAACCGCGTTCATTAGTCCGTGGGGCACTTTCGCATACCGAGTCATGCCATTTGGCCTTAAAAATGCTGGCACCACCTTTCAACGAGCCATGTCTTAATGCTTCCATGAATTAGCCCATATTATCCTTGCCTATTTAGACAACCTTACCGCACATTCTAAACATCGGGCGCAACACCTTCATGACCTGTGTACCATTTTTCTCCAATGCTGCAAGTATAACATTCGCCTTAACCCTTTGAAATGTGTCTTCTGTGTTCCTGCTGGTCGTCTCCTTGGCTTAATCGTGTCTAAAGATGGGATAACTCTTGACCCTTTGAAGGTTCAAGCCATTCTTGAACTTCCTCTGCCTCGTACCTTACGCCAGCTACAAAGTCTCCAAGGCAAAGCTAATTTTCTTCGCCGATTCGTTCCTGACTATGCCACTACCGCACACGGCTTCCTTAGACTTCTTCGATCTCACACTCCTTTTGTCTGGGATACATATGCTCAAGAGTCTTTTGATGCCCTCAAGCATGTTCTCACATCCGCTCCCTTGATCCGTACCCCTGACTTTGAACGAGATCTCATCCTATACATCTCCGCTTCCACATATTCGGTTGCTGGTGTCCTTATCTAGGAGGATGATAACGGTGTCGAACATGTGATCTATTATGTCAGTAAGAACCTTGCCGGTCCACCTGTGTCCTACTCGCATGAAGAAAAATTAGCACTAGATGTCGTGTTCTTGATCCAAAAATTGCATCATTATATCCTCATGCGTTCCACCAAGGTTGTGACTGATTCCAACCCCATGGCTTTCCTATTGAGTCGCTGCATCCTCAATGGGAAGTACGCCCGTTGGGTCGTTATTCTCCAAGAATTCGACCTTGAATTTGTCACCCCAAAAAGTAAGAAAGGTTTAGTCCTAGCTGAACTCATTTATGATTTACCTACCCGGATGCAAGATACTCCAATTAATGACGCTCTTCCCGATGAACATTTGTTTGCCATCACCACCGACGATCCTTGGTACGGTGATATCCTTACTTACTTGCGAACCCAAAATTTCGCCCTTCACCTTGATTGTGATGCTTGATGACGTATCCGACACCAAGCCTCTTGCTACCTTCTAATCGGCGATGACCTTTATCATCGCGGTGTAGGTACTGTCCTTCGTCGTTGCCTCACCCACGTTGAAGCCAAGCAAGTCCTAAATGCCTATCATAGTGGTGCTTGTGGTGGCCACCTCTTCTGCCTCGCCACCGCCCAAAAAATCATGCGTGCTAGGTATTTTTGGCCTTCTCTCTTCGGTGATTGCATTGAAGCAGTCAAACACTGTTCCAATTTCCAACATTTCGCCCCCAAGGCGCGAGCTCCTCCCTCTCCTCTCCATCCTGTCATCACAGCTGGTCCTTTTTGTAAATGGGCCATCTACTTTATGGAATTTCGACCTCCATCTTCTGGTAACCACAAATATATCATCGTGGAGGTTGACTACTTCACTAAATGGGCCGAAGCTATGCCTACGTTCAACAATACAGCAGCCACTGCAGCCCTCTTTTTCTTTAACCATGTCATTGCTGGATTCGGAGTTCCAAAATAGTTAATCTCAAACCATGGCCGACATTTCGAAGATCAGATTTGGCATGAGCTCTCCTCCTTATTGGGTTTTGAACACCAATATTCATCTTCCTATTACCCCCAAGGTAATGGCCAAGTTGAAGCGGTCAAAAAAAATATTAAAACCATGCTTCAACGAACGGTGAATAAACACAAAACCAATTGGCATCTCATGCTCTTCCCTACTTTGTGGGCTTATCGTACTTCTGTTAACACCGCCACCGGTTTCACTCCTTTCCACCTTGTCTTTGGCGAGGAGGCAGTCTTACCAATCGAATGTGAAATCCCTTCCCTTCATTTGGCTGTCGAACTTCTCCCTGATACCCAACCTCTAGAACAATGACTTATCATGCTTGAGCACGCTTCTGAAGATCGTCGTGTTGCACTACAAACTCTTGAAGCGGCCAAAAAGCGCACCAAAGCTCAGTATGACCGAAAATTGCATCCTCGCACCTTTCATGAAGGTGACCTTGTTCTAGTCTATGACCAGGCCCATGATACCCTCGGTCATGGGAAGTTTGACTCATTATGGCTAGGTCCTTACATCATTAGTAAAAATCTTGGGAAGGGGGCATATCTTTTAGAGGACTTTGAAGGCCACCCCCTTCCTAATCCTCACAATGCACTCTATCTCAAGAGGTATTACCCTTAGCATTTCCCGCTCGAAATGCATGTTTTAATTTCTTGTAGATAGCCAGCATATGTTTGTTTTCATCAGTCACTACTTCACCAGGACACATGTTGTCCACGAAGTCTTCCTTTCCTCATTTTTCAAATCGGATTTCCTCACTTACAACACTTTTCCTTGGGGCACCACTTAGCCTCCATCTTTATTCTTATCTATGTCGATTTCCGTCATGAGATACCATTTCATACTCATGTTTTTTGGGTCCCCTTTGGACCTTTCATCATTTCAACATCATCATTAGTCTTCGTATGGGTACCTTGGATCCAGCCCCTTTTCAGCATGTTCGTGATACGTATACTCGATGGTCCAGTGATTCCGCAGCAGCTATTGGTGATTCCCGGGCATGTGTGAGATGTCTCAACCCTCATGAGGGGGTGGCCCTGTAGGTAGCCCTCGACATGCCCGGATGAATTCATTCCCACCCTTGATGCAGCTCCTCTCATTTGATGGTATTGGCTTCAACTGCTTGTAGCGCCATTTTCGATTCACATGTCTCTGTCAGATTTTGAGAGCCCTTCCCCGTGTGTAGGGGGCATTTGGTTATCTTTGTATCTCATGTACTACCATATTAATGTATACGTCCTAACGATTATTCCAGGCATCACATGTATGTGGGATTCATCCTCTGATTTATCTGGCTCATGTTTCTTCTAGCACATGCTTCATTATTGCGTTCCGTGGTTTTTCGGGCGCCTTACTCTTTGTACTCATTGCGTTCCGTGGTTTTCCGGGCGCCTTATTCTTTTTACTTTGTCTCGGCGGGCATAGGTATGCCTCCCCCACCGCCTTTAGCACAGGTACCACTTCATAAACTAGAGACTTGTTGCACCTGTAAGTCTCATCTCCTCAGGGTCTAGTCCTTTAGCACATCAAACAACCTTACATTTCTCTCTCTCACTTCCCTCTCGATATCTAGTGATTGAGTTCTTACAATGTACTTCGGTCATACGATTTTCTCCTAACACTCATACGTTGGGGGGAAATTTGTTACACCATTTTTTGGTCATCTAACCTATTATTATTAGATGAACCCAAGTACACCATGTAAGACCAATTTTACCCTAAGTAAAATTGCTTTCACCATATAAAATAACTCATTTGTTTATATTTCCTGATCATATTTAACCCAAAATAAGAAACTTAATTAAATAAATCCTTATTTATTTAATTATTCCCTAAGAATAAGTTATTTAAATCATTATTTAAATAATATTCTTAGTTAAATTTGACTAAATCATCCATAAATAATTAAATAAACCATTATTTATTTAATTATATTCCCATCACTTCCCTAAAAAGATAAATAAACCATTTATCTATTTATTATTTATAAATAAAGGAATTGACCCAATTCAAGAACCCTTTCCCCCCCAACAAATATAATAAAATATTCCTAAAGGGTGCTTCTAGAATTCGATTAATAATATTTTATTCATGCACCGAGTTCTAGACCGCCCCAATATTTTGTTATAAATAGGGGGGTTTTCCCCATTCATTAGTCACCTTCATTGCATTAGATCACTCTGGATCTACTCTTGGTCACCATTTTCCATTTTTTTTGTGAACTCCCATTGAGTTCTATGTTTTTTTTTCTACACCCATAAGAGAGAGAAATGTTAGATCTGAAACACTGAGGACCTTCAAGAGCCCATCCCACTAAGGAGAACCGGAAGACACCTTTCTTGTTTTCCTCTCAGGTGCACCATTCTTTAATATAATACAAAATTCTTTTAAACACATTCTTCTTGTCTTGTCCATTGGATTTATGGAGCCATGTTATATTTTATCTGCTTAATGTCTTTTGTGCTTAGATCTGAATTTGTTCAGCAAACTTAAAGATATTTTGCAGCCATAATCGATGTTAGGGCTATTTGTTATGCGTAGCTAAAGTGATCTTTTACGATGAAAGAATCATACTAACAACATATGTGTGAATGTATTGTTCATATTAACTTCGATTTTTATATATTATGATATTTTATAAGTGTGAAATTTAGAAGACATGTTAGCCATGCTCTGTTTTGGGTAACTGATAATAATTTGCTTCATATCTTCTGTCTGAGAGAAATACATCTCTTATGCTTCCCTCAGCCTCCTTACATTTTCTAAAACCATTCCATAATCATTTCCCTTAAGTGATTGACATTATACCTACCTTTCCCCATTCATCTCTGCAACCCCCATTCTTTAGCCCTAACCTACTTTTCCATGACCTATTTTCATTATCTACTGATCTACCCAACCAAATCAATCAAACAACCCCTTGCACTCATTACCTAGCCTAAAACCCTAAATTCTCCAGCCCTCCTAGATGTGACCCTTTTGGAGAGAGCTCTCTCCGACTTGATAGGGCTAGCTATCAATTCAAAAGCTTGGTTTGTGGTTACCTCTGTTGGGATTCCTTCCTCAGCCTTGGGAATCTGGTGGAGTGATAACTACTGGTGTCGTTTCCGGGGATGAAAGCTCTATCTCCCCTGGGAAAGAACGACAACGACTTGGATTTGATTGTTGATGGTGGACAAAATTTGGACACAATAAGGCTGAATCATCCACCTGGAGACTCTAGACAGTTCAGATTGATCCAAAGAATACACTAACAGAAGAATCCAAAATCAAGACATTCATGGTGACTCCAACTATCAAAATAACTCAGAGCTTAATAGCGGATTCAGTGGACTAATTGATCCAATATGATAGGGTATGTGGTAGAACCTATCTCATTTGCATGTTTTAAAGAATACTTGGATAATTTTGATGATGATCAAATTGATGAGGCTTTCTAAAATTTTCTATCTATTTATCTAAAGTCATGAAAATATAGGTTTGGAGATAAAATTCACTTTTTAGAGGATTTTGATGAAAAATTTGAGAAAGACATTCGGGTATTAATTGTTCAAATTTAGTATTACAATTTTCAAGGTCAAAATCAGCTTTTTGAGGACTTTTTCCAGCTACCTTTAGTTTCTAAGATTGAAGGATCCTATGTTCTTGAACATTAAATTGATATCACACAGTTCAAACCAAGGTCTGATTTAAACATCAGATATGAGCAGCCATCTCATGACAACCAAATTATTGAATTGTTTGATAATCAGCAAAAAAAAAAAATTCTATGATCCTGTAGCTGATTATATGGAATGATTTGTTAGTTTTGTTTCTACTGTGAAGAAAAAATGTATGATGAGTTGCCATTACATTTCACAGCTTGGGTTTTCTGGACAAAAGGTAAAATTGTATCTATAATGTTTTTAATTTACAATAAATAAGTCAATGTATATAAGCAGTTGCTATACTGGCTGCACTGGCATTATTTTTTCATTTAGAACATGAAATTTATCAGTATATTAGTGTAGGACAAGTGTGCAATAATCTTGTTGGACAAGCATCTCCTTTAGCATCTAGTTTGTCATTTGCAATATGTGTGTTTTCAGTTTGTATAAGTTGTTTGGTTTCGGAAATGAAGATCAGTTTGCAGCTACTTGTGACTCCATGCCCAAAATAAGAAGGCATTGATCAACGAGTTCCCAGAGGTCTACGGTTCTAGAGACATCCTAAAAGGAGCTGCCTTCCCCAGTTGGAGCCGATGTTAGCACTAGTATTTGCATCCCACCCATCCCGCCTTATTTTATTATGCTTTCACCTCATCTCCATCATTATCATTTACCTCACTTAGTTTTTTACCATTTTCACCTTTTTTCCCAAGGGTGCCCAAATCATCATTTTTCCACAAGCCCTAAGCTATTGCTACAATTTGACACTTTTCGAGACTAGGCATGTGTTTTTTCCTTTTGGACCCCTTCCTCTCACTCATTTCGAGAAATTCCACTTCCCTACACTCTCTAAAATTTATCCCTATCCCCCAAAATTTCCCCAATAATTTAGACAACCCGTAACCCCTTCATTCCCCTCCCTCTACAAGGTAGTCCTAAATCCCCTGTTTTGCACTACACCAAACCCTAATTTCCTCTCCCACTGAGCTAGGGTTTTCTATGGAATTAGAGAAATATGAGCAGAAGAAGTATAAGGGAGGTCATTTCAGCAAGTATGAAGCCATACCAAATCATAAACATCATGCCTCCATCATTTTCCAAGAATTCATTCGAAGAGTCAAATCATTTGCCACACACAGGGCTGGTTTTTTCTTCAAACTGTGTTTCTAACCAAAAAGAGATGAATTTGAAAAATGTGAGAGTGGTTTTTTTCCATAATAGGTTCAAAAAGAAAAACCTCATTCGTTTTTTACACAAGTTTCATGGTTTGGGAGAAATGTCAAAACTATAGGTGCTACAAGATGTTTGTTGCACTTCTGGAGTGACCTTAAGAAAATCACGTTTTCTCCTAGCTGGAGTGTCCTCATCACTTTCTTGATAAGTAAATGATAAATATATAGAGAGAGACTTCCATTGAGCTATCATGATTTCAATTTGGAGTTGATTAAGGCCTTCACAAGTTACCTGTAATAGCACTATGCATTTTTGCACCCTCATTCTGCACGTTTTTCCCAGTCTTGGGAAAAATGAATTGTGACAAGGAAAATGACCTTCATTTTGAAAAATGAAGATAGATCTATAAACTAGACTTTAATGGATTTCAAACAAGTGATTTGGGAGCCAATTTGGACATGGGGAAGGTAGTCAAAAAAAACCTACAAGTGGGGGGTAAAATGGCGTTGGGTGTTTAACAATTGACTGATTTTTTCTGAGTTTTTCTACAACTTTGAATTTTACCTTGGGGAATCATGTTTTCACCTCATGTAATTGATGATGTAAATGTAATTATCATGTTTTTACTATTACCTAGGGTAAATAAATTAGGTTAAAAACTCATGATGAGGTGTAATGAATCAATTTGCAAAAATTTAGGGTTGAGTCACTTTAAACACCCGACATTCTAGATTTCAGTTCAGACTTTGGTGGATCAGCTCCTCCTCTCATGGATTCGACCCTTGAGGTTGGGAGAGGTTACTTGAGGCCTATATCATGTCATTTTTTACTCATTTTCAGAGGTTGTAAATTGGAATCATTTCATTTTGTTTAGTTGATCAAGGATACTTTGTACTCGGTTTTGGCCATTAATAGAAGAGGAGTTGCAGTTATATTTATGGGATACCTGTGGTATTGAATGTTTTTTATTGCTTATTATTCAGTGACATATGTTTCAATTTATTTTTCATATTCACTTCCATTTTTCTATATTATGATCTATTATAAGTTTGAAATTCAAAATACATTATAGCCATGCTCTGTTTTGGGAAACTGATCATACTTTGTTTCACATCTCCTTCCTGAGAGAAATACATATCTTATGCTTCCCTCAGCCTCCTTACATTTTCTAAAACCATTCCATAATAATTTCCATTAAGATATTTAAATTATACCTACCTTTCCCCATTCATCTCTGCAACCCTCATTCTTTATTTGTAATATCCCAAAATGAGGATGCAACAATACTTAAACACAATTATGGAAATAACAGTGTAAACCAACTCATAAGCATGGGAAACCAATATTGAGATATAAAATCATGTATTATAACATCAAATAAATACATAATAGTGTGGCATGAATCATATACAATAAAGGAACAAGCCTCCCATAAGAAATCACTCCATATATGAGCTGTTGTCACAACACAAGAATGCCGGAGACTGCTACAGTGCAGTTACAAACACACTGCTACAAAAAAATAATGTAAAAAATATGTATGTCTATGATATTCCTCAAACTATATGCCCAATAAAGATCTAGGCTCAATACAAACTCCTACAAAGAACCCGAAAAGGGTTTTCAGAAATACACCCTATACAAGATGGGATCTAAAGCCCAATGGCTGAAGATTCACTGTAAACTAAAGAACAAGAGTGTATAATGCTGAAATATAATATATCTGATGTAGATCCCCTCAAATTTCTCCTCCCATGAAAGGATTAACCCCTCAATCACAAGAAAACACTGCAAAGGAACCACAAGATCTTCCATTGAAGCGACCCTCCAAAATAATGCAATTCCCAACTGGAACAGTGCTGGAAATGATGGGACATATATGGCCTGGTGAAAAATATCTGAAATATTCTCAAGAAATCTCTAAAAATATCTCCCAAGAGAGGTAAACCTTCCTCCTATGAGAAACTAGCTCAGAATGTGGGGTTCTAACCCCTCCACTACTGCACCCTGCAACACAGCACAATAACCTGTAGAAACTGCGCTGATGAAGAAAGTTGTATCTTGGTCTGAAAACCTGAATGTGGAAATGAATAAAATACTATTCCAAGAGTCCTCTCAAGGAAATAGGTTGGATTCCCACTCGGGAACACCCAATGCTAAACAGCATTGCAACCCTTCTAAACAGCAAGAGCAAGCAAAAGTCTAAGCAGACCAATATAAAAATAATAATCTAAAACATGAGCTCATATGGATGCCATCCTCTCCCTTATATAGATGATGAACTCAATTTCCCTTGGCCCCACTCAATTAGTTCATTTCCTTCATCAAATCACTCTCCCTCAAAAACTGTGTTATTTCTCAATTAATCTCCACTCCTCCATAACAGTGTTGTTGACTTGGTAAAAGTTGACTGAATCAACATGATCCAAACCTGTTCACACTTGAAGGTGCTTTATTTAGCTGTTGAAAAAGGCCTCCTTTCACACTTGAATTTTTTTTATTGCTACTAAGGATACTTATGGGCCTTCCCACCCATTTATTCACCTACCTAGTGATAAAACAAACTATAATATTCCATTTAGCTTAAGGCTGTTTTTTTGGAATATTACATTCCTCCCCTCCAAGATGTTGCTTGTCCTCAAGCAACTGTATAAGGAGAGAAAATTTCCTCCCCTCCTCCTCTTGGGGCCTCCTCATCAATATTCCCCACCGCTGCTCAAAATAATCTTCAATAAATCTTCCCTCCAATGTTTCCTCCCAAGTGTGCAAAACCAAATGGCTCACATCATGAAAAGGTCGAAGGTGTAAGTGGAAATATTCTTACTATCCAATGGCCTCCTCAAGGTAGGAGTTATGACAAGCATAGGGGATCTCATTATCAATGAGAAACTTTCAATCCCATGCTATCATCCAAATGAAATGAGCCATTCTAGGTAGATCATCAAAAGAATCCTCAACCCCCGATTCATGCAATGTATTGGGGTTGCATGGAGATATTAGATTCTTCCACCCAATTTTTTTTTCTCTCCATTTATGGTACGTATGGGGCTGCTACTGTTCTTGGGCTGAAATTATATGGCCTCCCAGAATGGCCCAAGTTACCCCACCAAACAATTCATCCATGAAGTGCCTCCTCCAAAAACTCAAGCTCTCCAAATGGCTCCTCCCACATGAAGAAAAGAGATGTAGTATGGAAATCATGGTTTTCCCATTGTTTCTCCTAAAACATGCAATATATAAAGTAGGGAGAATCATACCCCCAATGGGCACCTCCAACTCTTGTCCCATTCTCCAAACAAAGCTTCCCATGAACATAGAAACATCAGCAATATATGGAAGCAAAAACCAATGAAAACAAGTTTCCATATGACAACCAGGAAGTGGATCATAGTTCCACACATGGAACCAGCACAGTGCATCCCTTGCCTTCCTCAAATCAAATAACAACAAGTGCTTTTCCAGCCACTTTTTTTCTGCCACAATCATCCTACAAGATAGGATCATGAAATTAAAATGTGGTGCCAATGGTTCCCACCAAGAATCATGCGGCTTCCCCCACAAACCACCATAAGGATAGCCAATATCAATGCAACATTTTGCCTCAAGTACATCATAATATAATGTAAAATAAGGAATGACCCTCCTTAATACAACATGCTTCTCATAAAAACTAAATAAGTACAAATCATAATGCAAAATTGTACCTTCTCCACCATGTATTTTGGTCCTTGAGCTAAAATGGCTCAACTGGAAATTCTCCCTTACTCTCAATGAGTAAGGAAGTGGTTGTGCCAATCTCTCCATCAACATCTAGGCTATGCATCTCTCCATATGCTAAAATATATCATGCTAGATTCCCTCCCAAGTGGACTCCTCCATCAAAGAATGATATGCATCAAAGTGCATAGAAAGGAAGTCCTCATGTGTTTCATTTAGCAGCTTCTCCTTGAGCTCAGAATATTTAGTCAAGAAGAATTTGCCATAAGAATATATGACCACATCATCCACCACATATCTATCATCTCCATCCAGTTCATCAAGAATCATGCAAGCACCAAGATCCTTGGAGTACTATGCCAAGAGTTGAGATCTCCAATATGGATCAATCCTCCTAAGAGACAACGCTGAAGATTTGAAATGTGAAGCTCCCCACATGTTGATGTCTTCTCCTTTTACATCCCTCATTCCAAAGCCATCCTCCAATTTTCTTCCATGCCCATCATGCATCTTCTCATGCTCAAATAGAAGTGGTGACTCTTGGAGGTTGGCCTCCCATGAGAAGCTACCATCCAAAAATAAACTCCTGATCTAGACCAATGTAAGCATGATTGGCCTCCATCTACTCCAATGTATGGAGGATTCCTTCCTTAAAGGAAGTACCCTCTGTTTCTCCAAACCCATGGAGTAGCTCCCTTGTACCATGAAGGTGACATCCCCCATCACTGCAGCAACTTCTATCAGCGTAGTATGTATAGTGAGAGTGGGTGATGCTGAAAATGGAAGAATGTATCCTTCCTCCTTGAGTCTATCCAAAACCCTCTACACTGTAATAGACCCCTCTAAAGTATCCACCTCTCCGAGATATAAGAGTGGTGATATCCAATGTGAATCATTCCTCACCATCTCCTGATTTGGTGGTCTCCCTGGTGGAATGCCTCCATGTAATGAGACATCAATGTAAATATTAGACTATACATATGGATGGACAACGTTTTCCCTATCCTCACAACACAAATCAGTCTGCCTCTTCTTTGCATTATATCTCTGAAATAGATAGGGGTGTGTGCTCCTCATCATGTGATGTTGACCTTCCTCCATACCTCCTCCTTCCATCTGCAATGATTCACAATCATGTTGTTCATTGATTGTGCCTTGACCTCCATTTATCAGATCCTGGGGAATTCCTTACAATGATACAAGAATCCCTCTTTTTGGAGCAAGTTCTCCATATACCTCTGCATGAGGTGCTAGATGTGCTCTAGATATGACAACATTGTTTCACCCATCCTTCTCTTCCTCTTCAATATGAATGGGAGTCACCTTCTCAATAAGAGGATCCTCTTTTGGAAAAGGGATCTTCATGCCCTCTTGTCTAAGGATATGAGACAGAGATCTTGCCTCTAGAAAATTAGTATGCAAGATGTGAGCTTCTCCAACAGTTTTATGAAGTGGATTTGAGTTTATAGGTTCCTCCATCATATGCAAAGGTTTTCTTTGTTTTGGTTTGTTTGGTTCCACCAATGATGTTTCGGAATGTTTTCCATCAAACCTTTCCACTAATCTCTTAGTGAACTTTGCATAAGAAGAAATATTTTCATTTTTTAATGAAAAATACTCAAATATACACCAAGCATAGGCCTTACCTTCAAAATGCAACGCTGTAAATTTGATGGCTTCATCTTCAGAAACTTGGTGTTGTTGCAAATAGGTGTGTAACTCGTCCACCCAAGCTCTAGCTGAACATGTTGGTGACCCATAAAAAGTAGATAGGAAAAATCTACCCTTATCATGTTGCTTTCTCCTCTCCACCTTGATCTTTCAAAACTCTTGGAAAGTGATATTATCTCTAAATGTCTTAGTTTGAGACTCATATCCTTGCATATAATCACCAAGAGCTTCCCCTCTAGGCATTTCTTCTTCTCCCATCTCCCTCATAGTAGATCTGGGCATATTACTGCGCTGTGAATCATAGTGTGCAGTTACATGCTCACACACATCGTGTGAAAATATAGATTTGGCTTTAGATCCAAACTCCTTTGGAGATTCTCTCTCTCTTCTCATCTTCTTGAGGTCTCCCTTGATATTCTGCATAGTTTAAAAGAGAAGCTTTGAGAGCTCCTCCTCCTCTCTTCCTCCAAATAATGGAGTCTTCTTTTTGTTTTTTCTGTACATCTCCTCTTATGGTGAAGAGCTTCTCCTCATGGTGACATATTGGTTGAATGCACAGGCTGAGCCAATATTATGCTTCGATACGACTGTAATATCCCAAAATGGGGATGCATCAATACTTGAATTTTTTTTTGGAAATAGTAGTGTAAATCAACTCATAAACATGGGAAACCAATATGGAGATATAAAATCATGTATTATACAGAAAATCAATACATAATAGTGGGGCATGAATCATATACAATAAAGGAACAAGCCTCCCATAAGAAATCACTCCATAAATGAGTTGTTGTCACAACACAAGAATGTTGGAGACTGATACAACGCAATTATAAACACACTGCTACAGAAAAATAATGTAAAAAATATTTAGGGTTGTTATATGCCTCAAAATATATGCCCAATACAGATCTAGGCTCAATACAAACTCCTACAAAGAACCCAAAAAGGGTTTTCAGAAATACACCCTATACAAGATGGGATCTAAAGCCCAATGGCTAAAGATTGATTGCAAATTGAAGAAAAAGAGTGTATAAGGCTGAAATATAATATATATGATGTATATTCCCTCAAATGTCTCCTCCCATGAAAGGATGAACCCTTCAATCAAAATAAAACACTACAAAGGAACCACAAGATCTTTCACTGAAGCTGCCCTCCAAAATAATGCAATTCCTAGCTGGAACAATGCTAGAAATTATGGGACATATATGGCCTAGTGCCAAATATCTAAAATATGCTCAAGAAATCTCTAAATAGATCTCCCAAGAGAAGGAAACATTCCTCCTATGAGAAACTAGCTCAAAAAGTGGGATTCTAACCCCTCCATTGCTTCACCCTGCAACACAGCACAATATCCTGCAGAAACTATGCTGATGAAGAAAGTTGTAGATTGGCCTAAAAACATGAATGTTGAAATGAATACAATACTCTTCCAAGGGGCCTCTCAAGGAAAGAGGTGGGATTCCCACTAGGGAACACTCGATGCTAAACAACACTGCAACCCTGATAAACAGCACGAGGAAGAAAAATTCTAAGTAGACCAATATCAAAATAATAATCTAAAACGGGAGCTCATATGGCTACCATCCTATCCCTTATATAGATGATGAGCTCAATTTCCCTTGGCCCAACTCAATTAGTTCATTTCCTTCATCTAATCAGTATCCCTCTAAAACTACGTTATTTCTCAATTAATCTCCACTCCTCCATAACAGCGTTGTTGACTTGGTCAAAGTTGACTAAGTCAACATGATCCAACCCTGTTCACACTTGGATGTGCTTTATATAGCTACTGAAAAAGGCCTCCTTTCACACTTGAAGTGTTTTTATTGCTACTAAGGAGGCTTATGGGCCTTCCCATCCATTTATTCACCTACCTAGTGATAAAACAAACTATAATATTTCATTTAGCTTAAGGCTAGATTTTTGGAATATTACATTATCCCTGACCTAGTTTTCCTTGACCTATATTCATTATCTTCTAATCTACCCAACCAAATCAATAAAAAAACCCCTTCCACTCATTACCTAGCCTAAAACCTTGATTTCTCCAGCCCTCCTGGCTGTGACCCTTTTGGAGAGAGCCCTCTCTGACTTGATAGGGCTAGCTATCAAGTCAAAATCTTGGTTTGTGGTTACCTCTATTGGGATTCCTTCTGCAGCCTTGGGAATCTGGTGGAGTGATAACATACTGGTGTCATTTATGGGGATGAAAGCTATATCTTCCCTGGAAAATAACGACAATGACTTAGATCTTATTGTTGATTGTGGACAACGGTTAGACACAAGAAGGTTGAATCATCCACTTGGCGACTCCACACAGTTCAAATTGATCCAAATACTCCACTGGCAGAATAATCCAAAATAAAGACAGTCATGGTGACTCCAACTATCAAAAGAACTCACAGCTTAATAGCAGATTCAATGGCCTAATTGATCCAAGATGACAGGGTATGTGGTAGAACATATCTTGATTACAGGTTTTACAGAATACTGGGATAATTTTGATGATGATCAAATTGATGAGGCTTTCTCAAATTTTATGTCTATTTAGTTAAAGTCATGCAAATATAGCTCTGGAGATAAAATTCACTTTTTAGAGGAGTTTGCTGACAAAATTGAGAAATTCATTCGGGTATTAGATGTTCAAATTCAGTATTACAATTTTCAAGGTCAAAATCAGTTTTTTGAGAACTTTTTCCAACTGCCTTTAGTTTCTAAGATCGAAGGATGCTATCTTCTTGAACATGAAATTGATATCACACAGTTCAAACTAGGGTCTGATTTAAATACCACATATGAGCATCCACCTCATGAAAACCAAATTATTGAATTGTTTGATAATCAGCAAACATAATTTTTTTCTATGATTCTGTAGCTGATTATATGGAGGGATTTCTTAGCTTGATTTTTCAGATTTGTTTCTACTTTGAAGACAAAATGTATGATGATTTTCCATTACATTGCACAACTTGGGTTTTCTAGACAAAAGGTCAAATTGTATCTATAATGTTTTTAATTTACAGTCAACAAGTCAATGTATATAAGAAGTTGCTTGATTGGATGCACTGGCATTATTGTATCATTTAGAATGGAAAATTTATCAGTAGATTAGTGTAGGACAAGTGTGCAATAAGCTTGTTGGACAAGCATCTCCTTTAGCATCTAGTTTGCAGTTTGAAGTATGTAAATTTTTAGTTTGTATAAGTGGTTTGGTTTCGGAAATAAAGATTAGTTTGCAGCTGCTTGTGAATAGGTGCCCAAAATAATAAGGAACTGATCAATGAGTTCCCAGAGGTCTTCGGTTCTAGACAACTCCTAAAAACATTTTCCTTCCCCAGTTGGAGCTGATGTTAGCACTGGTATTTTCATCCCACCCATCCCACCTTATTTTACTATGCTTTCATCTCATCTCTGTAATTATCATTGACCTCGCTTCGTTTTTTACCATTTTCACCTTTTTTTCCCAAGGGTTTCCAAATCATCATTTTTCCACAAGCCCTAGCCTATTGCTACAATTTGTCACTTTTCGAGACTAGGCATGTGTTTTTCCCTTTTGGACCCCTTCCCCTCACTCATTTCAAGAAATTACACTTCCCTACACTCTCTAAAATCTATCCCTATCCCCCAAAATTTCCCCAATAATTTAGATCACCCCTAACCCCTTCATTCCCCTCCCTCTACAAGGTAGTCCTAAATCCCATGTTTTTCACTACACCAAATCCTAATTTACTCTCCCACTGAGCTAGGGTTTTCTATGGAATCAGATACATCTGAGTAGAGGAGGTATAAGGGAGGTCATTTCAGCAAGTATGAAGCCATACCAACTCATAAACATCATGCCTCCATCATTTTCCAAGAATTCATTCCAAGAGTCAAATCATTTGCCACACATAGGGCTAGTTTTTCTTCAAACTATGTTTCTGCCCAAACAGAGATGAATTTGAAAAAAGTGAGAAATTTATTTTTCCATCATAGGTTAGAAAAGAAAAACCTCCTTCATTTTTTACATAGGTATCATGGTTTTGGAGAAATTTCAAAAATACAGGTGCTACAAGAGGTTCGTTGCACTTCTGGAGTGACCTTGGGAAAATCATGTTTTCTCCTAGCTATAGTGTCCAAATCACTTGCTTGATAAGTTAAATGATAAAAATACAGAGAGATATTTCCAAAGAGATATCATTAGCTCAATTTTGAGTTGAGGAAGGCCTCCACAAGTTGCATGCAAGAACGCTCTGCATTTCTGCACCCTCATTCTACACTTTTTTACCCGTCTTGGGCGAAATGAATTTTGATAAGGCAAATGACCTTCGTTTTGAACACTGAAGACATATATGGAAACTAGACTGGAAGGTATTCCCAACAATATATCTTGGAGCCAATTTGAACACCGTAAAGGCAGTCCAAAATAGCCTGCAAGGTGGGGGTAAAATGGCGTTGTGTGTTTAACAATTGATTTGTTTAACAATTGATTGATTTTTTGTGAGTTTTTCTACAAATTTGAATTTTACCTTGGGGAATCATGTTTTACCTCATGTAATTGATGATTTAAATATAATTATCATGTTTTTAATATTACCTAGGGTAAATAAATTAGGTTAAAAAATCATGATGAGGTGTAATCAATCAATTTGCAAAAGTTAGGGTTGAGTCGCTTTAAACACCCTACACTCTAGGTTTCAGTTTAGATTTTGGTGGATTAGCTCCTCCTCTCATGGATTCTGTTATCACCCAATTTTTTTTTTTATTTTTTTTTAAACTTTGTACGTCTACACTTTTTTTGGTCATAGTTTCTAGTAGGTCTAAAGTCACTTTTGTCTTGATAAATGGTAGGTCATACTTTATTCAGTTTCAAAGGTCATTTTTCAAGTTCAAATAAACTTCTTTAGATTCATTCCATGATAATAAATTCATATCATTCATCTAGAGCTCATGTCATTAGTTTTCAGTTTAAAATTCTGTGATTAGCCACAAATATGCAGTTTCATAGCGCGGTCAGTTCAAAAAAGGGGTTTTGTGCTACGAAAGTGCTGCTACTTTCGTAGCGCAAAGTGCGAAAAATACACTATGTGCACTACAAAAGCACGGATTCGTAGATGTAATGTCAAGAAATCTAGGATTTGTCAGAAATCCATTAAGAAGTGATAAGGTAACGTTATGGTGAGTCAGTGAGAGGTCATATCCAAAGTACTTACCCATTTCATATACATCATCATCATGATAGGGGTTTCAATCAGTTGTAAAAATGGATTTCAAATTCGAAAAATTTGTCTAGTTCAGTTATTCTTGTTTTTTTCCCCCACTCAACTGTTAAAGCTCTAAACATTAGAGTTAAGCCTATGGTTTTTCTATACCAAGGTTATCATCATACTCAATCAAGCGAGGTTGTTCATACAAATTCAAGCAAGGCTGTTCCATTTTCTCAAGCGAGGCAGATCTATAGGTTCTGAAAAAAAGGCATGGCTGAAGAGAAAAAGAATCACAGAGGAGGACATTGTTTGATATTTGAACCTGAAAGTATGAGGGTTTTAGCTGAATATTCAACATTAATGGATTCTTTCAGGAAAACAACTTGTTTGAAGTTCTATGAAAAGTTACTAGGTGGGCATATTCAGGTGTCCAAAGAATTTTCACTTCATTTCAGTTGAACAAGCACAAAGGTCGGAATGTTAAACATAACAGTCACACCCGAGATCATAGCTATGGTAATAGAAATAACAAGAGGTCAGGAATCTTGGTTTAATGGCTTCAGGTTTGATATGGAAGCATGCAAGATATTTATGAAAACAGAATATGCAAACATGGACCTAAACAATGCAATTCCCAAAAATTGTATCAAAGATAACTATGCCAAAATGTTGTTCAATATCCAAATATAATTCACATGCGAAGGAAGGTACCAAAAAGTATACACTTATCACTTCAAATTGTTGTTACATTTCATAGGTATGATATCACTATATTTACCATTTTTCTTATATAAAAGTCTTGCAAAAATGGCTGACAAAGTTCAAATGAAATCTGATGGCTGTGAAACATCCCTGTTTCACCATGGGTTGATTAAATTTTTAGTTTTGAATGAGCTTCAGAAAATAAATAGGGATTGGTCCTCCTTTTTGTTTATGAGTGGTTTTGATATGGAAGCTCTAACCCCAACTAAAAACACTAAGACAAAGGGAAATCTCTCACCACCAGCAGAATCAAGTCAACCATTGGCTACAAAGGCAAAGAGGTTTGTGAAAATGAAACCCAGAAAACAAGTGAAGAACTAGACAGAGAAGACACTAAAAATTCCCTCAGCTGCAAAACAAAGGTTACATGGTAGCAAAGAAACTAAACAAAAACAAGCATCAGATAAGCAAGAAGTTCAGAGAATAACAAGGAGCCAAGCTACAACAACAAAGGGAAAATAAGCAGTGTCAGGGTCAAGTGACAGCCTAAGGTTGAAAGGAAACTTGGATGATATATTGCATGCAATAGACATAGAATAATCACCCATAGTACAAGCTGATTTCATAGGAATAAATAAAAGCAAACAGAAAAAGATAAAATCAGCAAAGAAGCTCGAGTTTAAAGGTGAAAACACAACATTTGTTTTCCAAGCCAGGAAGCCTGTGACTAGACATTCAAAAAGGCTCAAGGAACTTAACACAGAAGTTTAAGAAACCTATGAAACAGCTAAAGTTCCTGAAGAGGTAATTGATCTCTCCTCGTCAGTAGCATTGCAAGCAAAAAACAGTGTAGTCACAGCACAACAAGAAATGACAAAGCATCAAAACCTGGAGGAGAAGTTGATATCAGCAAACCATGAGATTTCTAGGTTGAAGAAAAGAACCAGAAAACATATTATTGAGAAAGAAAAATTAAAAATAATGAAATTTGTTTGGGAAGGTCAAATAGCCTCTAGATCAGAAATCCCAAGCAGTGAAGAAAAATTCTTCACATGGACAGTCCCAGCTATTAAGAAAGCAAATTTTATGAGAGTGATCAACACTCATTTAAGAACTAGCAATAGAAAGCTAAAGAGCTAGGTGGAAGATCTGCAGATAAAATTGAAAGAGTGTTAAGAAGAATTGAAAAAGCAGTGAAACAGAGTCACAAATATATAAGACAAACTCAGATGAAAAATGAAGGTTAAATTTGATGAAGAATATATTTTCAGGGTTATTTTGCTATAGGATTTGAAACAATATCACTGTCCTTAAGTTTGAGTATCCCCTTATCACAAATAAAAAATAAAATAAAAAAATCAACAAAATTGCTTACACAACAATTTTATAATGCAAATAGTGCAAATTTGATGAAATGCACTACGAAACTGCTAAAGCAGTCATTTCATCATTTTTCGTAGAAAAATTTGAAGGAATTTTTGTGAGTTTGTTTTTGAAACTTCTTGTGGGAATGTGTCAAGTGAAGATAAAGGCTATCATTAAAGAAAAATATTGAAAATTGTTGAAGAAAGGAGCTAAAACCCTGCGCTACGAAAAGCGCTACAAAACTGTGCTGCTTTCGTAGCGCAGGTCTATTTTTAGTTTTTTACACAATTTGAAACTAAATTTTTGAACAGCTTGCACAGGAAGACGATATATGCACGTTTTCTAATTTTAGACAACATATGGCATCCAAATTATGGTGTATAAGGATCAGAATGTATCAGACATTCAAAGCGTATCAAAAGCCTGAAAGGAAGGAGACAGTTTCCTAGAACATAGGAGAACAGCATCATCGACAGCATATTCACATCAAGATTGGGAATCATCATCCAAATTCGACTTCATGGAAAAGAAAGTGGCATAAGATGTAATGAGGACTAGATAAGGTTGTTAGGAAGGAAATTAAATATTTTTAGTCCTATTTGGAATAGGACTGCTCATTAGGGTTCTAGCTGTCCATTTATAATAAATATCATGTTTCATGATTAGGAAAGGTGTTAAAAACTATGAATTCAATGTTTTTAGTGGAGGATAAGAGAATCCTATATTGTAAATGATCTATAAGGAGTATGAGGTCGAAATACACAGGGTTGGACATTTTATTAGCAAAAAGACTGTGTTTTGTATGTGACTGTTTACAAATTAATACAAAGTTTCTACTTAGACAACTCAAGATTCATGAGGAGTTATTGTATGTTATTATTTTGATGGCATCCTTTTCAATATTCCATTGTAGTGGTGTTTATTTATGATACTCAGAATTCATCAATGGTGCTCTAACTTCCTTCATAGATAAACTGACTGTGTGTTTCATTGTTCTACATGTTTTATTCCTTGTCTTGGACTTTGAATGCCTTGATTTCCATGCTAGGTAGACTGTTTTGGTTTTGTTGAAGTTATCATGACTCCATAGCCCAATGAATACTTGCTAATGTGATTTGCAACCAGTTATGCCATTTATCTGTTTTTGTCTCATATAGAGTTAGCCATCTATTTATTTATCAAAAATCATAAACCATTGAGAGAGCCCTCTCAGGTTGAGGAGGCTAAGCCTCAACCAAAAGATTGGTCTGAAAAATTTACACAACTTTTACTTGATGAGCATCCCATCAAGCCTGATTTTGTGATAAGAGATTCAACCCTTGAGGTTGGGAGAGGTTGTTTGAGGCCTATATCATGTCATTTTGACTCATTTTCAGAGGTTGGAAATTGGAATCAATTCATTTTGTTTAGTTGATCGAGGATACTTTGTACTCAATTTTGGCCATTAATACAAGAGAGTTGCAGTTATATTTATGGGATACCTGTGGTATTGAATTTTTTTCATTTTTTCTTATTCAGTAACATATGTGTGAATTTATTTTTTATATTCACTTCCATTTTTCTATATCATGATCTTTTATAAGTGTGAAATTCAGAATACATGCAAGCCATGCTCTGTTTTGGGTAACTGATCATACTTTGTTTCATATCTTCTGTCTAAGATAAATACATATCTTATGCTTCCCTCAGCCTCCTTACATTTTCTAAAAACATTCCATAATCATTTCCCTTAAGTGATTGAAAGTATACCTACCTTGCCCCATTCATCTCTGCAAACCTCATTCTTTAGCCCTGACCTAGTTTTCCTTGACCTATTTTCATTATCTGCTGATCTACCCAACCAAATCAATAAAACAACCCCTTGCACTCATTACCTATCCTAAAACCCCAGTTTCTCTAGCCCTACTGGTTGTGACCCTTTTGGAGAGAGACCTCTTCGGCTTGATAGGGATAGCTATCAAGTCAAAAGCTTGGTTTGTTGTTACCTTTGTTGGGATTCCTTCCTCAGCCTTGGGAATCTGGTGGAGTAATAACAGAACCTAATGAAATTAAGAGATGAACATGCATATACAGAATATACTTACCTAGATATTACCTCTGCTTCACCTTCATTTTCTTTTTTTCCCTAGAAATTCTAGTCCTTTGCAGCCCTTGACAACACATTATCTATCTTTTTCTTGCCTTATACGAGCTCGATATTGAATATGGTGTATCTTTGTTATTTCAGATCCCCAATATGTGATTTTCAACCATGTAGTAGTCATATGAGTCTTCTTTCCAATTCCATAGGTCTGACCCAATTTGGATTCTTCAAGGCAATATTATGCCCAATCTCTCACAGTGACCTAATTATGGACTGGTTCATTAGAGTGAACTTGTACGATGTGCCACATGTCACTCTTTTCTCAGTCAACTCTGAAATTGATGCACAGATAACTAAATTCCATGTACTATCCGCCATTTTTTTACATAATTCCAATCCGATACTCATAGAGAGAGTTATGACAATTTTTCGAAGGTCACCTATTTTAGATGAAGTCCAGGAGCCTGCAAAAACCCTAACTTTCACAAATAATATCTCTGAAAATTTTGCGCACCTTGATCTAAAATTTTTACAAGATCTTCCTTGGGATTTCATATTCACCTCATAAAAATTTCAGCTTCTGAACCTTCGTAGAAAAAAATTTATTGCACAAATTCCAGGATGACTTGTTTCAAGTAGCGAAATCCCTGCATGAGGAGGAAATGAGGATCACAATTTATATAACTTCTTAGGTTGAGAGGGACTTCAACAAGTGAGCATGGGAGGGATTTTAGGAGCTTAAAACTTATTAATTTTTTACTTTTCAATGACCCATGCCACAACCCCATGGGGTTTTAGCCCACTAACTAGGGTTACCAACTTCAAACATGAATATCTCTCAAACTGAAAGAATTATGTGGCATGCCATATATCAACGGAAACATCTCGACAAGAAGAAACAATAAAAAATATCCTTGACTCAGAAATATAGTAGTTTGGTAGGTAAAAAATTCAATGCAATATCAGGGTAGCCCCTGGTGCTTCTTGGGTTGACATCAATGACAACCACTGATCAACATATTTCATTGTCCATGAATTTTATAGAATTTAGCCTTTGTGCCAAAAAATTTCATTTGGGTTACTAGATTTTCCCATCTCTCAACTTTGTCTAGTATTTGTATATGGTAATTATGTATGGTTTTTGTACATCACTAGTACATATGGTCAAAATTCTGACACTTTTGATTTATTGTCGGAAATTTCCCCAATTTTTCTCATTTTTTTAATCCCACCAACAAGCGTCGCTCTAGCGACATTTTTGGAGTATCGTCGGAACAACGACATTTAGGACAATCGTCAGAATACCGACATTTTAGGAAAAATTGTTGGAATACCGACGTTTCGGGACAAACCATTGGTCTTGTGATGTTTAAGAGATAGCCGCCGGTCTTGCGACAATTAGGGATATCGTCGGTCTTGCGACGTTGAGGTAAAAACCATCAGAATACCGATGTTTAAGAGACATATGTCGGTCTTGTGATGTTTAGGAGACGGTCGTCGGTCTTGCGAAGTTTAGGGATATCATCGGTATTGTGACGTTGAGGGCCCAAACGTCGGTCTTACGACGTTAAGGGAAAACACATGGAAATTTAATTTGGCGGCTACTCTAACCTATTAAAAATTATTTTTCCACTCTGCTCATAAGGTCAAGAAACAGTGGAGAATCGCAAGCTTAAGAGAAATTTCAGCTTTCATCCAAACTCCCAAGCTATTGGTAGCTTAGCTCCATTTTCTTCTCCTTTTCAAAATACTTCTGAAATAGTAAATCATGGAGACAAAATTATTACTTCAAAAATCTGGCATGGAAATAATATTAGTGTAGACAATGATGGTTGAAAAAAAGATAAAAATTTAAGCTAGAATCACAGTGGTGAGAATTTGATCTCTAGCAGAGGACAACTGGAGAGATATCCAGAGCATGTTGAGGAAAAAATATCTCTACCAGTACATCAATCTCAAAACATCTCAGAATTTGGTGAAGTAACCGACAAAAGGACTTATGGCAAAGTATATGCAGTGACAAAGAACGAAAACCCACAAGTGCAGTGTGATATATATTCAGGGAAATGGGTTATGGATGCTTCGTATCCTATTTACATTGCTGGAGAATTCCCTTATGTGAGCAGCGCATTTGAATGCAAAGGGAGAATATTCTCAGATCCAGGGATGAAGTTGTTGCGCACTTGTGCTATTTTGATGCAGATTTTTATTCATACAGTCTTCATCAGCTAGAAGTTGTAGAGAAGTTGAAGAAAAACATTCTACTGTGTTTCTTGTATAAGCATAAAAAATTTCCCTATAAGGGGGAATTCTGCGGATTTTTTTGTATGGCAGTATTCAGGTAGTCATTCTTTCTACTCCCCACAAGGTTGCAGATGTATTTTCCCTTAATGGGTTTTTATGCTATCTGACAGACAATTTTGTGTTTATTGTAGAGATATGATTTATTTATTTTTTCTAGTGGCTAGGTTTAACTTATAGTTAATTTATCTCTTAACTGGTTCTTCTAGTGTTTGTTATTTATACAACCTACCTATCATTTGTTTCTGAGTGCTAATATGAGGGACAATATTTTCTCACACAGATATCAGAGGTCACTGCTGGTCCGGAGGGATAGGATATAGGTTATAATAGACAATAGTAAGCGAACAAAAAATGATTCCATACTTTGTTCTTTGCCTCTGCGGAAGTCCACAACCAGCTCCCAACATTGCTACTGAAACCTCTAACAACAAAACTGCTACTTAAACCTCAATGTTAGAATGCGCATTGAGCTACCATAATGAGAATATTTTTGTTCGGTAGTGGATATGGTTCATTCTGCTAAGGGGTTCAATAATTCTCTTGGATCTCTCCCTTTTAAAGAAGATACAGCTATCATGTCCTTGGTTTCATCACATTTATTTGTATTTTATTTACATCTTAATTGTCTTATATGGTATTCAAAAGCCTTTAGGGAATTTTCCTGTAATTATTCTCATTTCCTTTTGTAGATTCCATATTTGCAACATGTTTATGAGCCTTGCAATCTGCTCAATTCTTTTCCTCTTACTATATTGTGACACGTGGTACATCGTACAAGTTCGCTCTACTCAACCAGTCCATAATTAGTTCATTGTGGGAGATTGGGCATAACTTTGCCTTGAAGAACCCAAATCAGGTCATACTTGTGGCATTTTAAAAAAGCTTCAGAGGGCTACTACAAGGAAACATTTTATATATTGAAGATCCGAAATTACAGAGATAATTCAGTTTCATTATCGAGCTCCTTAAAAGCAAGAAAAACGTGTGTATTTTTTTTCGAATTGCATAAGTCTAGTGTGAAAAATCAGTTTGAATTGATTCCAAGGTAATATTGTAGAATAGATATCAGTATTGGGTTCTAAAATTCCTCCTAAAAATAATTCGACACCCATTAAGCCTTTATAAGGCTCTACTATGACTCATGAAGATGAAGAGAAAAATTACAAGAGAAAGTGCACCAAAATTTCGCTCTCGCAAAGAGCAACAAGAAATGAAATGGAAGTTTTGAAGAAAGGGATGAAAGCTAAGATGGATGGCATGGAAGCTAATATGGATGGCATGGAAGTTGTCATGGAAGCTAAGATAGATGACATGAAAGATAACATGGAAAACATGAAGAATGATCTAAAAGCAGACATGGAAGGTTTGACAAAGTTGATACAAGAAATGTTTCCTAATGGCGAAAATATAGTAGAGTAAACTCATGATGAGAAAAAAATAAATGTTAATCGTGATTTTATAAACCCTAATGTTGGATGGAAGAACCACCATATTCCAAATATGGATATGAGGAATTTTTATGGCAAGGATCCTGTAACATGGATACTACAGATGGAGCAATATTTTGATCTCAATAATGTGCAAAACACACAAAAGGTACACATTGCAACTTTACATTTAGAACAAAATACATTTGTATGGTATCGATAGCTTTGCTCCCATAAAAAAATTGTCACTTGATCAATTTTTACAGAGGAAATTATAGCACATTATGAGGATCCAAAGAAAAACACCTTCTTTAGCCAATCGATAAATCTCAAACAAAAGGGTCCAGTGGTGGAGCACATTGAGAACTTCTAAAAATTGAATATAAGGGTAATTGATATTCTAGAGGAACACAAGATTGATGTCTTCATAGGAACTTTAAAGGATAACATCCAACATGAAGTTCACGTTTGGGAACTTGATTCATTGGAGAAGGGATTCATATTGGCAAGAAAAAATGAATGTAAAATTATGGCGACAAGGAAGCCTACCACTCACATCTATAAATATGGAAGTGTTGCTACTCCTAGACTTCCACAACCTAAAAGGTTGACACCACAGAAAATGGAAGAAAAAGGATCAAAAGGGCTTTGCTACAGTTGTGATAGCAAATAAACTAAAGGTCATAAGTGTGCCGAGAAGAAATTATTTTACATAGATTGTGAAGAGGAGGAATAATATGAACAAGAAACTTCAAAAGAAGAGGATATACACTAGGAACCAACGCTAGAAGAAGAAGAAATTAGTCTGACCATATTGTGTAATGCATTGGCGAGTATTACCACTCCTCAAAATCTCAAGATAGAAGGACATATCAAGAAGAAAAATGTAATAGTGTTGATTGATTCGGGTAGTACTCATAATTTTATTCATTGTAAAGTAGCCAAGGAATTGAATTGTTTCCTATACCCAGCACCTGAATGTCAAGTGATGGTTGCAAATGGAGGAACTATAAATTTCTCTGGAAAATTTCATAATATCAAGCTAACCATGGGGGAATATTTATTGAATATTCCAATGCTTTCCATTCCAATGGGAGGTGTTGATGTTGTACTAGGATTATAATGGTTACAATCTTTCGGGACGATATCTTTTAATTTTCAAGAACTTTTCTTGAATTTTTTTTCGAAAGGAAAGGAATTCGAATTACGGGGTATCGCAAGGAAGCCGAGAAATATAATAAGATCTAATGTCATGACAAATATTTTGAAGAAATAACAACGAGGTGTAATTGCACAATTATGCTCACTAGAAGTTCCAACATCAAAATCATCTATTTCTCCAAATCTCCAAAAAGTCTTGGACAATCATTTGAAGATGTTTGAAACTCCCAAAGGACTCCCAACTATTTGTGATCGTGATCATGCTATTCATTTGATTCTAGGAAGTGTTCCTCCAAACATCAAGCCTTATAGATATCCTTATGTCCAAAAGAGATAAATTGAACGTATGATTGAAGAAATGTTAGAGGTTGGTATAATTCAACCTGGTCAAATTTCTTTCTCTGCTCCAGTATTATTGGTGGGCAAGAAGGATGGATCATGGCACATGTTTCTGGATTATACTGATCTCAATAAGCTCACTATTAAAGATAAATGTCCCATTCATATGATTGATGAATTATTGGATGAATTACATGGAGAAATTTATTTTACCAAGTTGGATCTTCGTTCAAGATATCATCAAATTAGAATGAAGACGGAAGATATTCTGAAAATAGCATTTCAAACTCATGAGGGTCATTATGAATTTTTGGTCATGCCTTTTGGCCTTACCAATGCACCTTATACATTTCAAGGGTTTATGAATTCCATTTTCAAACCCTTCCTTAGAAAACTTGTGCTAGTATTTTTTGATGATATACTAATCTACAGCAGGTCTTGGAAGGATCATGTTCAACTTGTTGACAGGGTGCTCAAACTATTGGAGGAGAAACAATTATATGAAAAAACATCCAAATGTTTCTTTGGATTACAAGAGGTGGAATATTTGGGTCATATTGTATCTCATGAGGGTGTTAAGGTAGACCCTAAAAAAATTAAAGCAATTAAGGAATGGAAAGTCCCCACAACCATAAGGTAGTTGCAAGGATTCCTCGGGTTAACAGGGTATTATCACAATTTTGTTAAGAATTATGGGAGAATAGAAGCACCTCTAACAACATTATTGAAGAAATATGCATTTTCATGGACTCTTGAAGCAACTAAGGCCTTTGAACATCTTAAAGAGGCAATGTGCCTAGCACCGGTCTTAGCTACGCAAAACTTCACAAAAACCTTTATTGTGGAATGTGATGCCTCAGGAAATCAAATTGGTGTTGTTTTAAAGCAAGGAGGAAGACCCATTTCTTTTGAAAGTCTTACAATCAAAGGAAATTATTTACAGAAAGCTATTTATGAGAAGGAAATGTTGGAAATACTACATGCACTAAGGAAATGGTGACCTTACCTAATGGGAAGACACTTCAAGGTAAAAAATGATCATGATAGTCTTAAACACTTTTTGGAACAAAGACTATATTCAAAATAGCAGCAAAAATGGGTCACAAAGATTTTGGGTTATGAATTTGAAATCATCTACAAAAAAGGGAAGCTAAATGTTGTCACAGATGCACCATCAAGAAAGGATGAAGAGGTGGAAGCATTGCTTTATTCCATTTCTATTATCCAACTAGATTGGATAACTGAAGCAAGGGTTGAATGGAAGAAGGACGAAGAAGTGTGGACACTCATTCAAAAGTTGCAGCAATATCATAGTACACCTGATACATTTAGTTGGAAAAATGATTCCTTATGGTAAAAATATCGCTCATATATTTGTAATAATTCCCAACTAAAACAAAATATTCTTTTGGAATTGCACACTTCTCCTTTAGGAGGACACTCAGGATTTTTAAAAATTTACCACAGGGTGAAGAAAGAATTTTTGTGGGATGGTCTTAAATCTGACATTCAAAAGTTTGTGGCAGAATGTTTGGTTTGCCAGCAAAATAAATTTGAGACAATCAAGACCCCGGGTCTTCTACAACCTTTATCCATTCCAATTCAACGTTGGGATGAGACTTCAATGGATTTTATCACAAGTTTACCTAAGTCTGAAGGAAATAGTGTCATCATGGTGGTAGTTGATAGACTTACCAAGTATGCACACTTTTGTTCATTATCTCATCCATTTAAAGCAAGTACAGTTGCTACTGCATTTATGGAAACAATTCAAAAGCTACATGGAAACCCAAAGATTATTGTAAGTGACAGAGATCCCATTTTTACTGGAAATTTTTGGACAAAATTATTTTCTTGTTTGGGTACTCAACTAGCTCATATCTCATCTTATCATCCTCAATCCGATGGTCAAACTGAGACAACGAATAAATGTTTGGAAGGATATCTTCGTTGTTCTGTATCTTATAAGAAAACACAATGGGTCAAGTCGTTACCTCTCGCTAAATGGTGGTATAACACTTCATTCCATACTGCAGCAAAAATGACCCCATTTATGGCACTTTATGGATATCATCCACAATCCATCACATCATATTTAAGAGAAAATTATAAGGTTCAAGCAGTGGAATATCACATCGAGCATCAAAAAGAAGTTCTCTAACTCTTAAAGGATAACCTAAACTTGACACAAAATCGAATGAAGCAACAGGCAAATCAACATCGTAGCGAGAGAAGTTTTGATGTAGGAGACTGAATATTTTTACGGATACAACCATGCAAAAAAATGTCCCTCAAGCAAGCTAAGAAGGATAATAAATTATCTCCAAAGTACTATTGTCCTTACAATTTGTTGCTAAATATTGGTACTATGGCATACAAATTGGAGCTTCATGCTTCTTCGCAAGTGCATCCATTTTTCCATGTTTCATGCTTAAAGAAGGTTATAGGTGACAAACTACCAATTCAAACAATATTGCCAGAACTTGATGAGGAAGGAAAAATCATATTGGAACTTGAAGAAGTCATGGAAACAAGAACTCGACAGCTACGAAATCGATCAATTCTAGAGTATCTCATCAAGTGGAAGAACTTACCCACTAAAGATTCTACAAGGGAGGATGATAATTTTATACGAAAGCATCCAGAGCTACTAAAGCATTGAGGAAAACACTTTTTTGAAGGAGAGGGGCATGTTAGGTCCCTATAATACTAGTATAGTCCCTTATTGTTGTTAGTGTAACCCCCTTATTGTTATTGTTGTACCCCTGTAACCCTAATATTGTTATTATTGTGCCCTTACATTATTATTGTTAGGTCGGCTAGGATTATATTGTGATCCCATGGAATCCTATATATAGAATGAGGTTTTGTCATTTGTATCATCCAAGAATTATTCATTTATGTAATGTATTGGAGGTTTCCCCCTCGAAGTGGATGATTTCTAAGGCGTTTATCTCTCTTTTCTTCTATTTTGGGAGTTGGTTTCATAACAGACTTCAATGATCAAGAAACAATGAAAGGCTACAAAGCTTATGCAAACCCAAAGGTTGTATAACTCTACTAAGTAAGAAGATAATATCATTAATAAATTCATGCCTTTGTCTTCAAAAAACAATAATAATGAACTCATTCTTAGTTTCTCCAAGGTATATTCATTCTTTCCATACTTAGTAGATTGTGCACTAAAAATTCCAAGAAAGAACCACATTAGTTCAATAACCTAGAATACCCCTAGATAGTTTGGTTCTTGCAGAGTAAAGAACAAAGAGTACATGCAATAGCATTTGATGTCAAGTGAAAGTCCTATGTAACTTTGACAAAATTTATATCCCTAATCATAGCTCCTTGGCCAAAAGACTCATATTTGAATTTTTTAAGTTGGAAATAATGATCACAAACTCGCCCATGTTGGGGAATACTGGACATATTATATTGAGATAACTAGAGACCAATAAAACACATGTAATTAGTAGAAAAATCGGGGGTTGGTGAGCCCATAACCCACAGGTTTTCTACTCAGGTACTAAGTGCTGAAACTTATATCAAACCTACTCAGGTACTGAGTGTTGAAACTACTATGGTGTTGAGTGCTTAAACTACTATCAAACCTGCTCGTTGAAACTACTAAGGTACAGAGTGTTTTCCCATCCACCGCGATCTTATATTTTTTATTTTTATTACATGCAATTTTCACCAGGGTTGTTATAGAGCCCTCCTCCTTTGGGGAACATCGTCCTTAGTGTTCAATGACACCTACAAACCAAAAATACTGGTGAAAATAAAACATACTGCTTATGGAGATTTATAATACAACTCGGTGCAATATTTACAATGAATAACCTACTCAAAATAAAAAATAATCATGACCATCATACAATGTACTAGAGATTTATAACACAGCTTATGACGGTTTTTACAATAATATACACATATGCACATTTTCTTAACTAAGAAATAAAAGGATATGATGCCCGTATCATCAAAAAGGTAATCCAAGGCTCACACCTCCACCCTCAAAGTAGTACCAGGATTCACTTCCTTCCCAGGAAGTCTAGAATCCATTGTCATAGTCAAATTTTGCATCCAATGTCTAGTGCTACAATCATGCACTATTGTACCCTCAGTGAACAGTTACCGACTCATTTTTCCAGGGCACACTCCCAATGTGCATCCGATTCCATCTGGCAATGTTAATGACCAAAAAAAATACATCTCTGAACTTCCCTTCTTTGCTACATATTCCCTCGGAAAATCTAGTAATCCCTTCTGTGCAGTCACTCAACTTCCAAGTTCCCCGACATCCCCTATCGTGGGTGATCCATCCCTTGGCAAGGCTTCCTCGCATTGTAATATACAAAACCAAGGCATATATCTGCCTCAAAACCATCATAAAAATCATAACATGCTTATGGAAATCAATGGAAATTATTGGGTACTAGTGTCCCATAATGGCCCTGCTCCTGAAGTGCTTTACCAGCATACTGGTGAATGTTCCAATTCCTTTTGTTGACACTACTAGTTCTTGCAATCGGTTTCAACCATCCCAAACTGGGAATTTTTGTTCTTCCTGTACCAAGCACATAATTTCCATTAGATTCAAAATAAATTGAAATAAATTAACATCATACCTCATTGGTAGCTCGTCAATAAGGTACACTTGCAATTATGTTCACTTTTGTCACAACAAGTCAAACTAGGTGTTTGATCAAATCATCATATATAAACATATCACATATGGTTTTCTCAAAACGCAACCATCATAAATTAAAATCATGAATCACATGAAATCATCATAAAACATAATAAAAAATCACATGTAACCATCATAAGTCAAAATCACAGATCACATGCATAACAAGACTGATATAAAATACAGATACTTATCCTTCATCGGTCCTTACTTCTACCTTTGTTCTTTCTATACACACATCGGATTGGTTGCCACACCTGGAAAGCACCCAATGCATTTTCTTCTCTTCAATCACGTACACATACACACAATGTACATCACAACACATACACCCACATATGACATACAACACCATACAAAATTGGCACCCACACTAGCATATGACACATACACCTACACTCGGTGTACAATATAACACAATACATATACCTACACTGACACACAACACATACACCTACACCCAATGTACAATACAACACAATTCATACACCTACATCCGATGTACAACACAAAAAATACATATACATATACAGAGTACGACACAATGAATACACATGTCATGATACCATGACTACACCATGCACATACATAGTACTACATGCCCTCAACACAACATGTACAACATGCACACAATACCACATGTATACTAGTACCATGCAATGTACATAGAATACCAACTGCACACAACACTACATGCACAACGTGTGCACAACATCACATGTACATAACACCATATGCACAAGGTGTACACAACACTGAATGTACACCGCACCACCTGTATAATGTGTACACAATACCACATGTACACAACACCACATGCACAACATGTACATGACACCACATTTACACAACGCCACATGCACAACATGTACACAACACCACCTACACACAACACCACATGTACACAACACCATATGCACACAACACCTCATGTAAAATCATTCCCACAACACAAAATGTACATAGCACCATATGTACATCATGCACACAACACCATATGTTCATAGCACTTCATATTCAACATGTACATAACACTATATGTACACAACACCGCATATCCAACATGCGTGCAACACCATATGCACACAACATAACATAACCAACTTGTGCACAGTACGATATGTACACAACACTGCATATCTAACATGTACATAGCATCATCTATACCAAGCACTGCATATGCAATATACACACAACATGATATATACAACAGACTCACAACATCATATGTACACAATACTACATAATTTACATGTACACATCACTATAGGTACAATCATTGAATATACAACATTCACAACATATACACAACACTAGTATTACACATCCATAGACCACAATTTCCCCACAAGAAACCTTTATTCTAGTGTCTTTCCACTATCCATGCTTATCCTAGCATGTCGAAAATCACACTACTTTCACTTCACGGATTTACCCCTCAGCATTACTTGTCCATAACATAAACATAGGCATAGTACAAGAATATAATATCAATTCATTTCCACATGATACTTACCTCATAGATATGTCAGGGTTACTCTTCCCACTTGATTCCTCATGAGACCAAGAACCTCTTCATGCTATTCATCTGCATAATAAATCATTCCTCCACAAGAATGATCCTTGAAAACCCTGTCATACAATGACATATATACATATATACATATATATATAATCACTGGCATAAAAAAATCATGATAATATCATACAATGACATACTTACACACATATATGCATATAAACATTAGCAACATGATCCATGACAACCCTGTTAGACATGACATACATAAATACATACATACATGTATACATATATAAAAATCAGCATAATTATGATCATATCACACTTACCAGATAACATAAGCTCAAGGTTAAGAGAACTTAATTTATGTGTGCATAGTATGCACAACATTGAGAACAACAATTCCCAACATAGCCAAGGCATCTAACACCTTAGGCCCATTCACTTTACCTTTTGTGTTACCTTTCTCGCGCTTTTTTAGCCACCGTCCATTTACCTCAATGGACCCAACCAATCCAACTAGTTGTCATATTCTTACCTTCAGATTCCCTTATACATGCATCAGGCTTCATCCAAGTCTTTCATTCCTTGTTGGGTACCGCAAAGCTCTCCCTGATCTCCATTACTTTCCTCTTTCCCCAAACCAATTCCCAAGACTCAAATCATAAAATACAATGACAAGAACATGAAACAACAAGAAGAAAACCATGAAAACAAATAAAAATACGACACTACAACCAAAGTGGCATAGTTGTGCACCAGACATAAACAAATCCACAAATCAAGCTCAAAAAATCACAAAAGACCGAAAGCACAAGACTAGCAACAAACACCATGACTCAATCCCCATGGTTCCCAATACTTCCAAAGAAAATCTCAACTCGAGCCTTTTCAAATATTTCATGGAAGTCTCTTTTGAAATGCAATCCCTTGCATCATACTTCCATAAACACATAATTGTTAGTGCATAAATAAACATAGCAATGAGCTAGTTACCTTACCTTATTGTGCCAAGCACATTGCCTTATATATGAACACATACATATATCATCTCTCAAGGGACTCCAATCCCTTGACGAATCCAACCATAACTAGAAACCAATTGTTCTAACTGTCAAATACATGTTTATAAATATAACGTGTGTCCACATAATTCCATACAATATTAGGGTTAAGAATAATTCTTGTATACAAAGCACTCATTCATTTGGAATTAGGGTTTTGAAACATAGCCAAAGGAATTCTCACCCAATTCCTTTATTTTACCATTTACCTTGCTACAACTGAGTCTTTATTATGTGATATCACATCACCTAGTTGTTATTTATATAAGCAATCAACTCACAGTCATAAGTCATAATACATACTACTACAACTATCACCTACATACACTCAAGTATATATCAGTTATCTCAACACATATGTTTTATCACAATCATCTTAAAACAAGATCATTCCTTCATGAAATCTTACAAACACATGTACTCATATCATGCAATTAATAAAACATTCAAACAAATTTCAAACATACCGTGTTAAATAAATCAACTAAATGATGTAATATACACCAAATCACTCAAACACCAAATAGATTACATAACCAAACATTCAATCACCAAGTATATGACATAAGAAAACTCATACCTTAATGTGACTTAGGGGAGGCTATTTTGTCTGCAAAACAAATATAGATTAGCATGATATGACTTCACAACACATCATCTCAAACACAAATAAGATCATGATATTCATAACAGTAACTAAATACCATGTTCACATCATAAACTCATAAAAAAATTTCATTCATGCATAAAAATCACATATGCACAATCAATCTAGATTTATATGACATAATACAACACACTATCATATTTAGGTTGACTCATGCCTGAATGTCATAACCCTAACCATTTGCATGAGCCAATCCATATTAGCATAATACATATAACATCAAGATTTTAATTAAATAACCCTAATCATCAAGTCACTAGCATGTAACAACAAGTTATATATAATGCTCATCAACAACATGTAACATAATCATTAAGCTAACATGCTCATCAACAACATATAAGTTATCTAAAATAAAACAACAATAGAAATGCATACCACCACACGTTTCTATCATTAATGAATATCTGACACATGTACATATAAATGCACTAATCAACTAGCATATATAATGTATGTATTCATAACATCAATAGATGAAAGGAATACTCATAACCATAATGCATATAAGAATTCTTAAGCTATATACTAGCATGCCCAACATCCAAATCTCTATGGCGACATGCTCTTGCCTCATGGTCGAATGCTACAACTTCACATTGATGGTATGCATTTCCTACTCTATCTTAGCCAACACATTAGCATCATAACATACCAATATCATCATCATGACCTAATTTCATACAATGACCTTATGCGCAACAACCTCAATCAAAACAATGCAAACTTGACCATATGCACCCACTTGACATGTATAACCAATCATGAACGACCAATGCATGTTCAACATATGATATCACACAAGCAAGCATACACATATAAAAATGAAGCATGACCAATATGTAACCCTAGCATAACCAAGAAATGCATGTACAATATGTAATCAAGCATGCGCAAACAATACACAAGCATGAGCAACACATAACTAATCAGACACTCGTGACAACATGCTAACAACAACACCATCAATAATTCCATGGCGACACCACTGCCACCATGGAAAAAACAAGTGTAAACAATATATTTAAACATAGGGTTGTCATACTTATCTAAGAATCGCTAAGAATAATTGCTCCCCTACATCATAAGCTACAATACAATCTATTTGACCTTCAATACATTGTCAATTTATTTACAGGTAAAAACATGGATAGAGCCATACATCATCACTGATCGAATACATGCTTATAACCAACACAATAACAACAGAAATACAATGGATACAACAATAGTAAAATCCATACATAAACTAGTACATTTTCATACCGAATGTAAAAAAAAACTAGAGATGGGACTTCCACATTCCACCCGATCATAGACTAGCTGAGCCAAGTCTCACTATAACCAATCATCCCTGTGCCATATTCCAAGCATGAATCTAGGATCTCATCAAACACATCAATAATAATCAATTGTAATATTCCCAAATGGGAAAAGCAGGAATATAGTGAAAAATGATGGAGCAATAATGTAAATCATCATTTAAAAGAAAGAGGCCAATATGGATACCTTTCATATGTTATAACAACAGAAAAATATGCATAAATAATGGGCCATAAGATACACAACAAGAAAGATCAAGCCTCAAATGATCAAAATCCCTCAATAAGAGGTGATGCTACTATATATAAAAGCTAGAAGACTCTTACAGTGTTGTCTTAAAAGCTCTTCTATATAAAATGATTATACATCAGATCTAGGGTTGATATGTGCCTCAAAATATAGATCTACTACATATATGAGCACTATACAACCTCCTTTGAAGAACCCCTTAAGGGTTTTCAGTAAAACACCATGTACAAGATGGGGATCTAGGCCCTCAGGCTGAAGATCCACTGCAAAATACAGATCTGGAAAGTGTGGCTGATCTGATATGATCAATACAATAGCCTCCTCCAATAGATCCTCTAAGTGAAAGGGAGATCCCCTTCACTAGAAAATCAACTCTCCAAATAGTATTCCAAACCACCGTGCAACTCCTCCTACAGAAATAATGTAGATCTGGAAGAAAACTGCGTTGTAGGGATAAATTAACAGTTGGCCTGATGCCAAGATCTGAAAATATGCCCAAGGCCCTTCCTTACTATCCTCCCAATGGAAAGGAAGCCTCCTCCACTGAAAATGAGCAATGAAATGACCCAGATCTAGTCTCCACTTGCTGCAGCCTACAAAACAACCAAACCCTCAACAAGATCTATGTTGTAGATGAAATAAGAAGCTTGGCCTTAAGCCTGATAGTGGAAAATGTAGTACAAGACTCCTCCAAGAGCTCCTCAATGGAAGAGGTGGGATTCCCAATCAGGAACACCCTGTGCTAAACAACACTCAATCTTAGCTAAACAACAAGAGAAAGATATATGTCTAAACAGACCATATATTCAGAAATATCATATACATCAACATAATGAACAATGGATTCCATCCTCTTCCTTAAATAAGATATGATCTTGCAAACCATAAGCCCCATCCAATAATGGCACTACTTCCACACAAAGCATCTCCATCTAAAACTGTGTTTTCCCTCATTGATGGCCACTCCTCCATGACAACGTTGTTGATTTGGTCAAGATTGACCTAGTCAAGGTGTTCCAACCCATTTTCACACCTAAGGGTGATCAATTAAGCTACCAAGATTTATATTTTTCACATTGGCATTGATTTATTCATTATTAAGTAGAATTATGGACCTCCATTGTCCTTTTATTCATTAAACAAAGTAGAAAAACAAAATTGAATATTCCAACTAGCTCATGGCTAATTGGGAATATTACAGTCCTCCCTTCCCAAATGTTGTGTGTCCTCAAGCAACTGACAACGTGAGTGCTGCAAATCTCCATCATTGGTGACACCAACATGTGATAATATTCCCTCATAAGCTAAGTGTCTACCAATCCATCCCTCCATGAATTGCTCCTCCAAAGTTCTCATGAGATGCAAATAGTCCATCCCATAAGGAGACAATAGTTCAAGTGAAACAAACATGGTTTGCCCAATGTTCTCCCTGAAACATGTAGCATAATGAACATGTAGAATCTCTCTCCCATAGGTCACATACATTCCTTCCATCCTCCCTCCAAACATTCCCATAAAAATTATAAGTACATCATCAATGTATGGGATCAAAACTAGGTACATGCAAACATAAATTTGTACAAATGGAGGTGGGTCATAGCCCCACATGTGGAACCAGCGCAGTAACTCTCTTGACTACATCAGATAATGATGTGGTAAGTGGTTTACCCGCCACTTACTTGCTGCCCAAGTCATCTCACCATGGCTGAAAGTGTGAGATATATTTGGTGCTTTTGGAATGCACCCACAATGATACAAAATCTCCCTTTGTCCTTCAAGGGATTGGCCGTGTTCAGAAATGTTTATGGCCCAATGTTGGCCATGAATTTTATATGGAATAATTCTCCTTCTTGTATCTATGGCAAGCATATACATGGTAAAAGAATGCAAATTATCATCAAATGAAACATTAGGTACATAAGCATTTTATTTACCAAAACTCCTCCTCATACAAATGGAGTGGTGCACATATACATCTCCTCTCATTCTAAAAGAGGAAAGAGGTGGCTGAAATAACTCTTTAATAGATTCATGTATCTCTTCCAACTCCACATGGTTTATGAATATTTGAAAATGTTGATATAGTTCTTCTTCAAAGCCTTCCCAAGTGTAGCTTCCCATGATAGTGTTGTTGGCCTTCATGGAATAAGTATGGCTAAAAAAAAACTCTTCATAAGCCCTTTGTAGCAACTTCTCTTTGAGCTTGGAGGCTCTAGTTAAGAAGATCCTACTATGATAGTAGATGAATCCTTCTTGGGCTGAATATCCCTCTTCATGTAGCTGGTCATCAAGTATCGTGCATGTGAAAAGATCCTTAGAATAATCCACCAACAATTAGGATTTCCAATATGGATCAATCTCCGATAGTGACAGTGTTGATGATCTATCACAAATAATGTATGTCATATGGTTTTTCTTCTCCTTGACATCTCCCATGCCAAGGGTATATCTTGGAAGGTTGCTATTCCTTCCTTTCTTCCCTTCTTACATATTCACATGCTCAAGTAAATATTGAAGATTTTGGAGGTTAGTCTCCCATGGGAAGCTATCATCCATCCAAAAATTCCTTGGTTTGGCCAAAGCATGCATGTGTGGCCACCATCTTCTTCCATGTATGGAATATTTCTCCTCAAGTGAGAACATCTTCTGAGTCTTCATAGCCAAAGAATTGTCTCCTTGCCCCACAATGGTGTCATTCTCCAAACCTGCAACATTTCCTCTTAGCGCAGTATGAGATGTGAGAGTGGGTAATGATGATAGTGGGAGAATTTCCCCCTCTTCCTTGAGCCTACCCAAGACTCTCAGCACTGTATCATGGCCTTCTAATGCTCCCATCCCTCCTAGATCTATGCTTGGAGCATCATGTTGTGAGATATCTCTCACCAAATCTGAATCAGGTGGCCTCCCTAGTGGTTTGCCACAAGATAGTGATGTCTCATGGACCATCCTCATATGCATAATAGATGGGATCATTATATATCCCTGCTTCCACTGTGAAAATTCAACTTTTTTTCTTGTGTGGAAGTGTTATGATATTTGGGTACCACTCTTAATGATGCAATAGTTCCTCTAGTTGGAGTTATTGCTCCATCCTCACCTTCAGGTGGTGGTGGATCATCTCCTGCTATTCCAACACTATGACCACTCTCTTGTTCTTCTGCTTCTTCCTCCTCATCATATGAGAAGACCTCTATGTAGTGTGCCTTACCTAATTCACATCTATGTCCGGGTGCCCAAGATTCTTGGCATGTGAAGCAAAGCTTCCTCCTCCTCAAATCTCTTCGGACATCATCAACAAGAGGTTTTTTATATTGGCTCTCCTTTGAAGGAGGAGCCTTCTCTTCTTTTCCCTTTGATGGAAAAGATGGCTTATGATGAAATGTTTCCTTTGCTTTTGGCAAGGCATATTAAAGATCTCTAGCCCTTTCAATGGAATCTTGAAGGGTAGTGGGCTTGGTAGACTTAACCAACCCATGAATAGGTTCATCTAACCCATCAATGAACATATACACCCTTTTTGCTTTAGATAAATCAGGAACCATAAAAAGAAGTCTTAAAAATTCAAAAATGTAATTTTTTGGATTACCTGATTATTTTAGTTTTGCAAGCCCCATGAATGGTGCTTGAGGATCTCTTCTATCAAACCTTTCCACCAGCCTCCTAGTGAACTCTGAATACGCAGTCACATTGGCATGACCCAATGTAGACAAGCCATGGAACCACCAGTCATTTGCTTCACCCTCAAGGTGCAGCGCTGCAATCTTAATGGCCTCCATTTCTGGAAATTTTTTCAACTGGAAGTAGATGTCAAGCTTTTCTACCCATGATTTGGCATTGCACTTGGATGACCCATCAAAGTTGGGTAAAAATAATCTGCCCATAGTGCAGTGTAGATCATGATTCTGAATGAATCCACCACTTCTATTATGATACCTTGGTCTTCTATTGTCCTTGATTTGACAAAATTATTGAAAACTCAAGTTATCCTTGAATCTCCAATTTTGAGACTCATACTCCATAAAATAGTCTTCAAGGGAATCTTTCTCTTGAAACCCTTCATTTCCCACAACCAAGAATGTAGGCATTGTAGAGCGTTGGGAAACTTGTGGTTGCTGCACTAGTTGATCACTCCAGTGATGAGACATTCCAGAGCCTTCACCATGATGAAATCCTTTAGGGGATTCCTTGTATCTATCCATCCTCATCTCCTTGATATCTCTAGCAATTTCTTGCATGGATCTAAGAAGGATCTTAGGGAACTCCTTCTCTTCATATTCTTCTACAGATAAAGGGGTTTTACTCTTGTCTTATTTTTCATTTGTATAATCAAACTTTTGGTGTCCTCTCCTTTTATACCTCTTCTCTCTATCAGCAAGAGGATCTCATTATTCATATGAAATATTGTCTTTTCAAGATGCACATGTTGTGCCAAGATTATGCTCCGATACCACTGTAGTATTCCTAAATGGGAAAATCAGGAATATAGTGCAAAATTTTGGAACAATAATGTAAATCATCATTTAAAAGCAAGAGGAAAATATGGAGACCTTTCATATGTTATAACAGCAGAAAAATATGCATAAATAATGGGCCATAAGATACAAAACAAGAAATATCAAGCCTCAAATGATCAAAATCCCTTAATAAGAGATGTTGCTAGTATATATAAAAGCTGGAAGACTCTTGCAGCACTATTTTAAAAGATCTTCTACAAAAAATTATTATACATCAGATCTAGGGCTGATATGTGCATCAAAAGATAGATCTACTACAGATCTGAGCACTATACAAACTCCTTTGAAGAACCCCTTAAGGGTTTTCAGCAAAACACCATGTACAAGATGGAGATCTAGGCCCTCAGGCTGAAGATCCACTGCAAAATATAGATATGGAAAGTGTGCCTTATCTGATGTGATAAATACAATAGCATCCTCCAATAGATCCTCTAAGTGAAAGGCAGATCCCCTTAACTAGAAAATGAGCTCTCCAAATGGTGTGCCAAACCACCATGCAACTCCTCCTACAGAAATAACGCAGATCTGGAATAAAACTGTGCTGTAGGGATAAATAAATAGTTGGCCTGATGCCAATATCTGAAAATATGCCCAAGGGCCTTCCTTACTATCCTCCAAATGGAAAGGAAGCCTCCTCCACTGAAAATGAGCAATGAAATGACCCAGATCTAGTCTCCACTTGCTGCAACCTACAAAACAACCAAACCCTCAATAGGATCTACGTTGTAGATAAAATAAGAAGCTTGGCCTTAAGCCTAATAGTGGACAATGTAGTACAAGAATCCTCCAAGATCTCCTCAATGGAAGAGGTGGGATTCCCGATCAGGAACACCCTTTTTTTAACATCACTCAATCTCAGCTAAACAACAAGATAAAGATATATGTCTAAACATACCATATATTCAGAAATATCATATACCTCAACATAATGAACAATGGCTGCCATCCTCTTCCTTAAATAAGATATGAGCTTGCAAACCCTAAGCCCCATCTAATAATGACACTACTTCCACACAAATCATCTCCATCTGAAACTCCATTGTCCCTCATTGATGACCACTCCTCCATGACAACGCTATTGATTTGTTCAAGGTTTACCCAGTCAAGGTGTTCCAACCCCTTTTCACACCTAAGGGTGCTCAATTAAGCTGCCAAGATTTATCTCTTTCACATTGGAAATGATTTATTCATTATTAAAGAGAATTATGGACCTCCATTTTCCTTTTATTCATTAAACAAAGCAGCAAAAAAAATTGAATATTCCAACTACCTCATGGCTAATTGGGAATATTACATCAATTCAAGGCTTCCAAAGTCCAAACCACCTCAACCCTCAACCAGTGATTCCACCTCATGTTTGGACATCACAACCATCACGGATTTGTCTCTATCCAAGTTGCTCCAGGGCTCCAAAGTATTTTTTCCAACCAAGGCTCCAGGACTAGTAACTCAACCCCAGTTGTTTCCAGGATCCATAGAGTTTTTCCAACCAAGGCACCAGGACTAGTAACTCAACCCACCTAGGTCTCCAGAGAAATTTTCCAACCAAGGCTCCAAGACTAGTAACTCAACCCACCTAGGTCTCTAGAGAATTTTTCCAACCAAGACTCCATGACTAGTAACTCAACCCAATAGTTGTCCTCCGGGCTCCAAAGTGTTTTTCCAACCAAGGTTCCAGGAACTAATAACTCAACCCAAATGCTAAAGGAATCATGAGAACCAAAAAAAAACAATTAATTGAATAAACCCACAACACTATGGCTATCCAGGAAATGGCAAGGCTAGGAAAATCCACATGCGTACACCATGCATTCAAAAACTAGTGAGGAAAACATACATGAAACTCAATACTTGCAATCAAATTTCGTTGTAGTTATTGATCTCGATGTCCGCTTGTGCTTTCTTGCTCTTATTTTTCCTTCTTGCTCCAAGATTTCTCCAAGAAAACTTTAAGTATCCAAGAGTATGAGAGAGACAGAGAGAGAATAAAGAGAGCTCCAAAAATGAACTAACCAAAAGCTTTCCAACTGATCCTCAAAAGCCTTTTTATCAATGAGGCCTCTATTTTCTTCATTTTCCATTATTTTCCTTCATTTTCCTCCTCAAATCCAACATGTGACCTTTCACCTTCCTTTTCTCCTAATTTCTGTTATTTTCATAAATAAAATGTTAATTAATGCCTCGTGCCTTTCCAAAGCCTTTGCCAATTTCCTTAGCCATAATAAAATGAAGTGAACACCTGCTAGGATGTTTTTCCCACCATTCAACTTGGAATACGTGTCCCATCCACCATGGTATTATATTTTTAACTTTTATTACATGGAATTTTCACCAGGGCTGTTACATCCAAACCCCTAGGATTTTAAAAAAGGCCAAGTTTCACAATTCTAGGATATTGATTTTATTACTCAGTGAGAAAGGCCCAACAACTTTGAATTTTTAAAAAAGTATGCATAATTTGGGTGATAATTCTTATGAATTATTAGCACTATATTAATACCATTTATAAATGAATTTAACATCATGGAATACTAGGCACCTCACTAATCCCTATAGGAGAAATAGGGTCCATAAGATAAGGATATTGCCTTAGAATATTGTTGTTTCATGCAATTAGGAAGTGAAAATAATATATTCTTGTTACAAATTCCTTGAATTATATTTCATCATATGTTGCTACTTTCATAATGAACCATGGTAAGGCTAAATGTGGATTTGCAAATTACCTCTTCAATAATTCCTTTTGGAACTAACTGCTCAAAGAGATTAGTTTGGACACCATCAAATGCAAATGATTAAATGATGGGTTTCTATATATATGAATCTAGTAATTCTAAAGATTTTTCCCTTAAATGAAACTAGATAGCTAAAAAAAAATACCTAAATTCCATTGGCTATTGTTTGGAGATTTTAACTCAATAAATGCATAGGAAGACAAATAAGGAAAGTTACTTAGAATTCCCTCGGGGCTAATTTTGTCCTCAAACAATCAAGTTCATCAAGATGCAATGACTAATTCCTAACAAACAAAAAAATAAATAATAATATATAATATTATTTATTTTTTGTCTGTTAGGAACTAATCGTTGCATCTCTACTATATTTATTTATGCTTTGATTCGATTTATCCATCTATGTCCTAATGATAAACCAAAATAAGTGGCTCAAAATGTGTCGACCAAAAAACCTATATGTGATTGATCCGGAAGAAACTCGATATATGATTATTTCCTCATTTAGTCGAGTTGGAATCTTCTATAGTAGGGCGCAGGCCACATGAATATCAATGATTGGATATCCTTGGAATCTGGGAAAAAATCCTTTAATATACTACGAAGTAGTCATGTTAGGCACATAAAGTGTGAAAAAATGTTTAACTCTCCTAAGAACTCAATAAGCTAGGAAAGTGTTATTAAGTGCAAAAATAAGATTTAATGTAGCCTTTATGTGCCTAGGAGTGGTTAGATGGGTCTTATGTTTTACCTATTTGGCAGACCCATCAAATATAAATTTTGTCTTGTTTTGATCTCATGGATGGATTAATATGTGATTTTTTTCAGAAAATCCATCCATGAATGAAAAAATTTCATTTCCTGCACATTCATTGACAATTTTATCAATAAAGGGAGTGGGGAAGTTATATTTTTGACAATCCTTGTTAAGATCTTGAAAATACATGCATAATCAAATCATTCCTTTATTTTTATCAATGGGAATAGGAATTGAAACCCATTCAGTAAGAGGAAAATGGTATATAAATCTATCTTTATGTATCTTTACAAGCTCAACCCTAATCGAAATCACCTTTGCATGATTTACTAGTTGAAGCTTCAAGTGAATGGGTTTCATGTTTTCATAGGTTCTAATTTCATGTTGAACGATGCTAAGATCAATACCAAGAATATCCTTATAAGACCAAGAAAATACATTGCAAAACTATTTAAACATATTAGTATAGATCTTGACTTCATTGGTAGAGCAATCTTCCCCTATGAAGATATATTCTACAACATTGGGATTTATAGAAATGTTCAGCGATAGAGCATCAGAAATATATGACATGTTCCCTTCGATTAAAATATAGGAATGAGCCAAAAAGGATCAAATTTCAATGAGAATTCATAGGCAAAGTCAAACAAGACAAATTTGATTCAACCCTATGCAAGTATGGGAGAAAATATGACCAATGATGCAAATTATCCCATGATTTCGCTAGATTAGTCATTTCTTCTAGGATAGCCTCATCCGAAGGAAAAATAAAATCGAGACAATTCATAAACAGATTTGATTCATTTTCTGAAATGGGTACTATACAGTAGTCCAAATACTCTATCATGGTAAGGTTTGGAACAAACTTTGTAGCATCATTTATGATATATTCATAAATAATTTTAGCTACAAACAAATGAACAACCATTTATGCGCACTGACCTTATTCAATTATGGTAGAAGAAGGAAAATTCCAAGGGTCCTTGAAATGATTGGTACAAAAATAAAAATTCCAAGAGATCAACATGGAATTACTATAAATGGTGTTAATATATGCAACTGGGGAGGGAAACCGAAAGTTCCCATTAAATATTAGTGTTGAGATGCTAAATTTTCACCTTTTTCGCTATCTTAAAAAACCATTTCCAGTAATATTATAACAATTATTTATCCATTTCCAGTCATTTTCACTATTACAAATGATTATTGTTGGTTTTACTTATGATGGTTTTCCTAGTGTTGTTCATGTGGCTCCTATGAAGTTATTGTAACCAGCATCTGTGGTTGGCATATCTACGCATATTTGAGAGAAATTACAAAAAATGGTTTTTGTTCCCAAGGATTTTGATATGAATTTATGTTATCTAAGTCATACCCAGGTCTACTCCATAAGGCTTAAGCTTAGATCTATAGTTCAGACAACTCATGCTAGGAAAAATAATTTAACGAACTTTGGGTAGGATTTCTAGAGAAATGAATATGAATATGGAAAATCTAACAAATTGGTTTTGTCTAGAACATCCCTAATTAGGTGATATTCGAGTGGTTTCTCCAAAAAATGTATGATTGAGAGATACACATGGTCTTTAAGAAAATATTTCTTGTTGTTTTTGTTAAAGAACTATAATCGAAACAGAGCGGTTGGTTAGAAAATGAATGGAATCAAACCTCTTCTTAGTTGATTGTATGTTAGATCGATTAGAGGTAATCAAAACATGAGTTCTTCTCTAACCAAGTTCTACAAAAAACAAGTAAATATAATTATGTAATTTGTCTATTATTTTAAAATTCTAGATTTGGGGTTATTTTTTCCAATTCACCCCTTGCTTCTTTATATAAAATGTATGGGTAGAATAGAGGAGAATAGTTAGTAAGTTAGTCAAAGCGAGAGGTTGGAGTAGTGTAGTAATGAGGTTGTCAAATATTCAAAATAGAGTAGCTTGGATTTCTAAATCATTCATCTCTTTGCAATAAAGAGATTGATAATAATTGGTGTTGTTGGCTATGTATTGTTGGATATTTATATTTAATAAAGTTGTTGATTGTTGGTTTTAAAAATCATGGGTGGATTGATTACTTTTCTCGTCCTTTCCAAAATGCATAGTATTTTAGTTTACTTTCCCTTCAATGCTTATAGTTGTGTGGTTTTTTGTGAAGAGTGTGAGGATATTTAGGCTCCTTTCCCTTTTCCCCCCCTTTTACTTGGTTTAGTGTGCATTTACTTTATAAATGAGTGATTTACTTTATGCATGAGCGATTTACTTTATGCATAAGTGTCCTTAGATAGTTATAATTTTATTGTTTTGGTTTCCATTATACAATAATAGGATATCAAGACTATCAATTCCTTGAACTATGCACATATATTGTAGCATCTCGAAGTTTATGAACACCCTGGTTGATAATTTATGTTAGATTGAATGAATTGTTTCTAATAGATAATTAATTTCCCCAAAATTTTAGCATCATTACTAGGGATGAGTTAGAAGAGATTAGGGATTTAAAGTCTTAGAATTTTCTATAGAAAATTTCATTCAATGAAGAATTTTTTTTATTTCCCCCATGTGCTAAGTGACATGTGTTGATAGGGCATACCAACCACCAGAAGAGCATATTGGAAAAAGGAAGAAATGGAACTCCAAGAAATATTTCAAGTATTGAAAGCAATTGTAGACCTACATGTATCTTGGGTGAATCAATTTTTGACCACAATCAAAGACCCACCTGCATCTATGGTGGAACATTCCTGCTTGCAATAAAAAAACATATCTACAACTAAAGGAGAAAGAGAAGAGCAAGGGACTCAAGAGAAACATCAAGTAGTATATCTATAATTTCATGAACAATATGAAGAAGAAGACTAAGGAATTATCCTTGATCATTCTTTCCAATTTATACAAGAAGCCAAAGAGTCAGAAGAAATCATCAATGGAGAGTAGATAATGGAACATGAGATTAAGAAATTTCTTTCATGCATATCACCAGATTATCTATGCATTCAATAGAGAAAGAAATAAGCCTCAGAATATATTCTCTGCATTATAAAGGAGGACATGTCAATAAGTGCTAGTGAACTAGAGAGCTAAGGATACATAATGATCGCATTGAATCTTAATTTCAGATGATTGTTGGCACATAACATTCCTCCATCATCCAAAATCTCTTGGAATCAAATCAACCAAGACAAATCCTGAAATTCTAGTATTCATCAAATCATATCTTCCAAATTTGAATATGAATATATTTTTAATTATATTATGCGTGTGGATTCATTGTAAATATTCCTAGACTTTAAAAGATGCTTCCTCTTTCAAGTAGAGTAGGATATTATAGACAAATAAATAAATAAAATGGTAAAGATAAAAATAAATATAACTATGAAAACCAAGACACTAGCATAGTTAGACAAGGAATTTTCTTGAAAACTAGGTTACTAGCTGGAAAAGTTATCAACAATTTATGCATCATTTTGTTGGTTCTCTACAAATCTTTCAAATTTTAACATATATATGCTTGTGTTAGTTGGTCTGGGATGCATTAAGACCATCTTTCTCATGATTCTTGACCCATCAACCTTATATTGTTATTTGGGTTCAATATTAGAGACCACTTTTAGTGCCTTGAGGCTTTCATACATTAGTGGAAGGTTCTCTCACTGAAAATAGTGGGAATACATCAATGTCCCTTGATTATCAGGTCTAGCAGGTGACTTAAATTAAAATCCTTTATTTGTACCTAAGAAGTTGTACTAAGGCACCTTGACACTCATTGATATCAATGGTGAGTTGTCTCACATTGGTTAATGGCATACATTAATGCCTAGTAATCCAATGATCTCTTTCCATGCTTGACTTTAGCACATCCATTTGCATGGCAAGAGTTGTCCTAGGGATCCAGTTTGGATGAAAATTTTGTGAAGAACTCAATAATAGTTTTAGCATTTAATTTTTGCAAATAAGAAGGCCAAATTGATGGTTGGATAGTTAGGGAAATAACAAACCTAACCTTCATCCACTTGAAAGCCTCAATCGCCATTTTTAGGTGTTATTACTTGTCAAGTGTTATTACTCAACATTTGTTGTTACTTGGTGTAATATCCCTATGTTTTTGTTATGTAATATTTTACTATATGTAGATTGAATTATTAGAGTGAATGGAGGAAAAACCATGTTGGTTAAAATACAATGCAAACAGTAAATTATTATGATGTAATAAATAAAAATTTTATTGATAAATAAATAGAATGGGATTGCTTGGGAATGAGATGTTACAGTTAAGATATTCTTGCAAAAAAATAGAATTGGAAAATCTCATTTATAGATGATATCAAGATAAAATCTTCCATAATATACTTCCTAAAAAAAATCCCTAGGAGGAAATAAATAATATATGAAGGATAGGAGAGAGATACCCATTAAATCACTTAGCTAGAGAAAGACGCTAAGTATGGGTGGAATAAATCGCTGCGGGAGAAAAAGGTGGGCTTTAAAAAAAAAAAGAGCAAGCCTTAGCATGTATGGGTTAGGACTATGATTAGTGTGATTAAGAAAGAAAGTAGGATCTCCCTCCCTTGCACTCTTGTGGAGAACTTGTGGGGGGATCCAAAAAGGTTCTAAAATACTACCTAACATCTCCCTTTCAATTGGAAAATTAAACATAGATTAACTCAGAAAGAAGTAAGCGACATTAATCCACACATGTTTTACTTGTTTCGCAAAACCAATCTCATTTTTGGTACTAGGAGTTGGTGTTAGTAAGAAAGAGAGTAGGCCCTCCCTCCCTTGCACCTTTGTGGAAATCGTATGGGGGAATCTGAAACATTTCTCAAAGCACTAATTTTCCATCTCCCTATATGCTCATCTACCATAATTAGGAAAACTAAGTGGCCCATAATCCACACATATTTTTCTTTGATTGCAAGGAACAACATCACATAGTGTAATTCGTGGGAATTATAAAGGATCATCGCATATCCAAATTGTTGTAATTCAAACACATTGTATGTTCACTATTCACCTTGCACACACCATCACATCACTAAAATCACGTCAAATGTGTGCAAAGGGTATGTTATTTTTCAATATTTGTACTTAGTTTATTTTAAGTTTACATTTTTGGCACACCCTGAGAAAAGAAAAGCATATTTAAAAAATAAAACTTAACTTGAACTAACAAAATTCCCCACAAGAGTCATAAAATAATGTATTGTTCAGGTTAGGACCATGGGGGTAGGCTTCCCATAAGCCATGATGGTTTTTATTCATTTGAAACATAGAATTTTTCCTTTTAGGGACATTTCAAATCCTACACAATCCAGTGACAAAACTATAATGAAATGAAACTCATGAAGGGGCAAGGCCTAGACGACAGATTATCACGATCCTCCTTGTTGTCTCCCGACAATTGGTAGGGGCTCTGGGTCCAAAATTGACAACTAGAAGTTGAGATTATCTCATTCCCATTGGACATAGGTATATTGGTGGAAAAAAAATTATGGCATCTTTCCCTACAGGTGGCAAGTGTAGGAGCACTTGCACTTGGAAGCAATTTCGATCAGGCCACTAAAAGTGTCACCAGTACTTTCGGGATGTGGCCCCAATACACCACATTAGAACATTTTTCTATTCCTTTGATGGATTTTGGCTTCTATAAGAATCGCTATTACTTTAAGTATGTGGCCCTAGTATCCTTCTACAAGCCTTCAGAAGGCCCAATTATCAATTGAGAGGAATATCACTATGTATTTTAGAATTTTTATCATACACAAAACCTCAAAACCCCTCTTGTTTATTGTTTCTCACATTAAATAGTTTTAATGGAAAATTAACCATTTATTTTTTTCTTTGTCTTATGTATGTGACTCATTTGATTTGATAAAAAATCCCCCTCGCAATGTCTTCTCACATGTTTTCTAGGGCACCATATGGGACCCAAGGGTTTCCTGTTGCTCTAGGTGCCTACAATACCTCCCACCTTTGTCGGGAGGAGTACTTGGTCTCTCACCATTTCATCATAGGAGATAATGTCCAACTACTTTGTTTGGTGCATCCATTCTTGGTACAACTTTTTTAGGATCTGGTTCCTCTCAAAGTACCCCTAGCACCACCCCTCTGGGTAACACCAACACTACCTCATAAGGTACCCCTACCAATAATACCTTGCAAGGGACTCCTATCAATACTACACCACAACGTCATACTTACATGGTAAACGCTAATAAGATACCATTTGTAGCTTCATTCAACTTCCCAGATCTTACAAAACTTACAAATGATCCAATTTTGCATAATGGCTAATGGCCCCCTATGCCAACTAAGTTACCCTTAGATATCCCAAAATTCAAAGGAAAATATGGGGAATACCCCACTAACCATATCATGATGTTCCATCTATGGTGTTCCTCCAACAACATCGTTAAGGACTCATTTCGACTGAGATTATTTCTACACGCCCTCATTATCCCTGTTACATAATGGTACATTAGCGAAGCTGGAGGTTCACATTGAACATTTAAATATTTAACCAATTCTTACCTCTCCTTCTTTTAGCTCCTAGTTCACCATGACACAGGTTTGGAATTATTAACCCACTTTCAACAGACTACCTCCATCCATATTTCTGATCATGTTCGTGAATGGGAAGCATCATATTTTTTGCAAAATGGACCGAACAACCCCTCTTCTTCTAGATTTATTCTTGAAATCTCTTTTTCCCACAATTGAAAAAATATGTTGCCACTAACTTGACACAAACAAAATTAGAATCTATAATAAAATCCCAACAATTTGAGCTCATTTACACTCAATCAGGCCACCTCTACCTTATTTTTCCCAATTCTCCCCACGTGCAGTCATTTATTCAAGATAAACCTAGAGCATCAAATTTTATTGATGGCTTGATTGGGAACCTCAACTAGAATCAACCAGTGAATTTTCTCCCATATCCAAGAAATATGTATGGTACACAACCACGATAATTCACTGTAACATTCAAAGCACCAACACACTCAAAAGTTGTATCTTATTCCAGCCAACATGCACCTCCTCAAAACCCTCCCATGTAAGGGTGTTACACGTAATTTTGTCACCATGACATTTGACTGTTCATATGGGTCTATCACCATCCATATCATGTTCCCTTAGAGGTAAAAAACACTCATGTTCCTGAATAATGTCTTGGAAATTGGAGAAAAGCTCTGTAAAACCCCAAAAATATTACCTACGCAGTTTTTATAGCCTTTTCCAGCGCATGTGCTAATGCTTCTTCCATAAGCCATGGTGATCACTGCTCTGTTCGTCACTTAAAACCTTTGAACCCCCGTGAAAAGAAAGTAAAAATAAAAAGTAACTTCTAGAAGCCTAGTTGGTCGAATATTCTCCCAACTGGAAGCCTCTAGAGTCGCACCAGTTCGAGCTTTATCCCTCCACTCATGGAGCTTATCCCTTGGTCCAAGGAACTCAAAGCCCTTCATGGGAGGAATCCATCCCTCTCTTAATGGATTTGAAACTACCTCAATATCTATATAAAGTGAGCTCACGTTTCAGGTTTAAGGGTAGATACCAATGTGAATAGAGACTGATTTGTATAGTTTCTAAGCTGGAGAGAGTTCATAGAGTTCATATTTTCTATGCTAGTGAGTTGTTGTTGACACATTGAAGATCACATATTTGTGCCCATGAATTCATGTTGGTAATTCTAGAGAGGAATGCTTATCATACTAAAGAAAAATTATATCTCAGACACGGGAGAAATTTTTACAACATCAAGGCATCCAGTTGTAAGATTTCTCTTTCTAATTTATGATAATACATATGGATCTATTTTTCTCATTGCCATGTTTCTGAATTCATGGGAATGATGTCAATACTTAGATTCCTTGATCACTAAGTTTGATTAGTATTTAGCATTATTATATACTGCATGTGCTTTGATCGCTTGTCTTGTCTGTGATTACAGGTTCTAATCATCATTGAAGAACTACTTTGGAGCGAAATAAAAAAGACTGCATTAGGCATTTGGATTGAAAGGTAGGAGCATGTCCTCTTTATTTTCATGGTTTTAATAATCTAAAATAAAAATAATATAGAGAAAGATATATTCAATGGATATTTGTTTATAGTTACTCATTGGAGTACTAGGGAGATCGCGCTTGTCCGCAAGAGGGATTAATCCTGGTAACAAATTGGTGACCATACTTAGGAAGACAAGTTTAGTTTTCTTTGGTTGCATTCAGTTTGAAATTCTAGCTTTCTGATTTTAACTTCTCTAAATTTGATTGGGTAGATGACTTTTTAGAATCTCTAAGAGAGAAAACCTAAAATATATTTTTTCCAACATTTTTTCTTCCTTCGCGGTTTTTGATGGAAAATGGAGTAGCGACCTACGCAACTTGTCAGTTCAGTCTAGTGCGCATGTGTGTTGTTGTTAACTGAGATGTTGCGCACCCCCTAGGAAATTTTGAAAAAATTAAAATTCTCTCTTTCAGAGCCAGATAACTAAATTCTTGAAGTTTAACCTGATATACTCTAGTTGTCAGAACCTATGTGAGAACTCCTCTTCAACAATTTTGAGTCTTACATGATTAATCATCCTTTTTGCATTTTACAAGTTAGGGTTTGCCTTGGTTTATTGTTTCTCTTTATGGAAGATACATTCATTTACCTCAGATCATTGTTTTTATGATTTTTTCTCCTTGAGCCATCAGGATTATAGCCTACCTTATTTTTTGCAAATATTTGTTTCTTATTCATTTTCAAAACGGAAAAGATTCTAGATCACTAAAGCTTGATTTGTCACATAGTACTCTTTCATGATTTGATTTCTACTGAGATAAGTGGAAACATTCTTAGTGTGATTACAAATAAGAGAAATCATTTACAAAACATTCATAGGTATCCTAGTTAGGATTCATAATTAGAACTTTGATTTGATTTTGAAGTTTATACTTTTAGGGTTTTTAAGAAATTGCTTTCTTTTGAGATTTGTTTGTTTGTCGAAATTGTACTTTCTGACTTTGTAATCAATAGAATTTTATTCACAAAGAGAAATTGATCATGTTTGGAAATTTTCTTCTGAAAGAAATTGTTTTCTCTTCTGAAAGGAAGTTAGTTTAAAGTGTGAGGAATTTTTTGTTTTAAAATTCAAAAAATCTCTCAACTTTCTCCTAAATAGAATTCATCAAAAATAAAGAGTTGCATTTTTCATATTGATGAATTTAGAGTATTTTGCGTCAAGTCACAACATCATCAAGTTTCAACTCCATACCCTTTGCATTAAATAATAGACAAATCAATACAACACCTAATAAAATCAATCTAGACATTTTTTTCATTTTTTAAGGCTCATTCCACCAATTTAACTTAGGCTAGTGATTTGGAATAGGTTGTAATAAACATTCCAAAGAAGATAAAACAAACAAGTAGCATCTTGCGGTAGGGAGATCCAATTTTTGAATTTGTAATCTGGGAAGCTTTTCTTAAAAGAGTCAAGCACAAGGTCATGTCGGACCCAGTGAGGTAATCGTACCTACTTCATTGGTGAAGATAGAAGATGTGCACGTAATACAAATGGTAAACATCGCATTAACCATTGTCGAGGAGCCTGGGGTCACTTGTTCGAAAACCTCAGATTTACCATGCCGAGGAGCTTTCACTGGGATTGATCTTTGATGCTCTTCCCTTGCGTGTATATCGAACCATAGACTGTTCCCCCAGGTGCAATTGTCTCAGTTGGTGACCTTAGTGGCCATAACCTTTAGGATTTTTCCCAAGGTGACGGTGGAGGGAAGGTCCCACTGTACCTAGAGCAGACATTGACTAGACTCACTTGGACTTTCTTGAGGGTACTCTTCACTTCAAGATGGCATAGTGAAGTTTCTTGCACTAGACTGTTTCATTAAACAGGTTGTTAGGGTAACTGTTCCAACTGCCAATTTTCCACATTAATTTCCATGATTTTGGATTTCATCACCAACTAGTGATGTTATTGTGGAAAAATACTATTTGTGTGTGGTTTGTGATGGGCTTCTAAATTAGACATAAAATAAGGTCCATCTAACCTTTCTTAGGCCCATCTAACCTTCTTTATGCACATAAAATATATACTGAATCTCTCCTTCTACACTTAATAATGTTTTCTTATGATTTAATATGTTCTTAGGAAGATTTAAAGGTAATTTCATATTTGTGCCTAATATTGGTTATTTTTGTAGTTTATTGTGAGAATATTGGGAAGATTATGCATATTTGGAGAAGGAGATAATTTAGGGACTTTCTCCCTGCCACTAGAAGATCAAGATTGAAGAATAAATGAGCACAATGTCAGGAAATTATGGAGAAACCTTGGAGAGATTCAAGGGCTTTTTCCACCCTCCCTAACTATCAAAGGCAGCCAAGAAAACTGAGGATGAAGTGCACTCAATATATGGTTTAATTGGAGTCAAAATGGACTCAATCACTATTTTCTATGGAGTTTTTGGTAGTTGCCCTATAGAATAAATAGAGAATAGCTAGAGCTAGGAAGGGATTCGATTCCATTCATAACTTTTTTTGTAAGCTATTAATATTTTTATTATTGTACTCAGTGATTAAACTTTCAGAAATGTAACGAGGCTATTCTCTTCCTGAAATGAGTAGACAAACTCCATTTTACTAATTTAGTTCCAGAGATCTAGGCTCGTGGGTTAGGGGCCAACCCATGTGCCTTAGCTTCTCTGTTGTTATCATTCTTTCCTTTCTGTCATTTAGCTAGTTTTTCTTGTTGTCATTTAGTTAGATCTGCTTCTAATAGTTTCATTGTTGTTTACTTTTTGCTTTCAGTTCAGTTGTTTCAATCCGTCATTTGCTTATGAGAATAATAGAATAGAGGAAAAACTCCAAAATTTATGGTCAAGCCTCCCCCTCTCATCTCTGTCAATAGAGTTTGAGCAGGGTAGGCCTTCCCACAGGCCAAAAATTTCTTTCTGTTTGAGTTTAGGAAATAAATTGCATTACCAAGTCTGATTTTCTCTTTCACTGTTTTTATCACGCATTTTTTTCTGTCTTCCGTGAATGAATCTGTAGGTGTGTTACACTTCTGAGCACTATTTTTGTGCCTCCATTTCTCTCCTTATTATCTCCTTAACAATAGTCACACCCTTTTTATTCACAAAAACCACTAAAATTTTGACCTCTGCCTTTCCTCCTCGAAATTACTGCTATCGCATTGCGCATCTCGCAGGATCCTCCATCTCCTTCCTTTATCGTTCATCATCATCTCTGTGATTTTATTTTTCACCTTAACTTTTCTGATTATTAACGAAGACAATCGAAAATCCTTTAGAAATCGACCTTACCCTTTTCCCTTTAAGACTTACCACAATTCCTTTTCGCAATCTCCATCCACTCTCCATTTACGTTTCCCCACTCCCAACACCGATTTCAATATATTTCACCTTCTTTCTCTTTCCACTCTTCATTTTTATGATTAAAAACCTTCGAAAGAACCTTACTCCACCTTTTTATTTTAGTTAAAATCCCACCTCTTTATTGCAATTCACAATTCTTGTTGGCCTACGTTAATACTTACCGCTCCTTTCCATTGATCGCGATATGATTAAAGCACTCTACCATCTGTCCTACCACCACGTCATCTTAATTATCGCATTTTTCATTTCGCTCCGCTATCCCATCGCATTTTGTAGTTTATTTCCCATCGCATTTCACATTTCTCTCCCGCTACCAAACAACACTTCCGCTACCTCTCCAGCTTTGCAATCTTGCGATTACGATATCACATATCACATCTCACACTTCCATCACCCATCACAATCGCAAATCCTTCCCGTATCGCATTTCACACTTCACACTTTCCTCCCAACTGTACTTTTGTTTCTCTGCCAACCTTGCGATATCGCATATCGCCTATCGCACTTATGTAACCCATTGCAATCGCAAATCCTTCCCGTATCGCATTTCACACTTCGCACTTTCCTCCCGAATGCACTGTCACTTCTCTGCCAACCTTGCGATATTACGATATTGTGATATCGCATATCGCATATCGCACTTCTGTCCCTCTATTGCAATTCTTCCATCGTACTTTTCATTTTCCATATTATGCACTTTAATAAAGTCCAAACACCTTTTTCATGCCTCTAATCCTTGATTCATGTGCTAAGCCTTCCATTAGCACCTTTAGCCCTTTTTCCCCCAAACTGCAAGAAACACTTTTTCAAGTTTAGTTAAATAATGGATAGCTACATAGATAGAAGCATGGTAAATAGAGCATAAGATAAGTAGGGTGTGTTTAACCGATTGGCCAAGTTAAGTGTAATTTAAATTAGTTTCTTTTTTGCCATTTATTTTCAGCAATTTAAATTAGTTTCCTTTTCTTCATTTCCTTTTTGCAATTTAAATTAGTTTCTTTTCTTCCATTTCTTTTCAACAAGTTAAATTAGTTTCCTTTCCTGTAATTTATTTTCAGAAATTTAATTTAGTTTCCTTACCGTCATTTCCTTTCTGCAATTTAGTTTAGTTTCATTTAAGTGTGACAGACTTCACCAAGAAACCCTAGAAATAACACCCTTTCGTAGAGAAGAAGATGATGCTATGAGTAGAATTCATTTGTTGTGTATATAGCACTGTCACCTCCAAGTTTTTACGAACCCCAAGTTAATAAATTAAAGTAGGGCAGCAACCCTTGGGAGTTGCAGCACTCTTGGTGCAATACCAAGGCTCACCAATTTGACTCCTAGATTTGATAGTGTGTGTTCATTTGTTTGTTTTTACTTTTTAGAAACCTTAGGTGTGGATTGTGAATTTGAATTGTTAATATTTTTAAATTGTTAATAAAATTCACTGAAGTTGAATCTAATGGCAACAGTTCCAGAATTTACCAACCAAGGAACCCCTCTTAATGGAATCCTAGTACTTTTCCTTGCTTTGGAAATGTTGGTCCTCCTTATATGGCTACATTTTCATTATTTGGATTTACAATAGGTTTACCGGTATGGTTATTTTCAAATTCATTTGCCTCGAATAATCAAATTTTTCCACCTCAACCGGATGCTTTACTTCAACGGAGTTCACCATCTCAACATCACCAACCTCATGTTGAACCTTTACCTTCTTCGCCCAACATGTCTTCCTCCCTTTCTTCTTCTTTGCTTGGTAAAATCCTTTATGCTAGTAACCAGGTGGCTAAGAAGAAGAATAAAGGGAAGAAGAAGAAGAAGCAAGATAAGAAAGAAGTCAACCAACCAACCATAGTTGTAAGTGTTGGTAGTGTTGAGGAAACCTCCAACATGAATCGCAAGCCAAAATACCCTTGCAAGCTTTGTAAGGGTGACCACTTCCTTATCAATTTTCCTAGTATTCCTAAGGTCCTTGAAGTATGGTCAGAAAAATCCTATCAACTTACTGTTAATCAATCAACCAGAGATTTTCAGGTTCCTAGGGAAAATGGTAAAGTTAGGTTTCCTTGTATGTTACGCAAAGGGAGTCATCAAACTCACATTTTCCCTCACATGGATGAAGCCTCAAAATTGTTGGAAAACCTTACTGTTCCGCGGCAACAACTTCCAACTGGTTACTGTAAACTTTCTCCCAACCTACCGTCAATTGAAAAAGTGATTGATCTAATTCCAAGTACATTCAATCCCACTCTTCCATTGGAGAGTGAAACTAATATCACTCAGGTTGATGATTCATTATTTGATCAAGTGTTCGACTTGATTTCACATTCGTTTGATCCCACTTTCCCTTTAGAGAGTGAAATTCATACTGCTTAGGTTCTTCTTGTTACATCAGATTCTTCTACATCAGGGGGAATTTCACATGTTTCTACAGAACCCCCCCCCCCCAAAGTATTGAGCTCTTTTCCTTTGATTGGTGTAGATTGAAAGAACCTCCTCTTCCTTCTTCCATCCCTTTCCAAATAATTGTGCAGGCTTGTGCTAAGAATGCGCGTCGCACAAATGTAGATGAATTTTATTTTATTAGTATTTTATCCTCAACTTCTTGGCAAGCTTTGGGTTCCCCTCAGCTTGTGCTTGTTACACAGAATCTGCCAGCTTTTAACAGAACCATTAGTGAACCGTTAAGGATACTTCCTAAGTTTCCTATTACTTTGGAAGGTAAAATTGTCTGTATTGACATTATGGTAGTTCGAGGCCCCTTGGATTTTAATTTTCTCCTTGGGTGAGACTATGTCTATGAAATGAAAGCTAACATATCAACACTTTTTCGCGTGATGTCTTTTCCTCACAATGGAAACATTTTGACTGTTGACCAGCTTTCATTCGTTAGTCTTGATTCGACTACCAACCCTCTGACACCCCTGAATTTTCCTTATACGGAAGCAGTATCTAACCTTCCATGGGTTAATTATGTGGCAACCAGTCCCATGTTTTCAGTTACTGATGCAAGTGAGCCTCTCACTGTTTGCTCGACTTCATTTAACTTAGATCCGGTAATTGACATGGTGAACCCTATGGGGGTATTTGAACACAATGTTCTTATCCCTATTGAGTCCCTTAACATGTGTTCCTTCCAGAGAACTGTTCTTCCATCTAATGAATACCTCTTGGAATCCATGATCGAGGTGTGTCCCTTGACATGTGTTTCTTCCAATTGGAAGCCATGATCAAGGGTCCTTATGAGGATAGTTCTTTTTACTATGTTAACCTTGTTAAAAAATGAATCAGGTCATGAGGATAGTTCCTTTTACTGTGTCAACCTCGTTAAAAGTGAATCAGTTCATATTGAGGATGGTTCTTTTACTGTGTCAACCTCGTTAAAAAATGAAACAAGTTTCCATGAGCATAGTTCCTTTTCTTGTGTCAAGCTCACTAAAAAATGAAACAAAGTTCTATGAGCATAGTTCTTTTCATATGTCAAGCTCGTTTAAAAAATGAAACAAATCCTCTCCTAATTGAGTCAAGTCTTTCACTAGATCTCGTAAATGATTAAGTCGAGTATTTCATATGATCTCGTAAATGAACCTTCATTCCATCCAACTATTAGTAACCAATAGTCTACTTAGGTGAATGAAATGAAGCTTGGAGGGGCATGTGCTTTTGCAGGTTATGATTGGGGGGCATTGTAACTTATCTCAAGCATGATTTTTTCTTAGTTTCAATATTGTGTAAAAATGAAACAAACATATCTCAAGCACAATTTTCTCTGTTTCAGCTTGTGTAAAAATGAAACTACTTTCAAGCATATTTTTCCTCTATTTCAAGCTTGTATAAAATGAAACCTATCTTGAGTCCATTTCGGTTATTATTTTCAAGACTCATTAAACTCATGAAAATCTCGAGATTATTATGTTATCTTTCATTCTCGTAAAACACATGAAAATGTCGAGTTATTTCTGTCTTTTCATGCTCATAAATTAAATTGAAAGTCGGCCATATGAGTACACTTTTTATCACTTTTTTGAACTTGTTAAAACTTACGAAAAATAAAAACCATGGAGTTATAGTTTAATCCCTTTTTAGACTCTTTAAAAATGAAAATATTGTCGAGCACTTGACTATTCGAACTCATAAAAGTAAATGAATAGTCTTATATTCAGTATAAGTTTACCCCTTTTCTGTACTGAATTAGAATATTTACAAAAAAGGTATACGTTGACTAGGCATTGTCAATAGAGTTCTCTCCTGCATTATTTTATCCTTTTTCGAGCTTGAGGGACTAAATTTACGAAAAATAACAACCATCGAGTTTACTTATGTTTTTCTTATGACTCCCTAAAATTGAAAAACACCGAGTTAATCCTATACTGGACTCGTTAAAATTAAATAGTACAGGACCTGTCAATCACAACAGAACTGAACCACTCCTTATTAGGGTTCATTTTTAATACTAAGATGGACTCATCTGAAGGATGAGCTTACAAAAAAATAAAATGTTATCCTCCTCAAGCTTGACAAAAATAAATAGGTACTTGCCAGTAATGGTGGGGGGAAAAGTGAGAAAAAGAATCCATTCATTACCCTTGTTTAGAAAGCAGCATGTCACTCTTGAACATGACACTTTGTCAAACTTTTACCTGGGTTGGGAAATCCTTTGTCTTGCAGTTAATCAAACCACATTGAAATTATTCAGCTGGTTTCTTGGTATTATCTTTAGGTCAAATGTTTCCAAACCATTTACAGTGTCGTTATGTGTTCAAGAGAAAGTTCAATTTACCATTAATTGCAAAAATTTGTCTCCATTCGCATTTACCATCCCTGAGTCAGTCTTTGTAAAAAATTTCTTCAGAACTTGATCTAATGGTTTCATGTCATAGGCTTTCCTACGATAGATCACTTTCTATAGACATCATCTCATTATCTAGAAAGTTGATTTAGAATCCTTTCAGTACCTTGGAATCTGCATGCCCTAATGGCCATTTTCTCGCCTTCGACGATAGATTCTCATCATTGACCTTCGATCAAATAATTATATGAGTGTTCGACTGCAGATAATTCATGCATGCTTCATAAATTGTGTTGAAGTACTTTGAGAGACATTTCTATTATTGATGGTTTCTCTCACACTTATTAACGGTTCTCATCATTGACCGGTAATCAAGTGGTTTCTACCATGTTCGAATTCGACACAATCAATCGCATGGATAGGTTCTGTTAGCCACTAATAAATTCTGTTATACCAAAAAGTGGCTAATTTTGTTCTTCAAAAATTCAATAGATAATTCCCTTTGAGAAACCTATCATCTTTGAAGTTTTTTATGAAGATAAATAATCTTTTAGTTAATCTTCACTGTTGTTTCCCTCACAAACCCAAAACAATATGCTGTTTGCAAGGAGAAAGACTGCTCAAAAATCCCTTTTTCCCTTCATTTTACCCCTCCTTCCATCCATTAATAACACCATTTTCATCCCCTTTTTATTCATAAATTTCCTCCTTTTCCCTCATTTTCCTTCATCCCCTTCATAAAGTCCCTTTGATAAGGTTTAAAACTCCTTTTTAAACCTTATCGGAACCCTCAAAAACCTCTGAAAAATCCTCATTTTGGCCTAAAAACCTTCATTTTTGTATAATGCCTCAAGCCCCTTTTCGGCTTTAGCCCCATGCCCCTTTTTTCGCATAAAACTCGAAGCTGCGACCAAGCTCTAAAGGCCTAATCGCAAATCGCAAATCGGAGCTTTCTATTAACGTTTTTCCTTTGTTCTTCCAAAAAATCTCTGATGCGATGAGTTTTCTCCCTTCGGCCCCTGATCCAATCTCCACCGTTGATCATTATAAATCCAACGGCCAGCGCTAAAGTTTCATTCTGCCCATAACCTTCCTCCATTACCCCTCTGATTGAATATTGACCATCGATCTACTCCTAGATTTGACGGTTGGTGCTTAATCGCATCCGCAAAATCTGAAGTGTCGTCCCTTTGCCTCCTTCGATTTTGCGATCTCCAATCCAATCTCGACCGTTCATTCCTGCAGATCCGATGGTTGAGATATAATCGAGCTCTGCCATAGCCCTCCGACCATCGCACCTGTCGATTAAATATCCACCATCGATCATCCCTCCGATATGACGGTCAATACGCAATCGCATTAGAACTTTCCACTTTCCCTTCTGCCTTCTGCGATGCAATCTCCGATTAAATCTAGACCGTCCATTCCAAAAATCTAATGGTCCAGATCAAGCCCGACCTTTCTTTGCTATTCTACAAGCCCAGTAGTTTAAACTTTTCAGTAAAGATCCACCATTGATCTTTGCAGATCAACGATCCTCATTTAATCCATCTATCTCCTCCTCCATACCCCCGGTCCCACCACCAACGCCCTCTTTTCCCCTCATTTTTATTGTTTTCCTATGTATTTTCCCATATGTAAAGTTTTACATTTTTTACATTGGAAACCATGTTATGCACATAAATCAGTTTAAACCTTGGTTTTTATAAAGTATTGCGCCTTTCTCCACCATGGGTCCCACATTCTCTTTACTCTGCAGCTCTTCATCCATCGCGCTCTATCCACTCCGTTGGATCTGGATCCTCCCATCCAACGTCCTAGAATCAATATCGCGTAATTTTTTCTCTTGAACGTTAACACAAAAAAAATTATGTGATATAAGCGGTTTTGAAAAGACACATGTTGAACGCAAGCCTATATCGCATTTTTTGGGCTAAAGTCTAAAACCGCCTCAGAGCTGCGTGAAAACCGCTACTGGTTTTCCACTATACCACTCCTCCCTCCACAATATAACTCTATATTATATCCTAGCCGTCGATCTCTGAGATTTGACGGTCCCGATTTAACCTTACCACCAATTCATTTTCCCTCCATCATTCCTCCAAATGACCTCATTGAATGATCTCAACCGTAGATCTCTGTTTTTTGATCTAATCCAACATCCCTTATTCAATATTGTGCCCAAAATCCATTCTTCACCTGTTTAGCTATTCTGCCAGGTTTTTCTCCCTTTTTCCGCTGCATTTTCTCATTCGCACAGCTTCAAACTGCCTCCATAAACCCTCCAAAGTAGTTTAAACCAATAAAACGCAGGATTTCAATAATATTTGTGTGTTTTTGTGCAGGTTTAATGAAGTTAAAGTTAGAACTTTCCGCAGGTGATTACACTATTATTGGCCAAGGATGATGATCCTTGCGGCCTTTTGATACATATTAAAGGGTTTAAAAGGGATAATTAAACGTTTTCAAGGAAGCGATAAGTCATGATTATCAATTTTCTGAAACAAAAACTCCAGTAAACCCTCTGCGCACTTGCAAAACAGCAATACATAGTCAACATCAATTATGAAAGCGTATCATTGTCAAAGATGAAGATTATGGTTTAATCAAGCCTAAACACTGATCCAAATATAAATCATTGTGTTTAGGAAATAGAGAATCAGATCCAGAACACCTCAGATCCATATTAAAGGGGCTAATTGATTCCCCAGCTACTATATTGCCACCTTGCAGCTCTCTGCCTCAAAGGAATACCCAGATCAAATCTCAGTCCGAAACATTAAGGCCAAAGACAGCTGAACAGTTATTACAAGAAAAACAAATATCCTAACTTTCAGTAGAAGTTATTGAAAAGATAAGAAAGTGCCTTAAAGTCAATCTTTTTACCCATTAATCCTTAAAAAGCATAAACAGAGTAAATGCAACAGAGTTGTAATTCAATGCATTCCTACCTTATGCCTTGCATGGTTTTCAATGCTAGGAGTTGCATTTAGTGTAGAATTTATTTCACTTCAATCCAAAAAACTCTTCCACCTCCTCATTTCTTCTACAAATACTTCTGAAGAAGATGAGATACTGGTTGATTGTTCACTAGTTGTAATACTGAAACTCTCTAAAATAATACATAGTATGTCTGAAGTTGAGGAAGAAATTGAAGTCTTGGAAGCTTGATGATGTTGTTGCATGCTTGTTCTTGAGAAGGCTCTATCATTGGATCCATGAGCTTGGCTGTTGGAAAAGTATTCTGAACGGTTTGATGTTTTCTCCTATTTTCATTTTGTTTCATAAATTCTTACTACAGTAGGATGAAAGTTTTAGGCTAAGAAATGACTCCTGGAAGCACCTTAGACCTGTTTGTCCTTCACTGTTTTATGTTTTCTTCTGCTAAGGTATTTTAGAGTCTTTAATCTCTCTCTTTAGTCCTCATGCTTGTTTATTTCTCTAATAGTTCAAATAGTTGGTTACAACATGATTTATGGTTTTCCCTGCTTGTCTGTTGCCACTTGAAAGCTGTTATTGAAGTCTCCCTTTGAAGTACCATTGTTTGAAGTTAGTCAAGGAGGTCTGTTTTGATCATGCCCTTTGTCCTTGCTTGAACAATTGTTTTTAATGTCTTCATAGTTGTGATCATAGATGTTTTTAGGTGTTCCCTCTTCTATGACTGCAATTATCAGTGAATCTTTTATGTTTTCTAAGTCATTTGAGATAAAATATTTGAGGAAATAGGATGTGCTCCCGAATCTTAGATTTCATTTTAAAAGTTATTTTGAAGTCATTATTTGCTTAAAGTGTGGTTTGTAGAATTCATGGTTAGCCCTGTCTATCAAATACCTCTTTATTGTTCAAGTTATGCTTTCAAATTCCCTTTGTTGAGAATTCAAATTCTCTTTCCAAATCATTAATGTCCATCTCATTCCAAAAAACCAAAGGATCTTGTGGCCAAGTTAGATTTTCCCTTTGATATCCCATATCCATTGATGAGTTTTTCATGACCTCTTCTTGACTCCATTTCCCAATGAATTAGATGTTTCTCCTTTCTACCTATATTTCCTAGACCTTTCATGTTCTGTTATGTCTTTCAACCAAACAAACAAACAAACACTTGCACTTAATAACTAGTCTAAAACCAATACTCAAAGCAAACAAGATAAACCTTTGCAAACAAGTAAATTTGAGAGATCCCTCTCTAAGAACAGGAGGACTAGATCCTGGAACTCTAAAGATTGGTTCTGATGTTGCCTTGTCTTTTTATTTTCCAATATATCAAAACACGGGACACCAACATAATGGCGATCACGGTGGGACTCTGAGTAAACTCCTTAAAATAAAACACTCACTGTCCAGTACAAACATAAGTTTCCTTCTTCAAGCACTACCAAGCATAATGGTAATCATGATAAGACTTATTTGAATCAGTGACAAACTAAGTAACCCTTTGGATTTTCATAGAAATTTATCAAACCTTGAAGAAATCAGCTAGTAAGCCATAGGAGTGAACTCTCTTTGTTTTAGACACCTTAGAAAAGTGTTGAATCAGATTTAGGACACTCTCATAACCCATAGGACTGAAAAAACTCAAAAAAACCCCAAAAATATTTCAGATTGGCTTCATAATAAACATGGTGGTGGAACCATCCAATATTTTACCTTCATAGAAGCTGAAATGTGTCCACCTGGCGACTCCACTAGCCCTAGTAGGCCTATTACTCATCTAGGTCTCCAGATATCTTTAGGACTATGTTAACCAGCCTTGAGGAAGTTTATAAGCCTAGTCCCATACTAGAAAAGACATTGTGAGAGGCAATACTTTCAAAACAATCCCAAAAAACTTTAACCTCTCCCATTTTTTGAAAAGCAGTCTAGCTTCACATAGGATCAACACTAGATCTCATCCAGACCCTAATCCTCCTACAATAGTTGACAATCCAGAGAGAATTTTGTGGCAGACTTCTAAATCTAGAAAATAAACTGCTGATAGGAGCCTCTTAAGAACAAAATCTGTCCCTGAAAACCTTGTTGTTTTAGAGGATTTACACTTTGATTTACATCATACAAAGAACATCCTTAAAACCAGATCTGAAGGTGATTTGAACCAAACTGATCTTGACATTTCAGATTTGAAACAGAGCTTTAGCAAAGAAGCCACACCTTCCACTCCTCCTGATTCCCAGCTTCTTCATCACTTTAGCCTTTTCCATAACAAATCTTCTCAAAACCAGTTTGTTGGCCCAATTGTTTCTTCCACTCCAATCCATACTACCACTGTTCAAAACAATCCATTTCATCCCACTTTCCCTCTTGTAAATCCACCCCTTGTATATCCACCTTTCCTTCCAGCCATGGAAACATGGTATGCCCCTTTAGTGTTACCACAACCTCTGCTTCCCTTACCAAATTATTACCAATCCAAAATTCCCTATTTCACTACAAAAGAGTCTACCATAGCTCAACATCATGTAGATAGGATGGAGGATGCATTTGATTACATGGAGATAGAAGAGGAAACCATTGAGATGAGAATCTTTGCCCAAAGTTTAGGAGGAGATGTAAAGAAATGGTTTAAAAACTTACCTCCTAAAAACATCAATGATCTCCCTTCTTTGCATCAAACATTCATCAACAAATGGGAAACCAAAAATATCCCTCTCCAAATACTAGCAGAGTATAGCAGCCTTAAAAGAAATCAAGGGGAGAGTTTTCATGACTACTCCACTAGGTTCAATAGCGTTTAAAATTCTCTTCCACCTCACATGAAACCTCCCCAAGGCATGGCCTTAGTAATATATCCTGAAGGTTTTGATGCTGAAATGGCCTATCAACTAAGGGAGAGAGATTACTTAACTCTAGAATACATGAAAAAAAGGAGCTATGAGTGTAGAAGCAAACATAATCGAGAATAGAAATAGGTTGAGATCAGAGAAGAGGGTAACTTATAAAGTTGACATTGCACCCTCAACCTCATCTTTTGACACCAAAACTGATAACCTAGTGAAAGTAATGGAGAAAAATCTTGAAAAGATCAACTTGAATGATAGAGTGCCACCAAGAGAACCTCAAAACAACCCAAATAGAAACAAAAATCAGAATTATAGAAGATAAAACAATCAAGATAGGCAAAAGGAAAATTACCAACAGATTAGACCTCAATTCCAACAAAACTATGTAGATCAATATGAGGAAGATAGGGAGATTGAAAGGTTGGGAGAAGGTCATGTAAACTTGATTGGATCAGACAGTGGGGATGATGTTTTCCTCACTGAAGAAGAACAAGGTTTCTTCTCTGATCAAAATACAAACACCTATGAAGATTCTGATGATTATAGATTGGGGTTTGAAAATGAAATCATGGAGGTGCACAAACAATATGATCTTAGAAGAAAAGGGAACATAGAAAATTCAAAAGATAAAAACACTAATACTGCTGTTAAGAAAAATGCAGAGAATCAGCCTAAGAAAATAGTAGATAAACCCAACATTTTGGCTAAGAAACTAGACTTAAACAAAGAGAAAAGTAGCCAATCCAATGTTGAGCAAAGCACCCCTAGCACTTCAGCTAGTGGTCCTAACAAAACTTTCCCGATTACCAGTCCAAAAAAAGTTCAGAAAATCAAAATTGCTGAAAGGAATTCAATTGAAAAAATAGATGTAAATATGACCAAATCAATTGTTCCTTTTAGCCTTGAGGGAGAGATTGCAAAGATAAAAATTACCATCCCCCTAGCTGAACTAGTAACCCAATAAGTGTACAAAAACCAAGTTTTAAAATCTTTGAACTTAGGAAGTGTTACTGACACCTTAAACTTGACAGATGACAATCCTGAGTTGTTATTTGGTCTAGAAGTTGAAGGAAAATACCAAGAAGGGTTTGTCCCTCCCTTCTATGTTAGTTTGAATATACATGAGAAAATTTTACACAATGCCATGTTAGACTCTGGAGCTTCACATAATCTTATGCCCAAAGTAGTAATGGAAAGCTTAGGCTTAGAAATTACTAAACCATACAAGGATTTGTATTCCTTTGATTCAAGCAGAGTCAAATGCTTGTGTTTAATCAAAGATTTATGTGTTAACTTATCTCAAATCCCTGCTAAGAGTCTAGTAATGGACATAGTTGTAGCTGACATTCCCCCAAAGTATGGCATGCTTTTATCAAGATCATGTGGAGCCAAAATTCAGGGAAGCCTTCAAATGGACATGTCTTATGCCACCATCCCAGTTTTTAACCAAAGCATAAGATTATACAGAGAATCCCACATGAAATACATGGTGAGAAACATAGATAAACCAGACAACTCCCCAATATATTCCATTCAATCAAGCTTAGATTCCTTTATCTTGTACAATGAAGATGAAATCACCCAGCAAGAAAAAGAAAACAAAGATGAAATCAGTTTACCAGAACAATCAGAACTTTCCTCAAATTAGATACAAAACATTAGCAATCAACAACAACAAGAAAATGAAAATGAGGCAGATATACTTTGGACAATAAACTTTGATGGATCTTGTAATAAAACAAGTGCAGGGATAGGTGTATGGATTCAAAATACCAATCAGAGTTATTCATATAAACTGGATTTTCCATGCACAAACAATATTGTTGAATATGAAGCACTTCTCCTTGGCTTACAGTTGCTTAAACAATTACAAGCCCAAAGGATATCAATCCTAGGATATTTTGAACATATCATAATACAAATCTAAGGAGAATATTCAGCTAGAAACCCAAGACTTAGAGAGTATCAAAATGCTGGCCTTTATTTATTAAAAACCTTTGAGAAATATGAACTCATTTTCATTCCTAGAGCACAAAATCATCTAGCAAATGAACTTGCTTTCAATGCTAGCAACTGCCAGATACCTAAGATAAATGAACAGCTTAGTGTAAAGGTAAAACACAGGCCTGCAGTGCCTAATAATGAGGATCACTGGCAAGTGTTTGACTCTGACAAACACATAGATGATTTCTTAAAATCAGAAAATGATTTTTCCATACCAATATCAGAAACTAGCCATAAAGAAAACTGTTTGTATATTGAACAAATCCCAAAAGTTGAAATGGCATATTCTGCTGATATAAATCAATATGAGAATCCTTTTGAAGCATAATTAATTGAATGCGCAAACCAGAAAGACTTGGAAGTTTTACAGTGCAAGAATGATACAATTCCAAGGGGTCTCACACCTTTAGAACACCTCTTTGATTTAAATGATGTAGCCAAAGAACCAAGAATGGAGCCTATGGAAACAGATGTAGAAGAACATAACTTAGGCAGCCTAGTAGAACCCAAGATGATTAAACTGTCCAACACTTTCCCAGCTCACATAAAATTGCAATACATAGAGCTGTTCGGAGAATATAAAGATGTGTTTGCTTGGGAATACAAAGATTTGAAATCTTATGATACTAGCATCATTCAGCACAAAATTCCTCTTGAGGAAAATTAAAAACCTTTCAAACAAAAACTAAGGAGAATAAACCCTGTTTTACTGCCTTTAGTTAGGAAATAAATTGAAAAGATGTATGATGCTGGGATTATAGTACCCATTAGATACTTAGAATGGGTGTCAAACTTAGTTTCTGTTAGGAAGAAAACAGGGGAAATCAAGCTCTGTATTGACTTTAGAAATCTAGATAGAGCCTCCCTAAAGGAAAACTACCCCTTACCCAAGATGGACCATATACTTCAAAGGGTAGGTGGGTCAAAAATAATATCACTGTTGGATGGGTTCTCGGGTTACAATCAGGTGTTAGTGCTCCCAAGTGATCAACTCAAAACTACTTTTACTACACCTTGGGGCACCTTTATGTATGTCAAAATGCCATTTGGTTTGATGAATGCAGGGCCCACCTTCCAAAGGGCCATGTACATAGCCTTCTTTGAAGATATTGGCTATTTTATAATCATTTACCTTGATGACATAGTTGTTTTCTGAAAAACTGATGAAGAACACTTGATTCATTTAAGAAATTTTTTTGAGAAGTGTAGGAAATTTGGCTTATCTTTGAACCCTAAGAAGACACTCTTTGGTATCCAAGAAGGTAAACTTCTTGGTCATATAATTTCAGAAGAGGGAATCAAAATATACCCTAAAAGGATAGATGGCATATTGCAAATCAGCCATCCAAGAAGCCTCAAAGAATTACAATCTTTCATTGGGAAGATTAATTTTTTGAGGAGGTTTATCCCCAACCTTGATGAGCTATTAAAAAACATTCCAAACATGCTTAAGAAATAGGTAGGTGTGAAATGGACTTTACAAGCTAAACAATCATTTGAACAAGTTAAACAAGCTCTCACTCAAACACCAGTCTTGATTAGTCCAGATTTCACCAAAGACTTTTATATCTTTTCTTTTGCATCTGAGCATACAATAGCTACAGTATTAATTCAAAAGAATGACTTGGGGCAAGGACAACCAATTTCATTCTTTAGTAGGGCCTTAAGAGATGCTCCTCTCAAATATAACATCATGGAGAAGCAAGCCTTAGCATTAGTGAAATCATTAAAGGACTTTAGAGTCTACATTTTACACTCTCACATAATTTATTTTGTTCCTTGTTGTCAAGGATATTCTAAGTCAAGACCCTGATGGTAAAAGGAGAAACTGGATTGCTACTATTCTTGAATATGACTTAGAAATTAGGCCCACCAAACTAGTTAAAGGGCAAGGATTAGAAAAACTTATGGCTGAGTCTAACTTCCAAGCACTAGATATGAACATGGTAGATGTGTTGGAAGAAATAGAAGAATCCACTGCTCCTTTCATTGAAGAAAAATTTTTGAATTCTCCTTGGTATGCTGACATCATTTATGTGCTTTTGTATTTAAATGCCCCTCCTTCTTTGTCTAAAAATAAAGCTAGATTTTTGAAATAGAAAGCTTTAAGTTATTGCATTTTAGATGGGGTATTTTATTGGAAAAATGTTGTTGGGATTTTTCTTAAATGTTTACTTGAAGATGATGCAAGAAAAATCATGCATGAGCTGCATGAAGGAGAATGTGGAGGACACCTCTACTGGAAGACCACAGCAAAAAAAATCCTTAGATCTGGTCACTATTGGCCCACCCTTTTCCCAGATACTCAGAAGTTAGTCATGTCTTGCCATAAGTGTCAAATCTTTGATGGCAAAAGAAAACTCCTTCCCTTACCTTTACATCCTATCAATGTTGAGACACCCTTTCAACAATGGGGCTTGGACTTCATTGGGGAAATTCACCCATCTTCATCAGCCCAACATAAGTGGATCCTCACTGCTACTGACTAATTTACCAAGTGGATAGAAGCTATACCCTCTAGGAATGCTAGTGACTCTGTCATTATCAAGTTCCTTGAAACAAACATCCTATCCAGGTTTTGTTGTCCTAGAAAAATCATAACAGATAATGTTGTTTCCTTTAAATATAAAAGGATGGTTGATTTTTGTCATAAATATCACATCACCTTGGGTCATTCTACTGCTTATTATCCCCAACGAAATGGATTATCTAAATCTTCCAATAGGAGCCTCATTAATATCATCAAAAATTTGTTGGAGTAGAATCAGAAATCATGGCACAGTAAGCTAGTTCATGCCTTATGGGCTGATAGAATAACTACAAAAAAGTCAATTAATATGTCCCCCTATCATCTGGTCTATGGCATGGATGCAGTCTTCCCAACATCATTAGGAGTTCCAGTCATGAAACTCCTCCAAGAAGTGCAGATTGAAGAGAATGTTATGCAGAGAAGAATCAACCAAACAATTCATTTACAACAGACTAGAGAAGAAGTATATGAAAGAACATAGTTATTCCAAGAAAATATCAAGAAAATCTTTGATAAAAGGACTAAGGCAAACAATTTCCAAGTTGGAAATGTTGTCCTTAAGTGGGATTCAAGAAGGGAAGAGAAGGGAAAACATGGCAAGTTTGAGAACTTGTGGAAAGGACCCTATATTATTCATGCTGAGAGGGGTCACAATGCGTTTTTCCTGAAAAAATTGAATGGAGAAGATTTATATGGAGGCCCTGTCAATGGCAGGATGCTAAAGCATTACTTCTGCCAAGATTCATGAGTTTCAAGGCATTTTGTTTTCCATTGTAAATATCATTGTTTAAACATTGCATTCAAAGTTAGAAAAATAAAAATACAAAAACAATAGAAAGAGAAAAGAGGGCATATTGTAAAACAAGAAAGGTATAGCCCCATACCAAAAAGAGAAACAAAATCTGAAAGTGTGAAAGCTCAAATTCCACTCCGAAAAACACACTTCTAGTTAGTCATACAGTTTAATCATGACTAATTAGCTTTTCAATTTACAGCCGATAGGTTAGTGAATTATATTTTCCAAACAGCTCAATCTTAGCTTATCAGTAAGGTAGATTAGGTTAGAAGAAAGAAAGTTCAAACATTCTCAAATCCTGAACCTTTAATATTGAAAGAGACTTGGTTCTAGTATACTCAAAACTTGAACCAAAAAAGAAAGAAAAGGCAGCTCAAACAAATTCAAAAATAGAGCTGGAAAGATAGTGAAGAATGTTTTTAAATTTTCAGATCTTAAGCCTTCTTATTTTGTTTTAAATTTTCTGCAAATAATAATCTATGTGCAGCTTGATTTTATGCCATATATCATAGCAGGTCAAACAGCTTAATCTTGGCTTGACTTTTTTTAAATTTTTTTTCTAAGAAATTAGAGAATAAAAGTATGTTAGACAGTCTAATCCTGACAGAAAATAGTTAGGTAGAGAAGCTTATGAACTCAACTGTTTAAACTGAGTTCATGGAGAAATAAGATTAGACTTAGATTAGTTTTTGTTTTTCAAAAAGAATAAAATGTTGTTGAAGAGATTTTCCCATTCTAACTGCACTCTGAAAAGAAGAAAAAATGTTAGGATCATTAGGAATGGGTAGGTAGCCATGTTGTTTTGACACAATTCCATTGTTTTTAAATTGTTGCAGAGTTCATAAAAAAAAAAAAAAAGGTTGCTGCCCAAAGGATTAAGGCACTGGTTTAATGAAAGCTAGAGAATCACAGCTGAGGTTCTAGACACCTAAAGAACCAGTTGTCTTCCCCAAGTGGAGCCACTGTTAGCCACTGATAAATTCTGTTATACCAAAAAGTGGCTAATTTTGTTCTTCAAAACTTCAAGAGATAATTCACTTTGAAAAACCTATCATCTTTGAAGTTTTTTATGAAGATAACTAATCTTTTAGTCAATATTCACTGTTGTTTCCCTCATAAACCCAAAAAAATCTGTTGTTTGCAAGGAGAAAGACTGCTCAAAACCCCCTTTTTCCCTTCATTTTACCCCTCCTTACATCCATTAATAAAACCATTTTCATCCCCTTTTTCTTCATAAATTTCCTCATTTTCCCTCATTTTCCTTCATCCCCTTCATAAATTCCCTTTGATAAGGTTTAAAAATCCTTTTTTAACCTTATCGGAACCCTCAAAAACCTCTAAAAAATCCTCATTTTGGCCTAAAAACCTTCATTTTTGTATAAGGCCTTAATCCCCTTTTCGGCTTTAGCCCCATGCCCCTTTTTTCGCATAAAACCTGGAGCCGCAACCAAGTGCTAAAGGCCTAATCACAAATCACAAATCGGAGCTTTCTATTAACGTTTTTCCTTTGTTCTTCCAAAAAATCTCCGATGCGATGAGTTTTCTCCCTTCGACCCCTGATCCAATCTCTACCATCGATCTTTATAAATCCAACGGCCAATGCTAATGTCACATTCCACCCATAACCTTCCTCCATTACCCCACTGATTGAATATTGACCATCGATATAATCCTAGATCTAATGCCTGGTGCTTAATCGCATTGTGCAAAATCTGAAGTGCCATCCCTTTGCCTCCTCTGATTTTGCGATCTCTGATCCAACCTCGACCATTCGTTCTCGTAGATCTGACAACTGAGATATAATCGTGCTCCGCCATAGCCCTCCCACCATCGCACCGACCGATTAAATCTCCACCGTCGATCATCCCTCTGATCCAACGGTCAATACGCAATCACATTGGAACTTTCCATTTTCCCTTCTGCCTTCCACGATGTGGTCTCCAATTAAATCTGGACTGTCCATTCCAAAAATCTAACTGTCCAGATCAAGCCCAACCTTTCTTTATTATTCTACAAGCTCGGCAGTTTAAACTTTTCGGTAAATATCCACCATTGATCTTTGCAGATCAACGATCCTCATTTAATCTGTCGATCTCCTCCTCCGTACTCTCGGTCCCACCACCAACGCCCTCTTTTCCCCTCATTTTCACTGTTTTCCTATGTATTTGCCCATATGTAAATTTTTACATTTTTTACATTGGAAACCATGTTATGCGCATAAATCAGTTTAAACCTTGTTTTTTATAAAGTATTGCGCCTTTCTCCACCATGGGTCCCACATTCTTTTTACCCCGCAGCTCTTCATCCATCGCACTCTATCCGCTCCGTTGGATCTGGATCCTCCCATCCAACGTCCCAGAATCAATATTACGTAATTTTTGCTCTTGAACATTAACACCAAAAAATTATGCGATATAAGAATTTTTGAAAAGACACGTGTTGAACGCAAGCCTATATCGTGTTTTTTGGGCCAAAGTCTAAAACCGCCTCAGAGCTGCGCGAAAACAGCTGCCAATTTTCCGCTATACCACTCCCCCCTCCGCAATATAACTCTAGATTAGATCCTAGCCGTCAATCTCTGAGATCGGATGGTCCCGATTTAACCTTACCACCAATTCATTTTCCCTCCATCATTCCTCCAAATGACCTCATTGAATGATCTCAACCGTAGATCTTCGTTTTTTTATCTAATCCAACGACCCTTATTCAATATTGTGCACAAACTCCATTCTTCGCCTGGTTAGCTATTCTTCTAGGTTTTTCTCCCTTTTTCTGCTGCATTTTCTCATTTGCATGACTTCAAACTGCCTCCATAAACCCTCCAAAGCAGTTTAAACCAATAAAACATAGGATTTCAATAATATTTGTGTGTTTTTGTACAGTTTTAATGAAGTTAAAGTTAGAACTTTCCGCAGGTGATTACACTATTATTGGCCAAGGATGACGATCCTTGCAGCCTTTTGATACATATTAAAGGGTTTCAAAGGGATAATTAAACGTTTTCATGGAAGCGATAAGTCATGATTATCAATTTTCTGAAACAAAAACTCCAGTAAACCCTCTGTGCACCTGTAAAACAACAATACACAGTCAGCATCAATTATGAAAGCGTATCATTTTCAAAGACAAATATTATGGTTTAATCAAGCCTAAACACTGATCCAAATATAAATCACTATGTTTAGGAAACAGAGAATGAGATCCAGAACACCTTAGAGCCATATTAAAGGGGCTAATTGATTCCCCAGCTTATTTCCACCTTGCAGCTCTTTGCCTCAAAGGAATACCCAGATCAAATCTCAGTCTGAAACATTAAGGCCAAAGACAGCTGAATAGTTATTACAAGCAAAACAAATATCCTGACTGTCAGTAGAAGTTATTGAAAATATAAGAAAGTGCCTTAAAGTCAATCTTTTCACCCATTGAGCCTTAAAAAGCATAAATAGAGTAAATGAAACAGAGTTGTAATTCGATGTGTTCTTGCCTTATGCCTTGCATGGTTTTCAAGGCTAGGAGTTGCATTTAGTGTAGAATGTATTACACTTAAATCCAAAAAACTCTTCCACCTCCTCATTTCTTCTATAAATACTTCTGAAGAAGATGAGATACAGGTTGATTGTTCACTAGTTGTAATACTGAAACTCTCTGAAATAATACATAGTCTGTCTGAAGTTGGGGAAGAAATTGAAGTCTTGGAAGCTTGATGATGTTGTTGCATGCTTGTTCTTGAGAAGGCTCTATCATTGGATCCATGAGCTTGGCTATTGGTGAAGTATTATGAACTGTTTGATGTTTTCTCCTATTTTCATTTTGTTCCATAAATGCTTACTATAGTAGGATGAAATTTTTAGGCTAAGAAATGACTCCTGGAAGCACCTTAGACCTATTTGTCCTTCACCGTTTTATGTTTTATTCTGCTGAGGTATTTTAGAGTCTTTAATCTCTCTCTTTAGTCCTCATGCTTGTTTATTTCTCTAATAGTTAAAATAGTTTGTTACAGCATGATTTATGGTTTTCCCTGCTTATATGTTGCCACTTGAAGGCTGTTATTGAGGTCTCCCTTTGAAGTACCATTGTTTGAAGTTAGTCAAGGAGGTCTTTTTTGATCATGCCTTTTGTCCTTGCTTGAAAAATTGTTTTGAAGGTCTTTATAGTTGTGATCATATATTTTTTTAGGTGTTCCCTCTTCTATGACTGCAATTATCAATGAATCTTTTACGTTTTCTAAGTCATTTGAAATAAAATATTTGAGGAAATAGGATGTGCTCCCGAATCTTAGATTTCATTTTAAAAGTTGTTTTGAAGTCATTATTTGCTTAAAGTGTGGTTTGTAGAATTCATGGTTAGCCCTGTCTATCAAATATCTCTTTATAGTTCAAGTTATGCTTTCAAATTCCCTTTGTTGAGAATTCAAATTCTCTTTCCAAATCATTAATGTCCATCTCATTCCAAAAAACCAAAGGATCCTGTGGCCAAGTTATATTTTCCCTTTGATATCCCATATCCATTGATGAGTTTTTCATGACCTCTTCTTGACTCCATTTCCCAATGAATCAGATGTTTCTCCTTTCTACCTATCTTTCCTATACCTTTCATGTTCTGCTATGTCTTTCAACCAAACAAACAAACAAACACTTGCACTTAATAACTATTATAAAACCAATACTCAAAGCAAACAAGATAAACCTTTGCAAACAAGTAAATTTGAGAGATCCCTCTCTGAGAACGGGAGGACTAGATCCTGGAACTCTAAAGATTGGTTCTGATGTTGCCTTGTCTTTTGATTTGCCAATCTATCAAAACACAGAACACCAACAGGTTCGTACTAATTCGAGATGTGGAAATCAATACCATAGATCTAGTTTCCACCATCCAGGCTGTGAGGATTTTTTTATTCATAATATAGTATACTACTTATGACAGATGGTTGCACCCATATTGTGTCTACTTTTGATGTAATACTGAAATCATATATGTACCAGAACACTTAATTAGTTTTTCTCTGAGTATGGGAATGCATACCTCAGAGATGATATATATTTTCATTGAATTGTTTTACATGTTTTCGACCGACGTCTCCAATCCAATCCTCAGAATGATAAAGCACTTCACTCTTCAGAAAAACTTTCTCAGACTTCGCACTTTAGGGGGCAATCTGTTACACACCATTTTTTCACCGTGACATTTTACTGTTAATATGGGTCTATCACCATCCATATCATGCTCCCTTAGAGTTAAAAAACACTCATGTTCCTTAACCAAGTCTTGGAAATTGGAGAAAAGCTCTGTAAAAATCCTAAAACATTACCTACGCAGTTTTTATATCCTTTCCTTGTGCATGCGCTGAAGCTTCTTCCATTAGCCGCGGCGATTGCCACTCTATTCGCCACTAAAACCTATGCACCCTCGTGAAAAGAAAGTAAAATTAAAAAGTAACTTCTAGAAGCCTAGTTGGTCAAATATTCTCCCAACTGGAAGCCTCTAGAGTCGCTCTAGTTCAAGCTTTATCCCTCCACTCATGGAGCTTATCCCTTGGTCCAAGGAACTCAAATCCCTTCATGTGAGAAATCCATCCCTCTCTTAATGGATCTGAAACTACCTCAATCTCTCTATAAATTGAGCTCAACTTTTTAGGTTGAAGGATAGATACCAATGTGAATAGATATTGATTTTTATAGTTTCTAAGTTGGAGAGAGTTCATAGAGTTCATATTTTCTATGCTAGTGAGTTGTTGTTGACACATTGAAGATCACATATTTTTTCCCATGACTTCATTTTGGTCATTCTAGAGAGGAAGGCTTATCAGCATGAAGGAATATGATTTCTCAGACACACAGGAGAAATATGTACAACATCAAGGCATCTAGTTGTAAGGTTGCTCTTTCTAATTTATGATAATACATATGGATCTCTTTTTCTCATTTTCTTGTTTCTAAATTCATGGTAATGATGTCAATACTTATATTCCTTGATCACTAATTTGGATTAGTATTTATGATTATTATATACTGCAGGTGCTTTGATAGTTTGTCTTGTCTGTGATTACAGGTTCTACTCATCATTGAAGAACTACTTTGGAGTGAAAGAAAAAGGACTACATTAGACATCTGGATTGAAAGGTAGGATAATGTCCTCTTTATTTTCATGGTTGTAATAATCTAAAATACAACTAATTTAGCGAAATATATATTCAATGGATCTTTGTTTCTAGTTACTCGTTGGAGTACTAGGGAGATCGCTCTTGTCCGCAAGAAGGATTAATCCTGGTAAAAAGAAAGGGAAAAAAACCAGAAGGAGATTAAGGACAGGGGGAAACCAATAACCAAAATAAAAACCATGGGCGCTAATTAGGGCAACCCCCCCAATCAAAACCAAAACCAAAACCAAGGTATGAATAATCTGCAAAAGAAAAAAAATAATGTAGGCCTACAAACTAACCATTCTTGTTACATTTATGGAGAATGCGGGCACTCTACACATCAATTCCATCAACTCCCAGAGATGAAATCATGAGAGAGGCTGAGAGGTAAGGGGAAAAAAACCAACAACTTATCATAATGCAAAATTCATTCCCCCATCAAGGAGTAGTAGCGACATAGCATGAGGTTGGTACTCCCTAATACCAAAACCAAATAAGGGAAGTTCTAATGACACCTCTAATAATTACATTTAAATGCAAGGAACATATTTCCTTCTCCAAACATGAATTCATGATTATGGAACCCCTCTAAAACCTACTACCTCCACATAATCAATACCCATTACCAATACGACCCATTGACCTTACAAAAACCTCCTATTGAACATATCTCCAAGATAGTAAAGGGACCATTACTTCACACAACCCATAATTCAAAGGAATCCTACAACTATAGTATTGTTGATGACCTTGCTCAATCTCCATTTTCCTTGTTCACTTTGGAGGTGCTTCAAACATTTCCAACACAACGGAAATCACTCCTTTCCAAATTAGGTTCAATTGATCCTTCAAATTCGTGATTAATTAATTTGGAAAATTTAGAACCACATCTACAATCCATAGTCGCATTACAGATTCCAGTAACTGTAAAAAATGTCACATCCATCGTCTCAAAATTGACAATAGTGCATCCACTTGTATCATGTCGATGTTAGTTTGGAAAAATATTGGATCCTCCGAACCCACTACCTCCTCCATCACATTGAAGGCATACGAGGGTCCCCATCATCACCTGTAGGGATTTTTTAGAACATACTTGTTATATGGAATTCTAATCTATGGATAAACTAGATTCCCTGAGTGTGGTGTTCCTTCACTAAGAACAACAGAAGAAAGACAACTATTCTTTTATCTAAGACAAATAGATAGACAAAAAGGAAAGAAACCTACTTGTGATCATTTCACTTTCTTTATTATTCTTTCATTGTTGTTGTCGCTCTCAATCCAACTAAATCCACTAGATCAGTATCTGCAATAAAAAACAGAGAACAAAAAACAACATACAAATATACAAGTATTTACTTAACTTAACCAAATCGAACCGATTAGATCTGATAATACATACACAATTGAGAATGAAATTCACAAGATATAAGCATACATATGAGAAAATTAACATATATATTTATTAAGAAAGTAGGAGAAGAAGATTATAACCGATAGATCGATTCATCATCAACCTGCTCCAGCTTCATTCCGTCCTCATCACACCAAGCATCATCTCAACAACATAATATTACTTCCAACTCTCATAAATTGAGAATCCAACAGCATAACATTACACAAATTTCTCCCTCCCTATCACTTAGATGAGTGTTCAATTTATAGGGAAATTGAAGGTATATTCTCAATAAATGGAATTGAATGGCTTTCTAATAATATGTGAGACATGTTTCCAAGTTTAGCGGTGATGGATGAACACTTGTATTCAAAGTATGACACCTATGAACTCTTTTAGAAGGCACTAGACATGTGGATATTCCCAGAACAATGATGATTTCACTCCCGAGAGACTAACGTACCCTTAAGTGATGGGAAGTGCACTTTAGTGCACCTTTGCATGGAGGTAAGTGCACTGCAATGCACTTAGGCCCATGCAGAGGAGTGTTGATGAGTCAATGGGTCATATAATCTATACTTGAAACCTTGGAAATATCACAACTGAAGCCATCAATGGAATGAATTTTCTTAGGGCATATAGCAACTACATTAGGGGATGATAGACCCTATTCATTGGTCTTGGGGGATGATTCCAAAATTTCCCTGTAATAACTACCCCCTAAAGCATGAAGTCAAAATAATAATAATATTTGGATGAGATTATTTACGATGTGATGAGTAGGATATGAAGTGGATGGTGACCTGCATCAATTTGAAATACATTACATCATGATATCTTGCATATTGGACATGAATTTTTGAGGGAGGCATACCCATGCTCAACACATAAACTATCATAACATGTACATAATTCGGAAATTTGTCTACATCGTAATTTTTCCCGATATAGACATGCCTACAGATATAGGCCCATGTTTGGATGATGATCTGTATGTAAATCCATCATACAGATGATGTGTACATTTCCTAAAATCGCAGCTCGGATGGATGAAACTAGATTCAGGGTCTTCTTATCTCGTTCACTCGATTGTTCAAGTACAAATCTAACCATGTGAATATGATCTGAAGTTGAACATGGGAATACATCATCTGATTACCAGCCGATGATGTGAGATGTTAACAGACACGAGAAAACCACCTTTGATGTTAATGGCTCTCAAGTTACTACAGTACAATTTGCAAGGCATGAATAGATGATTTGATGTCGAACGCCAAATAAAATATTTCGGTCAAAGGTCCGGAAGTGAGAAACCTGTCGATGATGTAGCAAGCTCCAAGGTACTTGAAAGATGTTTCTCAATTAACTTCCTGAATGATGAGCTGATGTTGACAGGAAGTAACTTTATCGCAAAACGGGAGTAATGATTTTGGAGAAAAAATGTGACTTGATGTAGAAATGTTCAAGGATGGCAGTCTTGAAATTGAAGGCTTATGAGTATTGCAGAAGATAAGGAATTACTGGATGACTTCTCTTGAACATATCGGCGACACTAAAATGAGTTGGCAACTTTGACCCAAAACCGAAGTGATGGTATGAAGGACCATAGGTATGATGAACCATCAAGAATATTACCCAACGCAAAGACATGGTGATGAAGTGAAAGTGTCATGTTCAAGAACGACTTGCTACCATAAAGTGTTTTGTTATTTTTCCCAAATTTGCCCCAGTCATTTCTAACCAGTACCTATTTATTTTTTAATAAGATTGAGGAGGGTAACATATGCTTGATATATAATTTGACACTTCAGATGAATCCATCATTATTTAATGATTTAACAAGTCTAACGATAATGAAACTCGATCTTTCCATGATCAAAAAGTCTATCGCTATTTTATGTTTTAACGAGTCTAACGACAGTGAAAACCTAGTCCTTTTTCATGTTTAGAGATTTTGAAAAAAGGAACAAAAAGAAAACTCCATGAGTCCTTTTTCATAAATTTTTCGTTCAGGTCCGAAAAAGTGTAAAATGATAAATGAGAAAACCTCTTAGCCATGTTCGACTAAGTTTTTCCTTTTTCATAAATAATCCATCTTAGCCCGAAAAAGGGTTAAACTTATACTGAGTAGATGTCATTTCATTTACTTTTATGAGCTTGAAAAGACAAGTGCTCAGTAATATTTTCACATTATTGGAGTTTGAAAAGAGCTAAAAGAAGACTCCATGGGGTTCCTTTTTCACATTTATCAAAGCTCGAAAAAGAGATAAAAGTGTGATTTAATTCCTTTTTCATTTTATCAAAGCTCGAAAAAAAGAGGATAAAAGTATGCTTTGTGGTCAAATCAATTTTGAATAATTGTGCACCTCTAAACTCACTGTATCAACTGTAAAACATATTCAGAGAACCATAAAACGGATTAAAAATACCTGTTTCATAGTAAAAATGAATAAAAACCATAGTCATAGCATTAAATATGATTAAAATAATCAAAATGACTAATAAAAATAGTTTTTACCATTCCATAGTTACTATTAGAAAATTAGGAGCTCTTAACCAGTTTTTCCTTTGAACTTCAGCGGTTGATTGTGACAGTTTCAGTGGACAATTTCTCTTGACTTTTGATCCATGTTGGAGCTACAAACCTTCTCTTTCTTTTAGTATCATGTATGTTACATTTCATGGTAAATTTTTAGGGTTTTGAGCCCCTTAGGGTATATATATTATGTTCCGAGTGCAACGCACCCTTGAGAGTCAAAAGGTGCATTGAAGTGCACTAGAATTGAAGTCTGTGTGCACTGCAATGCTCTGTCCCTTGAACTGGGGTGCGTTGGGTGCATTTCTCTTCTTTTTTTCTTGCTGTGTGCCCAAAATTTCCCAGATTTTTTGCATGAAATGGATCATAATGAAGCTTATGATTGGCTTTTAGGTATTTATCGGATCAAAATTACCATTATGTGGTGAGAAAGAGAATATGGAGAACAAGATATGATTTCCCTAAATGATTCGGGTACAGTAAGAGCACTCAGGGATTCTGGGTTGCTTAAATACTTCATATTATCAGGGATGAGTCAGCATATGGAAATAATGGAGTTCCTAGTTCGTTCATGGGATCAAATATTGCAATTTTTTCACATTGGAGACAAAATTCTCCCCATATTTCTTGAGGATATTTACTTTCTCACTAGATTATTGAGACGAGGTTCCCCTATTTCCCTTGCAGGATCTTCTCTTAGAGGAGAGACAGTGAGGGATTACATACGCTAACATTGACAGCCAAGTAATTAACCAAGTAAATATGGGAAAATAAATATCAGTGATGTACGTTTTTTTATTTTGAGAACCATCATTTTTAATATTTCAAACCTTGTTAGTTCCGCAACACTACATGTCGCAAACCGATCATACATGTAGTATTCTCTTGAGTGCCTAGAACCAACGGTGTTCAACTGGGTTGAAGTAGTACTCTTTCAGATGAAAAAATAGTTGACTAAAGCAAAGGGTGGCAAGAAGAAGAATTTCAATTATGGCTCGATCCTGATTTCCTTCATTTTAGAGCGAGTTCCATTGATGCAGCCGCAACATGTTACACTGAGAATATCTGGTCCTAGAGATCCTGGGATGCATAGATGGGTTGAATTGATGGCTAGGCATGTTGGTAAATCAACCATAATATTCTCTATTTCATTCTTTTCCTAGTTCAGACAACAGATATTCGCCATATATGAGTTTCCATATGCAGGCATAGATTTCTGTGGAGATATAGACTTTATTCTACCAGATGGAGCTCAATGGGGTGCAATTGGTAAAAATGGTTAACCATGTTTTTTAATTTTTGAGGATTCTACATGTTTTTTACTTTTTATGTTTCCCAAGACTAAACTAAAGTTTTGATGTACACAGATGTGCATTCGACTTAGACTAGTGGGTCGACCAGGGCAGGCAGTAGATGAGCCAGTAGAGAGGACTATCAGGAGAGAATTCCTTTGAGATTTAGATTTTACCGAGACTCTTGCTGAGCTACAACAACACGTCGAGGGATTGACTCTTGGGATACTGGATTTTTGGCTCGAGGAGTTACCTATGAGACTGCAATGCCATACTATTGGTGTTCCTAACCGTTGGGTGCGGTTATTGCATAGGATAGCTAGAGAAGTTGCTTGTTATCATGAGCACCACTAGTTTACTTTTGAAAATTTTGCATACATTTTGAGGTCAAATGACCAATGTGTCTTGGGCACAAATTTTGTAAAAACCTAAACTATATATCTATTTTTTTTCATTGTTTTCCTATGTTTAATGTGCCATCCTATTCAATTATGTGATGTGAATTTAAAATGTGTCTTTACATGTGTTGCAAATTTCTGTTTAAAGAATAATTCCATAAGGAATCAGTTAATGCGTTCAAATTTATAGAAATGTGTTGATAATGAATGTAATCAAAATGTCTTTCCAAAATTCGAACTCTAAGGAACATATGATCAAGTGTTGGATTTCAGACAGTGTAGATGCTAGTAAGTTGTAGTACGATAAGTTATGAGTCTAACCTAATGATGATGTGGTTAATGCCAAATGAAATGGCATCAGAGAGAAGTTCGATCAACGTGCTATACTCAGTGATATTGTTTGTGGATCGACTGATACAAATCCCTTGAAAACTCACTAACTCGCCACCTAGAGCGAAAATGGCCCATGCTGCAGAGGATAGGTTCTATGTACTGTTAGAGTCGGCCCTTACAGCCCTCCGTCAGTGATCGTCTCGTCTTTTGCATATTCATTTTTAGGTGTCTCGCTTGTTCCACTTCGTTGCATTTCACTAGGAGCATGCCATGGACTGACGAGGGGGTCTGTCGTCTTATGTTTCCTCATGTTTACACCTGCAGTGCTATTTTAAAAAATTTCCTCAAAAAATCACTCAAAATCATTGTCATTTCATTTTGGTCATTAAAATGTCAATAAGTGTCTTAGGTCTTGGTGTTTAGAGTTTTTGAGTCATTTGTATACCATTCATAAAGCCTGCAAGGTGAGGAAGGTTCCGCATATTGTGATTTTTATTTTATTATCATCAGCATTTTAAAAAATATTTCTAGTCCAAAACTCTGTTTTGGAAACTAGAAATTGTTCATTATTATTTTTGTAATAAATTGTAATTATTCCGCCAAGAAGACATTGTCAAAAGCAGACCCCTGGTCTTTGCCTTAGCTAAGTAGCCATATCCCTGCAAGAAGACAGCAAAATCATCAAAATCGACCTCAGAAAAGCCAAAAGAAGATTGTATTTAAAAAGCCAAAGGTGAAATTTCAAAAACATTGTAATATGGGTTTGCAATTAGATTGGATCAAATCTGATTGTGGAGGATATTTGTATCATATATAAAAGCCAAACCAATGTCATTTGCACCAATCCACAGCACCCAAAGTCGTGATTTGTAGTTGGAGGGCCGATTTCAAAGTTTTAAGCAGCGTTGAAGGGTTTTGAGGCTCGAGCGACCCACCTGGGCGCGAGCGACCCATCTGGGCAGAGCGACCCACCTGGGTTTTGTCCACAGTGCAAAAATACAAGGAGAGCGACCCACCTAGGCCGAGCGACCCACGCAGAAGGTGAGCGACCCACGCAAACACAGAGGTTCGAAAATTCTTTTTGAGCGCCCAGTCTTGCTTGAGATCGATTCATCGGCCTTCAAACAGGTTATTTGCAATTGCTTGATGTTTTTAAATGCACCGGTGACATCGTTGGTGGTTGCAAACGTTTCAAATGGAGGATTTAAACATCACAGTCATAGCAATATCGTTTTCAGGGTTTTAAAATGATATGGGTGGTTGCATGAGTTTGTTGATTATCTTATATCAGTGATATGTCCTGCCTTGCATATAATATCAAAACCATATTGTTCTCATGCCCATTATGCCATTGTGACCATTGATATTATTATACCATGTTTAAAACCTTTGTTCCATGGTGACTGTGATTGTATTATGTCTCACTGCCCAATGTAAAAACATTCTCATGACTTTGTTCCAAACTGCCCATTGACACCCTTATTGTTATTACTCATGGACAAAAACATTCATATGATGCCATGTTCCCTTTGATAAGACTTGTTTAATATTCTGAAGGTTGCCTGCTCCCTTTGGTCAAAATTTCACTTGCATTCAAAACAGAGATTGTGCCTTTTCCAATCCATTTAAAACTGATATTTTATCATGGTTTGTTTCCTTATGGTGTTGTGACGGTGGGATACTTGTTGGGTTTTGAAACACACCATCATAACCTTGTTTGCACTGCTTTCATATCAGTATACATAGTGCCAAAAGCTTGGTCAGAGCCATGTCGGAGATAGAGTCAGAATATGAGTTAGGGTCAGGCAGTGATTCGGTGACTGAAGGTAATGTGCCATGGGGGTCCCACAGAGATCACAGAAGTGGTAATCATCGCAGAGAGGAGCCAACTTCTTTGGTTCGGTTGCAGGCATGTCCATTAGCTATGGATTGTTTTCGATATTTGTCATGTTTCAGATTTTGTGAGATGGTTGCACAAACCCGACCTCATCGTGAATTGGCCCGTCTGTTTGTTCTTCATTTACGGGATGGTCGGGTAAGCCTTGCTGGGGTTGATTTCATTGTATCACCCTTGACTATTGCTCAAGCCACTGGTATACCAAACATGGGTGAGGAATGGAACAAGGGTCAGCAGTTAGAGAAATTTCATTATGAGCCATACATTAAAACTGGATATATGGCTTACTTGAGCAGAGTTTTTCCATTCAGATTCTTGAGAGATGAGTATGCACCGCTCATGAGGCTCATCATTCAGTATTTTAGTTGTGAGGGCAGGTATGCTCGTCTTTTCTCATACCATATTCGTTTGCTGATGCACTTCACAAGGGTACGTATGATGAGTATTCCGTATTTCATACACCGCAACATAGAGAAGATGGTGACATTTGTGCAGAAGAAGACGAGCCCAGTGCAGCAGTACAGGAGTATATATCATTTCACTTTGATCAAAATCTTGGTGTCACATCAGTTGGCAGAGCAGGGCATCACTTGGGAGGATTTCATTTCTAGAGACTTTTTCAGAGTGCCACAACCGCTCGAGACAGTTCATGATGCAGGAGAGCCTTCACACCAGCCGGACAGATCTGAGGTTGAGCATATCAGCACTCCTTTGGTTCAGACATATCAGCGAGGCCACAGGGCCTTATTTGCAGCGACACGGCGAGTACTATCTCCACGTGAGGTGGAAGGGGTCTTGCCGACTTCATCGACACGGCGAGTATTATCTCCACATGATGTGGAAAGGGTCTCGCCTTCTACTTCAGTGCAGGTACAGGTACAAGACAGGGGCAAGAGGCCCATGCATGATGAGGGCCCATCAGGAGGCCGGGACATAGATTTGACAGTCATTGATGTTGATACGGGCTCTCCTAGCTCGAAGCTGAGGGAAGTCATCCAGGAGAAAAGGGCCGAGAATGACCAGCTGAAAGACCAATTGTAGAAGGCTCAGTGGGTGATTAACTATTTGGAGCAGCGCAACAAACAGCTCGAGGATGAGCTCACATTTTATGAGGTGCGCCAAATCCGTGAGGACAGACAGTGGAATCGAAAGAGACCCGGTGACATGACACCAGCTGACAGAGATACTGTACTCACGCGTGTGAATATCCATCTGGAGAAGTTGTTGGCGAAGGCCAATCGGGACAAAGACATGCTTCGCCACATGAAAGGCCATTATTGGGCTCGCATGCATGTCTGCAAAGCGAGAATGAAGATCATGAAGAGGAGGTTGCGCAAGGCACTTAGACGGCGGAAAAGGCCTAATCCACTTCGGATTTTGGCCGAGGCTTCATTGACTGGGTAGGACACATGATGGAGGACCTCCGCTCCGAATTTGGGCCAATTCTGAGAAAATTTTGTCATTTTCAAAATTTTTGGGTCAAAAAACAGGTTTTGCAGTTACGTGGGTCGCGCGCTCATGCGCTCACTTTTTTTTGGGACACTTGCTGGAGGATATTTTTACATTTTTGGATTTTTCATGGTTAATTATGCATCCTCTGAAGTCAATTTGGCATTTCATCAAAATCTGGATGGTCAAACAGCTCAAAAACACCATGAAAACCACCTTGCTGCCACCTTTTGCACCAGCAGGGAGTACCTCTGGGAGAATGAGGTTTTGGAGGGTCACATCAACTCCAAATTAATAAATTCCACTTGGGTTGGAAAGTAGACATCCAGGGATTTCCAAAGAGCTATCATGAGCTCAATTTGGATGCCGGGAAGTACCTCAAATTTAGCCTGGAACATGAGCGACCCACACAGCTCAGGAGCGACCCACCTGGAATGTTTCCTGAATTTTCAGCTGCCAGCTCATTTTTTCGCCTAGTATGGACCATTTTTGCTTATGGATAGAATTTTTGGGTTTTATGATGTAAATTCATGTTTGGCATGTAACTTTGGCTTGTTTTTATCTCTTCTAGAAGATTCACTCTCAAATGAGTAAAAAATCATGTAATGGATCAGTTTCCACTCTTTTAGAGGCAAGTTGTTAGCTGCCTAGATTGTAGTTCCATGATTAGAATTGGTTGAAACTGATCCCTGAAGAGGGAATTAGACCCCTAGAGGTGGGGAAAGGGGTTAGAGTGATCTATATATTGTAATTTCTGAGGCATTCTACAGGTTGGACTCTTGGGATACTTTTGATACCATTGTACATATTTTTCATATTTTGGCTAAGGAAAGATCATGGGTTTTGCGGCACTTGTTGGGATCCTTGTGGTGTTCTGTTCTTGATGATGTTTCTCCTTTGTTTACTGTAAGTTTCTTCATGTTTAATGTATGCCATCCTTTCATTATGCTTCTGAACTAAATTGAATGAGTGATTAAGGTTGAAATCCATTGTTTACAGTGCTTAGCCTTTGAATTCAGTTAGTTCTATATGTTTTCAGCTGTTTGGAGAGGATCCAAGTTCTTCTTTGCCCTCTTCAGCTCCTCCTCGGTCTTATCTATCCATATATCAAATTTAAAGCATCAAGATCATCACCTACCTCGCCCCAGCTTGAACTCTGCAAAGGTCTGACCTTATCCCCGGACCCAAAATTTGTTTTCCCATTACTCCAGCGAAAACCCAAAAATCAAAAAACAAACATACCTATCTCTTTACTAGCCTAAAATCAGTTCCTATTGTAAGTCATCTCGCATCCTACTTGCTCATTTTCTCGAGATTGACGGAGAGAGCCCTCTCCTGTCCTCGTAGGGCTAGCTACGAGGCTGAGCGTGGTTTGATGTAGCCTTGAGTTTACTTCATTTCAGCCTGAGGTAGATTTGAGTGCTAACATAGTGGCGACCATACTGGGGAAGATCTCAATGGTTTGCTTGTTAATGTGTTTGTTCCACGAGTCTTAGACGGAGTCTGAAGTCACGCCAGGTAGCTTTCGAAACGCTTTTGTTATGCATAAGCGGAAGTAGATAAACGCTGCTTCAGTCGATCTCCGGTAAGCTTGTGTGTTCAGTACTTGATTTGTAAATCACCCTAGTATACTTATTCGTTCTAGACCTTTTGGATGATTGAGTCTAGAAGTCGAAAGGCTGAAAGTAATTGATTGTGTTCCTTGAAATTTTTCCCGAGAAGATCAATACACTGGCTTCAAGAAGGAATACTAGGGCGAATCCTGACCCTGATCCACCAACAATATTCGAAAATCCAAATCTGATTCCGAGGACCCTTAGAAAACAAGGAAGTCAAGAAATTTCTGAAAGAGAAAGCCAATTGAGTTTTGGGAGTTCCAGAGTGCTTACCCGATCTGCATCCTGTCCTGTGAAAATCATATATGTTGATGAAATCCCTTTTGATGCACGGTTTGAAACATCCTTGTTTGTAAATTTTTCCGAAACTGAATTGTCAAGATTAGTTCCAGATCCATTATTTACTGAAGATTTGCAATATAGATTTGTTTCACATTACCTGGATAGACAGCTGCAAAGTTCCATTGGGGATACTAACACTCCTGAGTTTACTGAATCTGCTTCACAAATTCTTGACCCATCTGAAATTGCATCAAGTTCACGGATTCCTACTGAGCCTCCCTTTATCCCTACCATTCCGGTTCAGCCTGAGCTTTCTGATCAGCAATCAATAGTAATTTCTCCTCCGTCTCCATTGAATACATCTCGCAGACCTACTTCTCCTAGTCCTCCTGTGTCTCCTCAACAACAGATTGTCATCAATCCACCAAGAGCTATGGCTGCTCGTTTTGCACCTCTTGTGTTACCACAGCAGTTGAATGATATGCCCGCAGACTATCAGAGCAAGATCCCAACATTTGATGGCACTCCACAGAGTCTTCCTGCACAACAGCATGTAGATAATATGGCAGATTTCTTTGATCGTTTCGAGATTGATGAAGAGAATGTGAGTATGAGGCTTTTTGTGCAAACTTTTGGAGGAGAGGTAAGAAAATGGTTTAGAGCCTTGCCGCAAAGAAGCATCGATACATTGGCAGAACTTCAGAGGCAGTTTTTAGATCGATGGGAGATGAAAAAGGATCCGTTGCAGATTACTTCAGAATATACAAACCTCAAACGTAATCCTGGTGAGTCTGTTCAGGATTATATCATTAGATTCAATACAATGTATAATGCTATTCCAGATGACTTGAGACCGTCTAAAAAGTCTGCTCTCCTTAAATTCCCGGATGGCTTTGATCCGGAGATGGATTATTCCCTTCGTGATAGAGATCCACCTACTTTAGAAGATATGCAGAAGGTCGCTGTTAGTGTTGAGGCAAATCTGAATGATAAAAGAGCACGGTTGAAAGCGGAGAAAAGAGTGACAATAAAGGAAGAGCCTTCTACATCTATATCAGAACAACACTTAGCTCGTGAGTTGGAAAAGGTTTTGAAAAGAATGAATCTCGACAAATCAGAAACACAATTTCGAAATCCAAATTTCCGTGGCCAGCAGCAGCCACAATTCAGAATTAAGCAGCGTGAACAAAGAGCTCAAGAGCCAGCAGCCCAACAGCAGATTAAGACCCCTCTTTTGCAGAATTTTGTGAGTCATGATTCTGATGATGATGATGATGTGTCAGGTGAGCAAAATCATTTCTTCACTCCCGATGATTTGCCTATCTATATCACTGAGGATGAGGAGTATGGAGAAAGTTCAGTTGTTCAGAAAGATGAGGATTTCATCCTAACAAATGATGCTGATTTAGAGGAAGAGTCAGATGAATACCAGAGAGGATATATGAATGCGTTGACTACCCAGAAGAAACAATATTCATTGAGAAATCGAGATGTGCCCATAAATCCCATTCAGAAAAGAAAAGAAGCTTCAGCACCGAAAACAGATTCACCGATACCACAGAAAAGAGGAAAAGAAACAATTGACCCTGCAGCAAGTAAAGTGACATCAGCTGAGAAGGTAAATCAGTCAAACATAGTGAAAGACAAGGCTGAAAAGAAGGAAGTTCCAGTCAAAGAGGTTGAGAAGGTTTCAGCATTTAGTTTGGAAAATGAAATTTCCAAACTGAAAATATCCATTCCTTTGACGGAAATTATGAAGAACAGCAGCTACCGTAGTCAAGTCTCCAAAATTCTGAACTTTGATCCAATGATTGACACAGTAAATGTTGAAGATGATCAGCCGGAATTGATTTTTGGGCCTGCATTAAATGGTGAGTCTCCCGACAGTAATGTTCCTCCTTTTTACATCAGTTTGAGGTTGCATGAATATATATTGCACAATGCTATGCTCGATTCGGGTGCTTCGCACAATTTGATGCCAAAGGCAATCATGGAAAAGTTGGGATTAGACATTACAAGAGAGTATCATGATTTGTATTCATTCGATTCCAGCCGGGTAAAGTGTATAGGACTCATCAAAGATTTGGTGGTAAGTTTAGATCAAATTCCAGCGAAGAATGTTTTGATGGATGTGGTGGTTGCCGACATTCCTCCACGGTTCGGGATGCTCCTTGCAAGATATTGGGGGGAAAAGTTGAAAGGTACACTTCAGTTGGATTTCTCTTATGCTACAATTCCAGTCTTCGGTCAAATGAGAAAGTTATATCGCGAGCAGAAGATGAAATACATGATAACTAGCAAAGAGAAGCCAGTCAATCATCCTGTGAATTATGTACATACTGATTTAGAGTCGTTTGTGTTGCTTGCTGATAGTTTTAATGATGTAGAAAGTCAATTAGTTCAGGCAGATGACATACCAGAAATAAATGAGAATTTTAGAGAAGTTTTGCAAAAAGAAAGAAGAGAAAAACAAGCTGTTTTGGAGCAATCAGCTGAAGACAATGGGCAGCAAACAGGAAAAACAGAGCCGGCACAGTTTCAGCATTTAGAGGACGATGAAGATGGTATTTGGACCATGGATTTTGATGGTGCAGTGGGCAGCGATGGTGCTGGGATTGGTGTGTGGATTCGTAGTCCATTTTCCGCTCCTGATAGAGTTCCGAGCAATGTGAGAGTGTGTTCATACAAGCTTGCATTCGATTGTTCTAATAATGAAGCGGAATACGAGGCTCTTATTGCTGGCCTTAAGATTCTCAAGAAGCTGAAAGCGAAAAGGATTGCAGTATATGGTGATTCAGAATTAGTGATAAAGCAAGTTAAAGGTGAGTTTCAGGCTAAGCATCCTCGCATGAGGGCTTACCGAAATGCAGTTTTGGACATTCTGAAGTTATTTTCCGATCATACTTTGACATGTGTGCCCCGCATACAAAATGGTGTTGCTGATGGACTTGCTAAGGCAGCAAGAAATCTTAAGATTCCAATGAATTCCAGCAACAAGTTTGAGATACATGTGAAACACCGGCCCACCGTTCCAGACAATCAGCGATGTTGGCAAGTTTTTGAGGATGATGAGGAGATTAGTGAATTTCTGCAGAATAAGGGTAAGTTTAAAGATACCTCCATAGATACAGAATTTGATGATGGTAGTGATGACATACAGATAAATCAAATGGATGTGCTGCAACTGAAGGATAACATCATTCCTAAGGGATTGATTCCTTTGGAAGAGTTGTTTGATCAAGATGATGTAGCCCGCAAGCCTACATTGAGGCCAACAGAAAAAGGTGTCGAAGAGGTGAATATTGGGACGGCTGAGAATCCCAAGATGGTAAAATTGTCAAAGTCATTGTCACCAAAGGTAAGAGCAGAATATGTGAAATTGTTATCTTCATTTTCTGATGTGTTTGCGTGGGATTATTCAGATCTTAAAACATATGATACCAACATCATTCAACATACTATTCCCATCAAACCAAATCAGAAGCCTTTTCGTCAAAAGTTGAGGAGGATCAATCCAAAGCTGCTACCATCAATCGAAAAAGAGGTAAATAGGTTGTATAAGTCAGGAATCATTGTGCCTATTCAATTTTCAGATTGGATATCAAACTTGGTGCCCGTGAGAAAGAAGACATGTGAGATCCGTTTATGTATTGACTTCAGAAATCTGAATAAGGTATCATTAAAAGACAATTATCCGCTGCCAAAGATGGATCATATATTGCAGCGAGTAGTTGGAGCATCAAGGATGTCACTACTCGACGGATACTCAGGTTATAATCAGATTTTAGTGCAAGAAGATGATCGTGACAAGACCGCGTTCACCACTCCTTGGGGAACATTTCATTACGCAAAGATGCCGTTCGGTTTAAAGAATGCAGGCGCTACCTTTCAGCGTGCAATGGACATGGCTTTTGCCAATGAGAAAGATGTGTTTTTGGTTGTTTACCTTGATGATCTAACCGTGTTTTCCAATTCTGATGAGGAACATTTATATCATTTGAAAATTGTTTTCCAGAAGTGCAGAAAATATGGCATTTCGTTGAATCCGAAAAAGAGCCTTTTCGCCATGGATGAAGGAAAGCTCCTTGGCCACATCATATCGAAAGATGGCATTCGAGTTGATCCTGCACGTGTTGAAGCCATACAGCAGATTGAACAGCCCCGGAACAAGAAAGAAATACAGTCATTTAATGGTAAAATGAATTTTATGCGTCGTTTCATTCCAAATCTTGCGGAACACCTTAGAGAAATCACGAACATGCTGAAAAAGGACAGCCAAGTAAGGTGGATAGAAGAGGCGGTAAAGTCATTCAATTTGGTAAAGATAACTCTTTCCTCAGCCCCTATTTTAATCAGCCCAGATTATACACAAGACTTCATTTTATTTTCTTTCGCTTCTGAGCACACATTGGCAGCTGTTTTGATGCAAAAAAGGGATGGAGTTGAGAAGCCCATTGCTTTCTTCAGTCGGATCATTAGAGATGGAGCATTGAAGTATAATATCATTGAGAAACAAGCACTTGCGCTTGTAAAGGCCTTGAAGGATTTCCGTGTGTACATATTTCATTCCCACATTACAGCATACGTTCCTAATGCAACAGTTAAAGATGTTTTGGTACAAGCAGATCCAGAAGGAAGAAGAGGTAAGTGGATCGCTGCGTTGTTAGAATACGATGTGGAGATTAAACCAACCAAGCTGATCAAAGGACAAGGACTCGCCAAGCTCATGGCTGAAACAAATCTGCATGCTCTAGATATAAATTTGATTGCTGCCATGTCCGATGAAGATGAGGAAAGTGTGTCAGTTCAGGTATCTGATATTTTTGTTTCTTCTCCTTGGTATGCTGACATTTTATACGTGCTTCAGAATTTGTCTCCACCTCCCGGGATGCCTAGAAATAAGAGTAGAACATTGAAGTTAAGAGCTGCTAAATTCTGCATTCTGAATTCTGCATTGTATTGGAAAGACCCTGGAGGTATGTTGTTGAATTGTTTGGTAGAGGAGGAAGCTCAAAGAGTTTTGGAGGATTTTCACAAAGGTGACTGTGGAGGTCATTTGTTTTGGAAGACCACAACGAATAAGATTCTAAGGGCAGGGTATTATTGGCCTTCTTTGTTTTCTGATGTATTTAAGGCTGTTAAAAATTGTCATGAGTGTCAAATTTTCGAAGGGAAGCAGAAACTACAGCCTTTGCCTCTAAAACCAATCGAAGTTAGTGCACCATTCCAGCAGTGGGGATTGGATTTTATCGGGGAAATCCACCCAGCATCTTCTGGACAGCATAGATGGATCTTGACAGCTACAGACTACTTCACGAAGTGGATTGAGGCGATTCCCACTCGACAGGCCACTGATGCGGTAATTATTTCTTTTCTTGAAAACAATATTCTGTCACGCTTTGGGTGTCCTAGTAAAATAATCACAGATAATGCAGCAGCCTTTAAGTCTAAGAGGATGGTTGATTTTTGTTTTAAGTACAATATTACCTTGGGACATTCGACCGCCTACCGTCCGCAAGGAAATGGCTTGGCGGAATCTTCAAATAAATCCTTGGTGAATATCATTAAGAAATTGCTGGAAATCAACAAAAATGCCTGGCACAAAAAGTTAGTAAATGCATTATGGGCTGATAGGGTAAGTCAGAAAAGGTCTATTGGCATGTCTCCTTTCGAGTTGGTGTATGGGACGGATACAGTTTTTCCTACTTCACTTGCTGTCCCGGTGGTCAAATTGCTTCAGGAGGCTGGAAGTGAAGAGGATCCTATGCAACGGAGGATTAATGAGATGATTCATTTACAGCAGACACGAGAGGAGGTATTTCAAAATACTTTCAAGTTGCAGGAGCGCATAAAGAAGATCTACGACAGAAAGGCAAAAGCGGATAAGTTTCAGTTGGATGAGGTAGTTTTGAAATGGGATGCTCGGAATGAAGATAAGGGAAAGCACGGCAAATTTGAAAATCTGTGGAAAGGTCCTTTTAAGATTGCAGCGTATCGGGGTCAAAATGCATTTCTTCTCAAAGAAATGAATGGAGATGATTGTCCTGGAGGACCGATCAATGGTCGGTTGCTGAAGCGCTATTATTTCTGAGTACTTGCTGCTGATCTCATTGTCATTGTATATATCATTTTATTTTTGTTTCGTTGCAAGTGTGCACTGATCTCTCATTTTCAGTCTGGGGCCCGGAGCGAAGGCTATAATTCTGGAGATAGAGGTTGGTTGGTTTGAAATTGTCAAGTTAAGTTTCATCAGTCTTTAAGTTTTAAAGTCATGTCAGTTTGAGTCATGTCAGTTTTGGTCAAATTGCAGTCTGTCGTTGGTCAAATCTGCAGTAAATAAAATTGTCCAAAGTTTGTTTATCAGTTGAAATAATGATTCCATCGCCCAATGGATGAGAGGCACTGTCTGACTCCCCCAGAGATCTGCCGTTCTTGGCATCTCCATGGAGCCACCATCCCCATTGGAGCCAATGTTAGAGTCGGCCCTTACAGCCCTCCGTCAGTGATCATTTCGTCTTTTGCATATTCATTTTTAGGTGTCTCGCTTGTTCCACTTCGTTGCATTTCGCTAGGAGCATGCCATGGACTGACGAAGGGGTCTGTTGTCTTATGTTTCCTCATGTTTACACCTGCAGTGCTATTTTAAAAATTTTCCTCAAAAATCACTCAAAATCATTGTCATTTCATTTATGGTCATTAAAATGTCAATAAGTGTCTTTGGTCCTAGTGTCTAGGGTTTTTTGAGTCATTTGTATACCAGTCATAAAGCCTGCAGGGTGAGGAAGGTTCCGCATTTTTTATTTTTGTTTTATTATCATCAGCATTTAAAAAAAAAAAACATTTCTAGTCCAAAACTCTGTTTTGGAACTAGAAATTGTTCATTATTATTTTGTAATAAATTGTACTTATTTCACCAAGAAGAAAATGTCAAAAGCAGACCCCTGGTCTCTTCCTTAGCTAAATAGCCATATCCCTGCAAGAAGACAGCAAACTCATCAAAATCGAGCTCAGAAAAGCCAAAGAAGATCGTATTTAAAAAGCCAAATGTGAAATTACAAAAACATTGTAATGTGGGTTTTCAATTAGATTTGAAACAAATCTGATTGTAGAAGATATTTGCATCATATATAAAAGCCAAACCAATGTCATTTGCACCAACCTACAGCATACAAATCGAGTTTTGAAGTTGGAGGGCCGATTTCATAGTTTGAAACAGCGTGGACAGAGTCTTGAAGCTCGAGCGACCCACCTGGGCGCGAGCGACCCACCTGGGCAGAGCGACCCACGTGGGTTATTTCCGCAGTGTGAAGTTGCAAGGGGAGCGACCCACCTGGGCCGAGCGACCCACGCAGAAGGTGAGCGACCCACGCATCAACAGAGGTTCGAAAATTCATTTTGAGCGCCCAGTCTTGTTTGGATCGCTCTCATCGGCCTTCAAACAGGTTTTTTGCAATTGCTTGATGTTTTTAAATGCACCGGTGGCATCATTGATGGTTTCAAACGTTTCAAATGGAGGATTTAAACCCCACAGTCATGGCAATATCGTTTTCAGGGTTTTAAAATGAATATGGATGGTTGCATGAGTTTGTCTCTTATTTTATGTCAGTGATACATCCAGCCTTGCCATATATTATCAAAACCATGTTTTTCTCATGCCCATTATACCATTGTGACCATTGCTATTATTATACCATGTTTAAAACCTTTGTTCCATGGTGACTGTGGTGGTATTGTGTCTCACTGCCCAATATTAAAAACATTTTCATAACTCTGTTTCAAACTGCCCATTTGACACTTTCGTTGTTATTACTCATGGACAAAAACATTCATATGATGCCATGCTCCCTTTGACAAGACTTGTTCAATATTCTGAAGGTTGCCTGCTCCCTTTGGTCAAAATTTCACTTCCATTTAAAACAGAGATTGTGCCTCTTTTCCAATCCATTTAAAACAGAGATTTTATCCATGGTTTGTTTCCTTATGGTGTTTTGACGGTGGGAATATTTGTTGGCTGTTGAAACACACTTCATAACTTTGTTTGCACTGCTTTCATATCAGTATACATAGTGCCAAAAGCTTGGTCAGAGCCATGTCGGAGACAGAGTCAGAATATGAGCTAGGGTCAGGCAGTGATTCGGTGACTGAAGGTAATGTGCCACGGGGGTCCCACAGAGATCACAGAAGTGGTAATCATCGCAGAGAGGAGCCAACTTCTTTGGTTCGGTTGCAGGCATGTCCATTAGCTATGGATTGTTTTCGATATTTGTCATATTTCAGATTTTGTGAGATGGTTGCACAAACCCGGCCTCATCGTGAATTGGCCCGTCTGTTTGTTCTTCATTTACGGGATGGTCGGGTAAGCCTTGCTGGGGTTGATTTCATTGTATCACCCTTGACTATTGCTCAAGCCACTAGTATACTGAACATGGGCGAGGAATGGAACAAGGGTCAGCAGTTAGAGAAATTTCATTATGAGCCATACATTAAAACTGGATATATGTCTTACTTGAGCAGAGTTTTTCCATTCAGATTCTTGAGAGATGAGTATGCACCGCTCATGAGACTCATCATTCAGTATTTTAGTTGTGAGGGCAGGTATGCTCGTCTTTTCGCGTACCATATTCGTTTGCTGATGCACTTCACAAGGGTACGTATGATGAATATTCCGTATTTCATACATCGCAACATAGAGAAGATGGTGATGTTTGTGCAGAAGAAGACAAGCCCAGTGCAGCAGTACAGGAGTATATATCATTTCACTTTGATCAAAATCTTGGTGTCACATCAGTTGGCAGAGCAGGGCATCACTTGGGAGGATTTCATTTCTAGAGACTTTTTCAGAGTGCCACAACCGCCTCTCGAGACAGTTCATGATGCAGGAGAGCCTTCACACCAGCCGGACAGATTTGAGGTTGAGCATATCAGCACTCCTTTGGTTCAGACATATCAGCGAGGCCACAGGGCCTTATTTGCAGCGACACGGCGAGTATTATCTCCACGTGAGGTGGAAGGGGTCTTGCCGACTTCATCGACACGACGAGTATTATCTCCACATGATGTGGAAAGGGTCTCGCCTTCTACTTCAGTCAAGGTATAGGTACAAGACAGGGGCAAGAGGCCCATGCATGATGAAGGCCCATCAGGAGGCCGGGACATAGATTTGACAGTCATTGATGTTGATACGAGCTCCCCTAGCTCAAAGCTGAGGGAAGTCATCCAGGAGCAAAGGGCCGAGAATGACCAACTGAAAGAACAATTGCAGAAGGCTCAGTGGGTGATTAACTATTTGGAGCAGCGCAACAAACAGCTTGAGGATGAGCTCACATTTTATGAGGTGCGCCAAATCCGTGAGGACAGACAGTGGAATCGAAAGAGACCCGGTGACATGACACCGACTGACAGAGATACTGTACTCACGCGTGTGAATATCCATCTGGAGAATTTGTTGGCGAAGGCCAATCGAGACAAAGACATGCTTCGCCACATGAAAGGCCATTATTGGGCTCGCATGCATGTGTGCAAAGCGAGAATGAAGATTATGAAGAGGAGGTTGCGCAAGGCACTTAGACGGCAGAAAAGGCCTAATCCACTTCGGATTTTGGCCGAGGCTTCATTGACTGGGCAGGACACATGATGGAGGACCTCCGCTCCGAATTTGGGCAAATTCGGAGAAAATTTTGTCATTTTCAAATTTTTTGGTCTAAAAAACAGGTTTTGCAGCTACGTGGGTCGCGCACTCATGCGCTCACTTTTTTTTGAGACACTTGCTGGAGGATATTTTTACATTTTTGGATTTTTCATGGTTAATTATGCATCCTCTGAAGTCAACTTAGCATTTCAACAAAATCTGGATGGTCAAACAGCTCAAAAACACCATGAAAACCACCTTGCTGCCACCTTTTGCACCAGCAGGGAGTACCTCTGGGAGAATGCGGTTTTGGAGGGTCAAATCAACTCCAAATTCATAAATTCCACTTGGGTTGGAAAGTAGACATCCAGGGCTTTCCAACGAGCTATCATGAGCTCAATTTGGATGCCGGGAAGTACCTCAAATTCAGCCTGGAACATGAGCGACCCACACAGTTCAGGAGCGACCCACCTGGAATTTTTCCTGAATTTTCAGCTGCCAGCTCAGTATTTTGCCTATTATGGACCAGTTTTGTTTGTGGATAGAATTTTTGGGTTTTTATGATGTAAATTCATACTTGGCATGTAACTTTGGCTTGTTTTTATCTCTTCTAAAAGATTCACTCTCAAATGAGTAAAAAATCATGTAATGGATCAGTTTCCACTCTTTTAGAGGCAAGTGGTTAGCTGCCTAGATTGTAGTTCCATGATTAGAATTGGTTGGAACTGATCCCTGAAGAGGGAATTCGACCCCTAGAGGTGGGGAAAGGGGTTAGAGTGATCTATATATTGTAATTTCTGAGGCATTCTACAGGTTGGACTCTTGGGATACTTTTGATACTATTGCACATACTTTTCATATTTTGGCTAAGGAAAGATCAGGGGTTTTGCGGCACTTGTTGGGATCCTTGTGGTGTTCTGTTCTTGATGATGTTTCTTCTTTGTTTATTGTAAGTTTCTTCATGTTTAATGTATGCCATCCTTTCATTATGCTTCTGAACTAAGTTGAATGAGTGAATAAGGTTGAATCCATTGTTTACAGTGCTTGGCCTTTGAATTCAGTTAGTTCTATATGTTTTCAGCTGTTTGGAGAGGATCCAAGTTCTTCTTTTCCCTCTTCAGCTCCTCGTCGGTCTAATCTATCCATATATCCAATTTAAATCATCAAGATCATCACCTACCTCGCCCCAGCTTGAACTCTGCAAAGGTCTGACCTTATCCCCGGACCCAAAATTTGTTTTCCCATTACTCCAGCGAAAACCCAAAAACCCAAAAATCAAACATACCTATCTCTTTACTAGCCTAAAATCAGTTCCTATTGTAAGTCATCTCGCATCCTACTTGCTTATTATCTCGAGATTGACGGAGAGAGCCCTCTCCTGTCCTCGTAGGGCTAGCTACGAGGCTGAGCGTGGTTTGATGTAGCCTTGAGTTTACTTCATTTCAGCCTGAGGTAGATTTGAGCGCTAACATGTACTACAACTAGCACCATCGGCATACCCAATGAATGGTTCCAAAGGTTTAGTCATTTGCGATGATATGTAAAGTGGATTACTAACTTCAAGAAAACTCTAAAAAAACAAACTAAGATAGTAAATGAAAATCAAATCATATATACAATATGATACAAAATTTTACTACTCTTAATTAAGCATAGTAATGTTTAAGATATAGCCCATTTTGGGGCTACTCCAATGGAATTCCATCATAATCAACTAACTCATAGGTGCCCTTAGCCATAACTCTTTTGACAATGTAGGGGCCATGCCATAGTGGCTCAAATTTTCATGTTCCTATCAAATCATAAAGCAAGACCAGGTCTCCCTCCGAGAAGATGTGAGGCTTGACATGTTGGTCACATTGCGACTTGATTCGTCTCTTATGTGCTTCATTGGCCAATGAGGCTTCACAACGTGTTTCATCTAGATGGATGAGGTTAAAAATATGCTCTTCTTCATTAGAGGTGTCAGGTAGCAGGTCAATAAAAAATTTTAATGACAGAATTTCACATTGGATTGGTAAGATAGCTTCCAGACCATACACCAACTGCAAGGGAGTAAATCTAGTTGCATTTCTCACCGAGGTTCGATATGCCCATAAAGTTGAGTATAGGATTAAATGCCAATTTATTTTGTGAACCCCTATAATTCATTGAAGGATTAGCTTAAGGATCTTGTTAATGGATTCAACCTTTCCATTGGTTTGTGGATAATAAGGGGTAGAACTATCATGCGACAATCCTAATTTGGCAGTCAACTCATTCATCATGTTATTGCGAAAATTCTTGCCATGATCTGTAACTATAGCTTGTGGTACATCAAACCGTGAGACGACATGATTGAAAAAGAACAATGTAGTTGTTTCGCCTGCGTTATTGAATGTAGGCATCGCTTCGGCCCACTTGGTAAAGTAGTCGACTGCAATAATAATAAAACCATGCCCCTCGGTCGAATGAGGGTTGCAGGTCATGAAGTCAATGGCCCATTTTGAAAATGGTCCCGCAGTGATGACAAGATGCATTGGTGCTGGTGGCATGCAGATTTTACAATCAAATATCTGGCACACGCGACAACTTTTGACCAAAAGTAACTTCTAGCACGTGTGAAATATGGTTGGAAAAAAGTAATCGACATGGAGAATCTTCTGTGCGAGCATATCCAGATAAGTGTCCACCACAAGCACCAGCATGACAATCATTTAAACCTTCTCGACCTCCTCATGAGTGAGGCACCTCCTTAAAATCGTATCGACACCACGATGATAAAGTGTATCACCAACGGTCAGATCATCTTTGGCTTGATATTGAATACGTCATTGTTGTGAGTGAGAGCTATTGGGATGGAATGTTTGGGTTTGGAGATAAATGATAAAATCCCCATACCAAGGGTCAGATGACACAATCAGAAACAGAGACTCATCTGGAATTGATGGTTCCGATGTAGTTTCAGTACTATCAGAGGGAAGGTCTTAGAGAAAATTAGCCAAAACTAAATACTTCTTCGACTTGGATTTGATGAATTCCAAATAAAATTCCTGCAAAAATACAATCCATTTTGAATATTTTTTCCCCAACAATTGACGCGACAAAATGTATGTCATGGGGTTGAAATTTGAAATGACAATGGTCTTTCAGAGCAGGATATAATGCCGAAATATTTGGATAGCTTGAACGGTCGCCAAGGTGATCTTTTCAACGTATGAATACTTTAACTTCCATATCATTGAGATTAAGACTCAAATAATATATCGAATGTTCTATCCCATCTTCTTCTTGGACCAAAATCATAGCGATGGTCATATCTCCAGCGGCGATATATAGGAAATAATCACTCTGATAAATATGGGGATACATTAATGACGCTCGGATCAGGGTATCTTTAAGAGCATCAAAAGAAGCTTGTTCAGCCTTATCCCAATGGAAGGGAATCCCCTTTTTCAAGAGATCAGTAAATCCTTTAGCCATTTCGGCATAGTTGGGTATGAACCTCCTTAGGAAGTTAGCCTTTCCTTGAAGTTTTTGTAACTGACGTAAGTTTGATGGCGCAAGAAATCAAGAATGGCCTGGACCTTTAGTGGGTCAATTTGAATTCCATATTTTGAAACGATGAAGCCAAGAAAGCGACCAGAACCTACAAAAAACACACATTTTTGTGGATTGAGGCGTATCTTTTAGTGTCGACGGCGTAAAAATATATCTCTAAAATGTGTTGGGTGATCAATTCGTTTTTGTGAATGCATAGGTAAATCGTCTAGATAAGGTTGAACAATGTGCTTGATTTCATTGAAATCATAATCCATTTTTCTCTGAAATGTTTCCCCAGTGTTTTGTAAACCAAATGTAAGTTTACGATAAGAAAATGTGCCCCAAGGACAGATGAATGTTGTCATATATTGGTCCTCTAGGCAGATATTTATTTGATTGTAATGAGAGAATCCATCCATGAATGAAAAAATTTCACACCCGGCACATTCATCAATAATCTAGTCGATAAAGGGAGTAGGATAGTCATATTTTGGAGAAGAAAGATTGGCATCCTGATAATCAACGCACACTCTAATTTTCACTTGTTTATTCATGACAAGAACAATGTTGGAAACCCAATTAGTAAGCGGAAGAGGGTAAATGAAACTAGCACGCAAAAGTTTTTCAACTTCTTCTTTATTGGCAATAGCCTTCTTCGGATGAATAGGACGAAGGTGTTGACATATCGGTCTGACATCAAGGTACATTTTAATTGTGTGTTCAACAATACTGGAATCTATGCCTGGAATTTCCTCATAAGATGAAGCAAATATATCTCAGAATTCAAAAAAAAGAGAGCGATAAGTATCGAGTTCGGATGGAGAACAAGACACGCTGACATGAATGTTTTCTATAATATCGAGTTTTGTCAAAATATTGATAAAAATGGTTTATTCAATATTTGATAAGTTTCACTCGGATTCTATGGCATGAAATGGAATAGTATTCGAAAAGAAAGTAGAGATCGTAGGGTGATATAGTTTTATAATATTATCTTCATTGTAATCCTGAAGATGGGAACGATGATGATGATCTTCCCATGGTTCTCCTTCTGGCATCATGGATTCCACAATGCTCTCATCAGACAAGGATGTCAATGAAAAAGGATCATATGGAGTAACAAAATCTAATGAACGATCAACCCAAACGATCAGCGATGATGATTCAGGATGCGCCACCCAAGCCAAGTAAATTTATTTCTATGCTAGCTTAATTGGGCTCGGCGACAAAAATTCATCCAGCGTATCAACTTCAGAATCATTGGTAATATTCCTTAAGTCAGATGAAGTGGAAGATATCATGCATCCGGTCTCTATTCTAGAAAATTTCACCAATGTCGCAGGTGGTGGTAATGAAAAGGTACCCATTAGGGAAGAATCTCTTAAGATCCCTACACCAATGTTTTGAAGTGCTAGCTGGGGTGCGTGAACTAATGAAATTCTTCCAATTACCTGGGAATTAGAGGCAAATAAGGAGAGTTGATTGATGATTATGATAATTCCTTTGTGAGGGAAGGTGTTCATTCTAAAATAAGTAGAGATGATCGAAGTCATAGCGTAAACCCATGGCCTTCCAAGTAAAATGTTGTAGTCAAGGGATCCATCAACAACCTCAACTTCAATAGTTATATTTTCCCCCCTAGTTTGACATGCATTTTATTGATGATACCACAAGGCTTATATGTACGATCGTCAAAAGCTTTCAACGTCGTAGGCGATTTAAATAAGCGACGCGAGCCAAGTGACTTCCATCAGTTTAGAGACATCATACAAGTAGATGCTCCATCATCAATAATAGTGCAATGAACGAGGTGATTGAGAACATTTACTTGGATTGAGAATGCTAATTTGGTTGGTAATTGTGGCACATAGCCCGTATGATTAAATACTACAAGATTGGAATTTGTGGGTTCAATTCCACTAATTGCTGACAACAAAGCCTGTTTCTAGGAGGGACAATTTTAAAGTACCTCAAGCATCGACATAGTTGAATGTGACTAAGCCAAATCTTCAACTATGTTATAATTTTGAGCTTCTCGAGCTCGAGGATTGAATGTTAACTCTGGAATAACTCCCTTCAGTGGATTTATTGTTAACTCTGGAATAGCAGTTGGCAAAATAGATTCAGTAGATGGATTCGTGGTCGAGGTAGTAGGTTGATCAGTAGCCTGACTACCGTAATATTTATTTCACGTAGACACCAAAACATTAGCTTTTGGCTTTGTGACAGATAGCATAAGCACTTGGGAACTAGAAGAGGGATCCATAGCAACCATGTTTGTGTCTAGATTCAGAAAAGGATCTATCAAAACAACAGATTCAGTCGAGGTCTTAAGAAATTTTGAGACTTTGGCGCAGTGAGGACAGTCTCGAAAAAAGTGCTCCTCATTACATATCAAGCAAGGGTAACTAAGTTTCTGATTATTTTGAGATCGTTGATAAGATGATTGTTCCTGTGGGGTTGAATTTTTATTTTTCTTCGCTTTCCCCTTTTTCTTGCTTCCGGGTTTCTTTTCAGATGACATGGCATGTATTTCGGAAGAAGGTGCAGGATCAAATGCAGTAGAGTTGTGAGTTTTTGCAGAACCGATCATACCGTCATCGGAATTAGAGTCCTTACCAGATGGAGGAGGAAAAATAAAATTTGATCACAACGTGTTTGGAATTTTCTCATAGAGCATGCCAGACTAAGTATAAATTAAATCCAAGTACTGGCACGAGCAATGACCTACTCTTCAGTGACGAAGCCACCTTTAGCTACATCCTTGGTGATATATGGAAACAAGGACTTAATAGACCACTCAACGAGGAGCTGATCAAGAACAAATTTTTTGACCATTCTATGACGACGACGCCACTCATGAATATGATTAGAAATGTGAGTATCAGCTATCTGTTTAAAATTGATCAGCAGTTCCGTTCCAAGTTCATATCGTATGGGTAACTAGAAGTGTGTTAAAAAGGTAGTGGCTAAGGCAGTGAAATTATCAAATGAATCTCATGGTAGTTCAATGTACCACTTCACGACCAAACAAATAAGCAGATGCCGAAAAAGACGTAGTCGAACAAAGTTATCATTTAAGGAGTTTGATGAGAACCATAAATGATAAGTCATAACATGCGTTGACGGGCCTTATCCAAGGTTTCCATTGAATTTAGGAATGTCAGAGGGTAATTTATGTGGTATCACCATCCACCAAGGAGAATAGCTAATGGGATCATTAGTAAGTGGATTTAAATCAGGTAATTATAAAGTTGCGACAAAGAGCAATTGTCGATTCAAGTTAGGTTGAGCATAGCCAAGATATGATGGAATTTCTTGGGCAACAGGTCTTTGAGCACCAGCATAAGAAATTTTTTTTGGTAACCCAAACAGGGGTTTTTTTTATGACCAAATGCTTGAGGGATCTTTTGACCAAGACCTGGGTAAGTTGTTTGTTGTTGGAATTGTTGTTATGGAATTTGAGGCTATGGTTGCCAAGGTGACTGCTCACCAATATTATAGCCCAAACCAGAATAGCTTGGAACCAATTGTGAATATGTAAGATTGGTAGGAGCCTATGACATACCATAAAGGGTAATCTAGCCTATGATTGAAATATTTTGGATACATGTGGTTGTTGTTGTTGGACACATAATACTCTATGGGTAGGTGTGGAAGGCAAACAGTCACAAAGGAGTCCAAGTGACCTTGGAAGATGAATCCAAGAGTCACATTAATGTAATATAAATGTACATCTATGAGTAATATAAACACAACAAATGCTTATCTTTCTATTTGTGTGTTTAGTTTATCCTCCACCATGTGGCTGTTTAACATGGTATCAGAGCTTGCGAATTTTGGCCCTGCTCAAGCTTGAGCCACTTGTTATTATGTGGCCATTATAGATCTGCACCTTTTCCTTGTTTAGGAATTTTTCTCTGAAATTTTTGTAGTCTGGCATATGAGGAATATGGCATATTTTTAGGGCTACAAGAAACAACCTCCATAGAAGAAATTCTTGCATATCAGTTTTTCTTGTCTGCTTGTTAGAACTGCTGCCATTTTTGCTCAAATCATCATCGTTTGTTTATCTTTAATACTGCAAATCCTGTTGATTCCCTCTCCCTCACTCAGTTGATTAACTCACTCAATTCTCATCACAGCATAATGCTCTATCTGTGATCTCTCTCTCTCAACTGCTCCATACCCAGATTCGCAAAACACCACGCTCCTGGCCTTGTGCCCTCCATACTCCTCCACCGCTCCACACAAACACTCCACCTCTCTATGGAAACATCAAAGACAACCTCTACCCCATCAATATCACTTGCCTTATATTTTAAATATAATAATGTAGCAACAATTCCAGGTCGGTGTTTTATTTCAGTTATGTGTTGAAAAGATTCAATAGCAACCTGATAATGACTCGCAGCTACAGCAAATTGGGCACGTAAAATAAGAGCCAGCATTGATTTCATTGGAAAATTTTCAATAATTTTTTCCTAAAATGTCTTCTGCTTGATTAGATTTGTCCTCCTTGATTAACAAGGATGCTTGAAGTAAAGTCGGTGTCACGCTATCTGGGAACATGTTCAAAAGGGTCAATACAATTTCCCGAGCTTGATCTAACTTTTTTGCATTTAGTAACAGCAGTGCACGATTACAGTAAATTGCTTCCTTCTTTCTAAAAGAAAGCTTATACTTAAGGCTATCAGCAAGTTTTAATCCTTGAACTCCACCACTCTTGTCAATTAATTTTTCAAACTTCTTTAATCCATCAAACATCAGCTAGCTTCTATTTTAGAATATTGTTATAGGTTTTCATTTCATCTTCGTTATTCCCTAAAGCCTGTTGCACATATGAGAGCTGAACATAAATGGGAGCTATTTCATTCTTTGTTTCCTCCTCAGTATATTCATCTTCTATCAGCATCTCTTTCCCTATCCTGCGTGCAAGAAGTAGGAGCTCCTGAGCTTCTGCAAAGTTGCTTTTCTCAATAAGAGCACATGCTACATTATATGCCATCTCAAAGCTGTTATTTGGGGTAACTTTCAGTGAGGCCATTAGAGATGAAATTTCAACAGACTGTCCACCAGTAATGAATGCAGCGATAATATTTGTCTTCAGTTCAATGGAATCAACCTTGAATTTCTGAATAAGATTCTCATAAATACTTATGCATGAATCCACAGCTCCTTGTTGGTAAAGAATTTGTGCCTCTAATTGCAAGACATTGGAATTCCTTTCCTAGCCTTTTAAGGCTTCCAAAGCATCATCCAACCGATTTCATCGATATAAGAAATATGCCTTGTGAAAACTGAAATCGATGGGAAGTTGGTGGGAAGATTGAATAAGGGAAAATTCCTCATCGACCTGATCAGAGTGGATGAGTGCCACCACCTTGCAGTGCAGTGCATCCACCTCTGTTGGAGCAACACCTCTGGGTGTGAAGGTATCCGAATGCTCAATGCTCTTTTATTATGAGAATTTACTTATAGTATTTACCAAATTCATCGAAAGTCATAATTTGTAACCTTCTGTTGCAATTGAAAATAATAAAATATCTTCATATTAAAGATTTCAATAGAAGAGAGCTGCACATTTTTTGCCTCTGTCAAAGTTTCTTGTTTCATTTGACTGACATCTGAGGAATATTGAGAACCTTTTAATCATTGAATGAAGGGGGTGTGTTCTTTTCATTGCTTAATGGCCGGTTGAGGGCAGTGAGTTGAGGACAGTAAGCTTTGTGTTGAATAATGAGTCTTATACATGTTTGTGGGTTGGTGGATTTATACCCAGAAACCTGTGCAAAGTGCGACATTAAGTTGGTTTTTATATGTGCATTGATTATATGTTATGATATATGGGAGGTTCATGGCATGTTACTTCAGTTGATCACTCTTGAGATATGTTGGTCATTTGAATTGAACCTGAAGTGTTGCATTGAGTATATTGCATGCTTCTCTCATACCTTGATTTATATGCACATTGGTGGTTGAAAGCAAAGAGAAGTAAGGTGTTAAGTGTTTTATAAATTGAAAGCTCTTTATCTGCATATAGTTCTTTTCTAAATGGCGAGAATTGACAAGTTATTAGAGTTATTGAGAAATTTAATCATTTATACTGTTGAAAGCATATTTAAAGTCAATAAAGACACTCTCACAGTTATTCAGTTCTCTCTGCAAGATGCACAAGAAAATATTGAGTTTTTGTAGCTTGAATCTCGGCTCCAGCAAGAAGAATTACAGCAGAGGAGTCCTCATTCTGAACCTGTTTCTATTCAAAAAATTGAGAGGGACTCCCATCACCATAAATAATATAAAGTTGAATTTGGTTCACATTCAGTACTCATTTCAGGAGAAGATGTGCAGAAAGATGCAGAAATGAAACATGCACCTCCCAAGCCTATCATCAGACCTTGGGAACAACTTGTCCACAAAAAGCACAGAACAGGTCTTGGATATGACAAGGATTTGTCCTTTCATATTTCTGACTACTCCAAGCCCATCAAATTTCAGAGTGTTGGATTTCTTCATGAGAGTTCACATTCAGTTGTTCCAGATCCTGCTCCTCCTCCACAGCAACAACAACAGATTGAAAAATTCCAACACTATGATTGAGTTGGCCATATGAAAGATCACTATTTTGATCTTCAACCATGCAATCACTATGTTCGGCACACCCATTCTTCACACATATGCTTTAGAAACAAGCCTCCTGCAAGAAAAAATATTCATCTTGGATGGATCACTTATTGGCAATGGGCATCAACAGCCAAGAAGATGTTTAAGTCGCATGTCAGAACTTGTTCTCTAATATTGAACAATATTGCAGTTGATTTTTCACCATCATCTCACCTTGTACCTTACAGGGGGGGAAATGGTGGTCATCTACAAGCTTCGACACCACATCAAGCGAGCCTGAGCCACAATCTCTCATTCCAAATTCAAATTCGTAGCCAGAGACACAACAGTTCAAGCAAGCCTAAGCCACAATTCGTCATTCCATATTCAGAGTTGTAGCCAAAGACACGGATGCCCATGAGCATGCCTTTGGTTGATGGAAAATCTTAAACCATCCATGTGAGGATGATATTCTTCCTCTTTCAAAACACTTCCTCTAGCAGAAGACTTCAGCTTCTTCCCAGCCTTGGTAGAGTTCCGGGAAATGCATCAAGCATTCTAGTCTTGGTGGTCATCCTTAAACCATCATAGGTTGTAGAATTCCCTTCTTTTAGGTTGAAGGTATCCCTCTTCAAATATGAGGGACACTTCCTCTAGTAGAAGCCCTCAGCTTCTTGCCATATTTGGAAGAGTTCTGGGAATTGAAATAAGAGTTGCATTCCAGTGCTGGTGGTCATCCTTAAACCACCTCTTTATGCCAAAATTTTAGAGATTTGATTAAGCCTAAGTGCTTCCATGCATACTTTGCAGATTTGTATTACAACTCTCTTCTTGGACTCACACATACCCCTTTGGATTAAGGGGGGGATGTTGGACACCTGATCCTCTAAGGGTAGGTGTGGAAGGCAAACAACCATAAAGGAGTCCAAGTGACCTTGGAATATGAATCCAAGTGTCACGTAATGTAATATAAATGTACATCTATGAGTAATAGAAATGCAACTCATGCTTATCTTTCTAAGTTTTTTTTTATCTTCTCCTCCACCATGTGTGTGTTTTAACAGTTGTAAATCAGCCAAAGGAGTTGGATTCTAAAGGCCCAAAACTTGAGGGTAATGGGTTGAGGGACCCACCTGAGACACTTGAGGAACAGACAACTAAGCCTGTAACAGGGGTAATAAAGTATTAACAGGTGGGGTAGATGTAGGTGAAATAGGTTGAACCGATTGATATGAATGCACAACCATTTGTGGTTGAACGATCAGGATAGGTTGCCACTGAAAAACAATCATTCCAACATTTGGGTTACCATAAAACGATGGAGTACTGTCAAAATGGGTGACCATAGGTTTCCCCCCGGCACGAGGAGTATAATAAGATGGAATATATTATTCTCCAAATGGTGGGAGTCCAATCGAGATTGTATTGGATGGAATATACCGAGATAGACTATCTTGATGTTGCATTGAAGATGTATATAAAGGATCAAACCATTTAGTACTCATTAGAGATGTACCAGATAAAATACCAGAAGATGACATGGGTGAATTCCATGGATTTTAGGATGAAACAGAGTAGGTTCCATATATTGATTGGTAACCTGATGGGACGGAAGGACCACCATAAATATGTGACTCTCGTGATGTGGTAAAAATTGATGGAGTAGCAACAGTGGATGTTTTCGAAACTGTAAAAAATGGTACAACCAGAGATGTTGACTCAGCCATGGTCAAACGACCTAGTGTATACCCTATAGGATATATGGGAACTCGAATTGAAATAGGATCAAAATAAGTAGTGTAATTCAATCGAGGAATAGACTCATAAATATAAAGCCCTGATCCAAAATTAATTGGAGTTGAAGGGTGTGTTTCTTGTTGAGGTTCTTCCTCAATCGAAATCAAACTAGGTGGAAGGATTTTGCCGTCAGGCCGGAGATATATTTTAGGTGGTTGAATGCGTGAAAGGGAAGAATCTATGGCTATGATCGACTGAGGAACATCTGATACAGGAAAAACTTCCAATTGTTCTGTGGGGTCCCGTGATTTGGCCGATTGGCTAGCCAAATGACGATGTAGCATCAAACCAAGCTTTGGAGCCCAAGGACCTAGCCTTCCTGGACTCAGAGAGGGCTCTCTCTATAAGTGCAAAAGATGTCGGTGTGTTTACTTGCGATGTTTTGATATTAGGCTAGTTATGAAGTGTGTTTTTGGTTTTTTAGTTTTTAAGTTTGTGAGGGATGAAACTGATCAAATACATAAACTGGATGACAAGATGTAGATAAATTGGGCTATGGGGTCAAAAAGATCAAGGAAGCTATGAAGTGATGATGTAAATCTGTTGTAGGGCCGATTTGATTCACAGTAGAGGGGATCTCTGGGCAAAATGGATTAAATGAACAATAAGTTGGTGAAAGGCAAGGGATTTCAAGTGCAAACTAGTTTATAGCCATAATATATAAGGAAATCAGCTTCTAGAAAACTCACCGAAGGAATAGTCACTACCAACATGCAAAAAAATACCGATGGCTAACATGTTCGACTTCGAGATCTATATGTTTTGGTAAAAGAACAATGGGATACGGATCGACTTCCAGTTGAACAACATCGAGTTCGGGAGGTATGGTCTCACTAATTGGATGTGAAATGTCCATATGTAGTTGTGAGGACTCTGTTTAGATGACAGTGGATAAACCAATATGTGTAGAAACGACTCAAAACGACTCTGGTAGATGTGATGAAGATGGCGCACCAGAGGTACTAATGGTACTAGTTTCGGTAGAACGAGGTCGCCTTCCCGACCAAAAATGGCTTCTAGGGGTAAAGGTGTTTTAAGTGCTATTCTATGTGAATGACAGGGAAAGGGATGTTATTCTTCCACGATGAATGATTGATTATATTACAAAAACAAAAAAATGAATAAAAGGGTGATACTAGGCAAAAGATTTACCAAGTAATTGTGAACTGCAGAATACCTCTTGGAAAACCAAGAAGTATGGGTAGGAAATCTCCCCGAATGTTGTGTTTAGTTTATCACAAGTTACAAGGTGGTCAAATCCGTTACCTATGGATGGTAAGCAACCTAAATTTTTCCTCCCAAATATACCTAAAGGTACGTGGAGACCCAAGTCCGTATTAGCACTATCTAATGCGAAATCGCACAATGAGAGCACCCCCTTATACTTTTCGTACTAGAACACCACCCTATATACCCAAAGTTACATGGAAAAGCTCTGATATACTTACGTATGTGGAGTGGTATTTCACATTCGGAATGTATCGCATACAAGTTAGCGACAACTGCTATGTTTAACGACATCGAAACACGTATCTAGCCTAAACCTTCTAAGTTTTATCGTTAATGTTATAATGCTTTCTTAGGTTGATTGAAATAATTTTTATGTTGGTCTTGTTTAAAATTTTATCTTTGAGGTTCACTGTGTGATGTAATGGGAAATTCATAAAATGCAAACTAAATGAGAAGAAAAATTTTCAATGAAAATTTTCAATGAAAATCCTAGCTACTAAGGGGAAAGAGCAATCAGATTTCGAGCATACAACGAAGAGCAAAAACTAAATGCAGATTTCCCTATCTATTCCTATGCAACACACACAGTCTCTAAATTCACATGCATGTTTTTATTTTCATTTTCCTTTAATGTGAATGATTAAAAGAAACTATATGCACAAATCAATCAAACAAGTGTTTTCTTTTGAGAAACGAGGAATGGAACAACAATTTCTCTTAGGAAAATGAAGAATGAAAATACAATTTTCCTGTAGGAAATGAGGAATGAAACAACAATTTCCTTTTCGAAAACATAATTTATCTAATGCAAAAATTAACTACTTTGAATTTAATTTTCCAATGATAAAGAAAACAGCTAATGAAACAATGAACAAATAACTTTTCAAAGGAGGAAGAACAAGTAATGTTTACTGGTCTCTAAGAAAAATAAAAAATCTGAGAATACAGTAGACAATTGGATAAAATTGAATGCAAAGACAAATTTTGATGGAATTTGATTGGCTGAGGGGGCAACGCACCCTGTAAGGAAGACAGTGCACTACAGTGTACTGTACCCTGAACAACAGTGCGTTCGGCGCAGCTAAGTTTCGAAAACAAGAAGCTTAAACACACTTCTAAGGAAAATTGTTCATTCAAATGACTGATAAATTGAAGTAAAGTCTACTGCCGATGGTAAACAGAGACAGAAACACCAGGAATTATGGATTTTTTTCCAGCGGAGTCGCCAATTTTTTATACGGAATTATAATCTACAGATAAACTAAATTCCCTGAGTGTGGTGTTCCTTTACTCAGAACAACAGAAGAAATACAACTATTCTTTTCTCTAAGACAAATAGATAGATAGAAAGGAAAGAAATCTACTTGTGATCCTTTCGCTTTCTTTCTCCTTCTTTCGTTGTTGTCGTCACTCTCAATCCAACTAAAGCCGCTAGATCGATACCTACAATAAAAAATAGAGAACATAAAACAACATACAAACATAAAAGTATCTACTTGTCTTAACCAAATCAAACCAATTAGATCTAAGAATACATACACAATTGAGAATGCAATTCACAAGATATAAGCATACATATGATAAAATGGACATATATCTTTATTAAGAAAGTAGGAGGAGAATATTACAACCAATAGATCGATTCATCGTCAACCTGTTCCAACTTCATTCCATCCTCATCACACCAAGCATCATCTTGGTTGCATAACAATACTTCCAGCTCTCATCAATTGACAATCCAACAACATAACATTACACAAATTTCTCCCTCCCTAGCAGTTAGATGAGTCCTCAATTTATATGGAAATTGAAGGTAGCTTCTTAATCAATGGAATTGAATGGCTTTATAATAATAGGTGACACATTTTTCCAAGTTTATTGGTGATGGATGAACACTTGTATTCAAAGTATGACACTTATGAGCTCTTCTAGAAGGCACTGGACATGTGGAGATTCCCGAAACAATGATGATTTCTCCCGGGAGACCAACGCACCCTTAAGTGTCGGGAAGTGCACTGCAGTGCACATTTACATGGAGGTAAGTGCACTATAACGCACTTAGGCCCATGCAAAGGAACATTGATGAGTCAATGCATCATATAATCTATACTTCAAACCTTGGAAATCTCACAATTGAAGCCATCAATGGAATGACTTTTCTTAGGGCATATATCAACTGAATTAGGGGATGATAGACCCTATTCATTGGTCTTGGGGGATGATTCCCAATTTGACCAGGTCTTGGGGGATGATGCCCAAATTTACCTATAAAAATACTCATAGATATTGAATTCCTTGATGCCCATCTTGAATAAAACATATTGTTTGGATGGAATTATGTATATGCCATCAAGGCAGTGACATCATCAGTATTTTGCACCATGAGTTCCCCCATAATGGGAAATAATTACCATTGACCAATTAACATGATTATGATATGGGTAACTCTTCCTCCCCTAATAGCATGTTACCCTTTGTTGGGTCCCAGAACGAATTGGTCCCTTCCTTAATTGAAGTCGGTCCAGGAATATTAAAAAATTCAACTCTTCTTGGCACATATCCAAGAGACCCATTAGTCATCACACCGATTAATATAGCCCATTTATGCATGATTAATACATCAGATGGTGAACACTCTTAGAATCTTCAATAACCAACCCAATAAACCTATAATGTTGTGATGAGTGAACCCCCATTTCACCCTTATGAAATTACTAAAACACCTTTGCTATATCCTCCACCTGGATTTGTCTCGCACCAAGTCATGGATCATCTTACCAAATATGGCTCTTGTGATTCCCTTATGGTATTTGGAACCCCAAGCCATGTCATCAAGCTTAGGTGTTTCACCTACTAGACTGGTTACCTCAAACCCTATATATGAAACCTTAGCACGTATAAAATCACCTGCATCGACATCAAAGGGCACCACAAAAAAAGGATAAAAGAAAAGTCGAGAAGAATGACACCCCACCTACCTCTTATCTTAGGGTAACTCCCACTATGTATTATTTGATCTAATGGGACACCCTGCCAACCAATTCCCATCACTGGAATAGTTGAAATTCCTAAGTATTCATGCCCCAAAGGCACTCTTACCTTGCCCATCCCTCCCAAGAAAGAAGGCCACAACATCTCACAATAAAGGATTACACACAAAATACCCATGCGCCATTTTCGCATAGTAGAAACGTTACACTCACTATTTTCCTGATCTCCCTTGATATCAGGATGCATTGGTCACACTTCATGAAGCTTGTACAATCACTCTATTACCCCCCACCAATCTATCTAGTGAGGATGCACCTCAAACCATTTCCTATGTATTTGAGGAAGAAACCCCACATGCAACACACCCATGTTATTCCTTCCATCATACCTACCATACTACATCAGTTCCTCGCTAGGATGAAGAAGAAGAAGAAGAAACATAAAGCTTCAAAACCAACCCCTTCATATGCCCTCTGCAATGAACATGGAAATTTGATCAATCATTGTCCGTCCTTGAAACAAATTCTATATTTTATTCATTCTTCTTTCCCAACCCATAGGCTTTCACACAAAAACAAGTTAGGGTGAAAACACTGCAATTGTCATATTTTCACACAACATGCACAATAGACACGTTATTTCCCACGCCTCCCTAGGTTTAGATAGGGATTGGCTACATTGCGACAAACTGATGTGGAGTCATATATTCTTCTCCATGCATCTGATAAAGCTAGGATTGACCGGTGGTGTGTATCCACTAAAAGTACACCACCTTTAGAAGTCCCCCCCAACTCACCACTAGGAGCTATGAGTGAATCTTCACAACATACTATATACTACACAACATCAAAAGTTGCACTACGTGCCTTACACCCATCTGATATGTGTACCAACACTTCCCATGCCTCCTCTACATGTTCGCTTCTTCATATATTTGGGTGGATTACCATAGCACGATGCCCCCTGAACACACGCCAGGAATATTTTCATCCTATAGAGTATGAATCCATTACTTTGGCTCCCAAGACACAAGCACACTCCCAAGAGTCTTCTCCCATTCATCCTCATTCAAACATCAAGGAGATACTCTCGTGTTGAGAAATATAGGGGTAGCTAGATAAGGTGATTTATCTTACTTTGATAAATGTTTGTGATGTATTTTTACTTAAATTAAATATCTTATTCATTCACTTGATTATTATTAATTTTTTATCATAAAAAACTACCAAACTATGAGGATCAAATAGATGAGAGGAAAATATATAGGCTATCAATTAGGGCCAAAATGTCTCCCCTTGAGAGGAAAACCCACAAGAACTCTTCTCTTATTATAGAACTTAAAATGGCGTATTCCAAGACCTATGAACCTTGACCAAGACCCCTACAAGACCAAGTCAAACCTCTCTTTGATGAGCTTCTCTTATAAAAAATCAATGTTAGTAAAATTGGCCTTCCAATACCTACTTTCTTCCTTTTTAACCTCAATTTCAGACCTATACCTTTTTACTATGATTCTCGGCCCTCCTACAACAACCCTAACTTGCACATGTGACAGTAATATAGTAGAAGTGGTCTCTTTTCTCCTTTTCTTGGGAAACAATTCCTTATCCAACAATTCAGCTTGTATACTGACTGATATTACCCCAAAACTTTATTTCTTATAGTGACTACAATTCGGTCAATCTACAATAGATTGATATCGTAATATTTCACATGTGTGGAAGGAATTGTGGCCCAAAAAATTCATATTTCAGTGACCTTACTTCTCCTTATTATTCGCTCCTTTCTTGAGAATTTTTGTCAATTTTTTATCAAACTTGATTGCTTCAATTGATCTCTTCAAATGAGGCCAAGAGATTCTTAATTATAGTCTTCTTTTGGTGGTTGAATAGCCATGTCTGTAAGCTGAATTATCCCTTCTTGTAGGTCGACATCTCTCCTTGAAGGTTGACTTGTCTTGGAGGACGTCTTTTGACACTTTGACTTTACAATACATTTCTTTGACTTTATACATTATGCCCAAGAGGGTCTTCCATACATGAAAATGAATCAATTGACTTGTTGACTCAACGAAAATCCCTATAAGCACTCAATGGGTGCTTGATCTATTAAAAATAACCTTGAGCATGAAACCCATGCATCAATAATGAAAATAATAAATTTATTTTTCTCTTTACATTAAATACATAAAATAATGGTTACATATGTCATTATGAAGACCGAGCCTAGTTACACATTTCAATGCTCCATATTAACTAGGGAGGTATTCATATTCTACACAAGGTACTTGGAAATTCTCATACTAAATAATTTCTCATAAGAAGATTCTGATTGGTAAGCCATCTCACAAGCTATCTTATTATCTTATACCAATGCATTGAATCATACCAACCAGCATTTTCACATAGCACGACCTTGACTAAAACCTCTATCTCTCCATAAGGTCGGAGCATAATATTGGTGAGACCAATGATTGATAGACACCATCATCATTGTCTCTCAATGCACATACCCCACCCAATTTTTCAAAGGGTATGTCCTTTTAGGATAATTCTTGTCTTGGAATAACACATATTCAAGGAATTTCCTCTTCGACTACTCTTTCCTATTAGATTCCCTACCACATCCTCAAATATTATTGAAATCAATCTCATATGATTACCCAATCCTCCATTATTTCTCCATAACTTGAATACAAGAATGATATGGCTATCTCTCCCTCTTAACTAGGGAGGATATACTATTTCCTATAAAAATGAATATACTCAAGCTCCCTCTTAACTCGGGACTTACCCAAGCTCCTTTTTAAGTAGGGAAATGTTCCCAATAGTAGCTCTTTTCTCTATGGTGGAGATCATGGTACTATCATCTGCTTGTATAACTCCTCTTCCTAATATCATGATCTCCATATTCTTCATTATGGATCATTTTTCATCATCACTTTATCATAGGGAATTGGCCATCTTCTCCATCCCTTTCCCTTCAACAAACCATATTTTTGAATCTATAGTCATGTCATCCTTCTCTTTATTGAAAAGTAATCTGCTAGTTCACATCTACATACAAATACAAATACCCTTATCCAAGTCGTGTTTCTTTCAGGATATTCCATCCAATCACATGAATATTGCGTGTAGGTGATATCTACAACTTTTTTTTGGTAACCTTGTTTCAACCCAACTAAATGATTTCAAAAATAAAAATAAAAAACATCAAGTTAAAATTACCTTTTTATGATGGTCTTTCGTCATGAAATCAACATCATGCAACATCAACATCCTACACATGAATGAATACATCTCAAATATATTCAATGTCAAGGGTATCCTTCCTTACAGACTTTATCAGGGTCTTCATACCTTCTCCATGGAGATGCCATAGCTAATTCTTCTAGTTATCAGATTTGATCACTTATCTTATCGTATGTGACAATGGTTGCATATTTCACAAACTCTTCTTCATTTACTCACATATAGATTCCCCGGGAACTTATTTACATGGTTCTTTCAACATAGGAACCATGATTTTAAACCACCTCATATTTCATATGAGGTCATATTATGTTGATTTCATCTAATAAATATGTATAAGAGTTCAAGGCACATTTTCTACATGCCTTCATGCATCATTATAATGGAATAGATGCTTCTTCTTCGATAAATATCATTATATAGAGCATTAAATCATTCAACCATATTATGACATGAAATTATATATTTATCACCACATATACAGATACCTCTTCCTTCTTTTGGTCATCTAGACTTCGTTCTAGCAGCTTCCTTTCCTTGCTTGAAGATGAAAGTACTTCAACAAACTTGACATGATGCATACATTTTTACCATCATCCTTACAAAAAGTAAATCATACTATGTAGATCATCTATGTGCCATTTTATTCTTCCAAGTTGAGGTGAACCTTCTTATAAATATTCCAATGGAGGATCGTGATGATCCTCAATCTACAAATGCTTAATTCTAATGATGATGGTGTGACAAGATTTAACCTTTATATTCTTGATAGATGAATTATTGTTGGCTTGATGGGGCCTAGACCCAGGTTCAAAGCCACTGCGCAGTCCAACAAAAACCACTATTACCGGCCCTTTTGGCAACGATCTTCTTGCACATACCGAAGTCTCTCCCGAGGCAATATAGGGGGATGCTAGAACCAGGTTTATGCATCCAAAGGGATAGAGTATTGTGGCTTTACGGCTTTTCCTTCTAATCATCTCTTCGCAAATCAAATCTTTTAATACTATAGGTGATGTGCAACACATATGTGGAACTTAATACAAACTATGCGATCTTACTTGGTCATGCATTAAACAAATTAAATATCCATGAAAAATACTATGTTATTCAATTAGAGATAAAAACCCTTATTCAACATAGATGTTCATAAACAGTAAGAAAAAAACAAACACATCAATATAACTCAGATCCTCTCAATAGTCCTTTCATTGATGGCTAGATATTTCTCATACATTCAGTTTCACCATGCGCAAATAGCTGCAGGGGTTTGCGCACACAGTTGTAGACTTCCTAAGGTCTCTGCACACATAGTTGCAGGATTATTTTCTCTAACCAAAAACACATACTAAAAACAATATTATATCCAAATGCATCTCATAAGATCTAACATTTAAGCTTACTTGCCTCTTTTTCGCATCTTACTTCTATCTCTATGACTTCTATCTATACTTCTTATATATATTTGGCATTTACAATACCATGGTCCAAAACCATGGGCGGAGTCCAACATTCACAAAATATACCATCTCATTACATAATAAGGGACTTTGACCCACCCCAAAGCCCCTATGACTCAAAATAGACTTCGCATTGCGCGTTCCGCTCCTCGATATGCAGAGTCTTTCCTTACTGCTTTCTTCAAGGGGATCCCATCTCCAACAAGCCCCCAACACAAAAATGTGACTCCTCATGAGTCACAAAGCTAGTGCGCCATCAATATTTTCTTTGATGCCACTCAAGGCATCCTTAAACAGGGGAACTAATTTGGCACACTGCTTTTTAAACTCCTTAATCTCTCTGAGCAGTGTCTCTATAACCTTCTTAGCTTCTTTCTGCTCGAATCCTCTCTGCATCATGTGCAGTGCCTTCAGCTTCTTTTCCACAGTTTGGGAGAGTTGGCTAGCCTCAACTTCCCATGATTTCAGACTGTCTGAATATATTCTCCTTCATGTGCAGCTCATCAACCTATTCCTGTAATAATTTACCCTCTTGGAGACGGATAAGTCACTGCATTGGTGCTAAGGTCTTAGCAGTGACCTTAATCTGATCCATTTTTTCCAGCTTCTTGTGCACTTTGGCCTATTTCTTTTACACCTAAGGGTCCTCCTGTAGTGAGGCCCATACATCAAGAAATTCCCCAAACACATGCGCACACTTGTATATTAAGGAATCAACCTGTTCTGATGCATATTTCAGTTATGTTGTGCGCTTCTCCCGGACTTCTGGCATAGTGGCAGGCTACAATTGCATCTGAATCTCAACTATATTCATCTACATTTTCAATTTCACTTCGTCAACCTTGGCCTTGGATTCCTTAACTGCGGTGGCCAGCTTGGCCACTTTCTCTTTTGGCATAGTTGCAGCCTAAATCTGGAGCTCTCGAAGCTCGTTGCACACTTTAGAGATAACCTCCTCCAGCTTTTTTTGTTGTGTTTCCTTAACCACGCACTCTTCGACAACAAGCAGATTTTCCTCAGCCATACTATGTCATTCCTTTGTAACATCATGAATGATCAAGAGGGCCCACTATTCTCTGATCTTTAGCTCCTCATCAATTCCTTGGTATATTTCATGCAAAGCCTGCAGTGGCATTACAACGAGATTCAACTTTTTATTCTTCCAGAGGGCCACCTACATTAGATTCTCCTCCATGTCAAAATTTAGTGTTCTTGCAGGGATAGGCACCATGCGGGTATCAGATGTCAGCGCCAACTCATGCACAATTGTGCTTGTACCATCATGTGCTCCACTTGGTTGAACCACACTCACTTGCAATCCTCTCACGCTTGCCTGAACAGCACTCGTCTGCACCTGCAAGTCTTGCAAGCCCTTGTGAACATCTACCAACGCTTTCTTATATTTTTCTTCAATACTTGGTGATAACCAAGGCTTTTGGTTAATCATTCTCTGCAATATTACCTCAAATCCTAACCAAAATAATTTATTATACATAACCCTTGATGGCTCTACCAAATTCCAAAGTGAAGCATATCTGGTTTCTTCGCATAGATCAGGGTCTGTGGTGTTGAAATGCAACTCCTTATGTTCTCTCCACTCAATCAGTGCAATGAGAAGCCAAAGCCACACGTAGTGGAACTACTTTCCTTCTTCTTATGTTGCTCTACAATCAGCGAGGAATTCATCACATAAGTATCCTACCCAGTTATAGACTACATCCTTTGTGCACTCCGCAGCTAAGTCTATGAAATTCATGAAAGCCTCCTCTCCACGGATTTTCCTCATAATATTTCCCACAAGAATGTGCGTGATGAAGCACACATTTCTATCCAGCCTTTTCAGCAACGATTTTCTTGCGCATACCGAAATCTCACCTGAGGCAATATAGGGGGATGCTAGAACCAGGTTTCTACATCTAAAGGGAAAGAGGAAGGTGGCTTTAGGCCTTTTCCTTTTTATCATCTCTTCACAGATTAGATCCATCAACACTATAGGCGTTGTTAAACACATCTATTGAACTTATTACAAGTTGTGAGATCTTACTTGGCCATGCATTAAACAAATTAAATAACCATAAAAAATACTATGTTATTCAATTGCATATCAAAACCCTTATTCAACATATATGTTCATAAACAGTAAGCAAAAAGAAAACACATCAATATAACTCAAATCTTCTCAATAGTTATTTCATTAATGGCCATATCTTTCTCATACATTTAGTTCCACCCTGCGCACACAGTTGCAAACTTCCTAAGGTCTCCATGCACATAGCTACAAAATCCTTTTCTCTAACCCATAACACAGACTCAAAAAAATATTACATCCAAATGCATCTCATAAGATCTAACATTTAAGCTTACTTGCCTATTTTTTCTTCTTACTTATATCTTTATGACTTCTATCTAGACTCCTTGTATAGGTTTGGCATTTACAATACCATGGTCCAAAACCATGGGAGGATTCCAACGTTCACAAAATATCCCATCCCATTACATGATAAGGGGCTTTAACCAAACCCAAATCCCCTATGACTAAAAATAGACTTCGTGATTCGTGCTTTGCTCCTCGAACTATGGAGTATTTCCTTGTTTCTTTCTTCGAAGGGATCCCATCTCCAACACTTAATCCAACCATTCATATTGCTAATTTCGATAACCTTCCATGTCATGAACTACTTTCATTATATGATGAATTATTTCTATAAATTTCTACATTGGTTATTTTTTTATGCTTCTATAATGGTGTCATGAGTTGTCTTCTGCTTCAATTGTATGCTTCTAATATGATGTCATCTTCTAGTATGATGCAACCTATATTCATACTTACAATAATTCTCATTATGAATGCAATATTTAATCAAAGTAGAGGTATTTTCACCTCCTACTTATCCTTGCTATGTATGTGAAGATAAAATGTGTGAGAGACCTTAATAGTGAAGATCTATCACTTCTTCCTTCTTGTATTTCTTCTCATTGGGTTCTTTTACATCCTCGGTCACATGAGATTCATTTATTTCTTTCCTTTTCTTGTTTCCCTTCTTGATTTTAGGACAATATGTAGAAATTTTTCAAAAAATATGTATACCAATGGATTCAATCCGATCATGTGATATGCTAAAGAAAGATATTGAACCCTTCTGCAAATTAATTACGGAAAATAAACACGATCGCACAATCCACTAAGTAAAAAAAAAGAAGCAAATCAATCCACAACACAGATATTTTTCCTGGGGAAAGCTAGTTTCTCAAAACCCCTCTATCTCTATTGTATAATGAACCAAGGAATCATGAAACAATACAATGCACTCTTCTCATAAGAGTCTGTTGCACTATCCTAACTGTCTCACACTGATCTAGACAAAATTGGGCTAGTACTTATCCAATTATCAGCCTCTGCTTAGCCTACCTTTCTCACACAATCCCTAGGAAATTAATCCCTATTATTTAGGATAATTTTCCTTCCTTGACTGCGCAATACATCATGGGCATCCTATGGTGTATATAATTGTGCCTGGGCAATTTTCTATAAATACAACTGATAGATAACTTCCCTTTAACCTCTATCTCAATTGGGTCTTCATCAGAACTGAAATGCATGCAACTATTAATAGTAAATCATCAGTCACTTGACATATCACTGCATGTGAATTAAATCTTATTTAATTCACTTTACCTCTCACTAGTGAAGCAATCAGTTACAACTAGTTAGACTAAATTTAACTCACTTAATTGAGTTAACTGAATTCTCATGCATTAAACTAATACACTAACTACTACTTGGACTCTAAAACAAATAGAATCACTCTACATGTCTCACCAACCACCCTCAACTTGAATTTCATGAGCTAACTGAGTCTATCACACTCAGTTAACTATTACAAGTGATTATGAGATAAGATTAAAATTTATTGTCCAATTTATTTAAGGGATAAATAAATTTGACACAAGTTTCTTCTAATTTAATTAAGAAATAATTAAATAAAAATCCTCCACGGTAGCCATTTCTGGATTCCAATTTCAATGTTTCTTGTTGCAAATTTCAACACTCCCTCTCAACAAGAAAGGAATCAATATGTCTCGATCCGGTACCTTTGGAATGTTCTTGCATGCAACACTTCCTAGTGTTGTTCGCACATGCAACTCTCCTGAAATTAAATAGCCTCCAAACAACTTAATTAGTATAATGCATCTGTCATCAAAGTCTTCTGACTGTTGAATACTACTGCACATGTCTACTGGACTCTCTACACTACTGACATCTGCATCCATGCACTCTGCACTATCGCCAACTCTGATTTTCACTCCAGTATCTGACACCTGTAACTCTAATTTTTGTCTTCCTGACATCTGACTGCATCAATCTAACCGATCCTTCTTGCTACTGTTGTACTGTGGGCTCCTCGTAGTCAAGTTCGATCCATGAGACACACCATCTCAATGTACCCTGCCCAAATTTCTTCTTGGGATTAATTTTTCACGTCGCCCCACCTCTCACCTGGAGGTATAGTTGAATGTAATCCATCTGCCCATATGGCTCGAAATTTCCCCCTCCTGGAAGTCTCTACTTGAGTGGACTCTTCCACTCGATCTCCTCTCTACTTCTCCAACTGTGGCTGCTCCGCTACCTTTTGAGATTACTTTTGAGGCTACATGTTGAGAGGCTCCCTCTCAACCACCAAGTCACTAACCTCTGCTTTTCTCCTAAAATATTTGCATGCATCTTGTACCTCAAGTGTATGCAGGTTCTTGACTCGCGCACATTGTAATTGTCCCGCCGTCGCAAAATTTTCTAAAAAAATATCTGATTTTAAATCGACGATATCTCCCTCATCCGAGCTCTAATTCGAGCAATTTTGTTTTCCAATTTGGGTATTTTTTCGCAAGGAATCCAAATATGCTATTTTTTTTTTTAAATTTGCATCAAAATATTCACATTTTCTCTGCAAACTCGCCTCCCAAAAAGTTCCTGCTCTGATACCATGTAGAAATTATAAAAACAATATCTATACCAATGGATGCAATCCGATCATGTGATATGCTAAACAAAGATATTGAATCCTTCTACAAATTAATTGCGGAAAATAAACATGATCGCACAATCACACCAAGTAAAAGAAAGAAGCAAATCAATCCATAACATAGATATTTTTCCTGGGGAAATATTGCTACTCAAAACCCCTCTATCTCTATTGTATAATGAACCAAGGAATCATGAACAATACAATGCACTCTTCTGACAAGATTCTGCTGCACTATCCTGACTGTCTCACACTGATCAAGATAAAATTGGGCTAGTACTTAGCCAATTCTCAACCTCTACTCAACCTGCTTGCTCACACAATCCCTAGGCAATTAATCCCTATTATTTAGGATAATTATCCTTCCTTGACTGCACAATACATCATGGGCATCCTATGGTGTATATAATTTTTCCCGGGAAATTTGCTATAAATACAATTGATAGATAACTTCCCTTTAACTTCTGTCTCAACTAGGTCTTCATCAGAACTAACATGCATGTAGTTATTAATAGTAAATCATTAGTCACTTAATGGATCATTGCATGTGAATTAAATCTGATTAAATTCACTTGACCTCTCACTAGTGCAACAATTAGTTACAATTAGTTATACTGACTTTAACTCACTTAATTGAATTAACTGGTTTCTCATGCATTAAACTAATACACTAACTGCAACTTGGACTCTAAAACAAATAGAATCACTCTACATGCCTCGCCAACCACCCTCAACTCAAATTTCATGAGCTAACTAAGTCTATCACACTCAGTTAACTATTATAAGTGATTATGAGATAATATTACAATTTATTGTCCAGTTTATTTAAGAGATAAATAAATTTGACACACATTTCTTCTAATTTAATTAAGAAATAATTAAATTAAAAGCCTCCATGGTAGCCATTTCTGGATGCCATTTTCTAGATGTTGTTTCTGGATGCCAATTTCATTGTTTCTTGTTGCAAATTTCAACACAATATCTCATGAAATTCACATATTCCTTACATTCAGAGCATTGGATCTTTGACATATCGATCTTATTCTTTTTGTGAGGACCAAACTTTCCAAACTTTCCTTTTCTCCTAGCCATGGTAGCAAATTCTTGAACTTGTTCGTTTGATCCAACATCATTTTTTGCCTTCAGCTGAGTTTCTTCAATCTTACATAATGACCAAAGTTCACTTAATGGAGTAGTTTCCTTCTTTCCATAGATACTTGATACAAAGTTGCTCCATTCTTCAGTTAGTGCATTGAGAAAAATGGTGGTCATTTATTTATCGGACATTATTTCCCCTAACCCTTGTAGTTGATCTCTTATTTGTGATGCCCTCATGAGGTATGGGGATCTCCCTTATTCCTTTGATACCTTCATCATGTATGTCTTAGTTCTCAAAGATATAACTTCTTCTACGGTGCTTACAAAAAATATTTCTACCAACTTTTCATAGATTTATTTCGATGTCTCCATATTTGCTACATAAGGGATGAGTGAATCCTTGATTGATTCTATAAGGATTCTTTGAGCCGTTAATTCCCCTTTCATATACTCATATAATTCTTGAGCTTTCTCTTGAGATTTTTTCGAGATGGATCCATTCACATATTCAACAACTTCATTTTCTATGAGGATCAAATCTATCCTCTTCTTACATGCAAGGAAATTTTATGAACCAACCAATTTATTGCTTTCCGTGTAGAATGGAGTCATTTTGATAATAGATTGAGACATATATATAAAGATACTTAATTTTCAAGTGAATATGATCCTTTGATCATGATATCTTCAACTTGATGCCTTATTGATTTTAATGATGATGTTTTCTTCCTTGAAAATGAAAATACTTATTCTTGTAGAGATGTTTTTCTTCAAATATACTTGAGATGTAATATTTTATTCAAAGAGAGGGAATCACCTAGATTTATTTGATGATGATAGCAGTGCTTCTTCTTTCTTCCTTTTATAGTAATGTATAATGTTAAGGCTTTAAGATTCTTTAAATGTGTATTCCTTCTTTCCTTGAGTGGAGGTAGGTTCCTTGAGGTGTTCTTCTTCCTAAGATGTGATGATGGATCCTTGTGATGCGATGGATTGTCCTTCAATTCTCATTAGTTTTTTGGCCCTTATGTATCCTTATTCAATTGGATGGTATTCTTCAAGTTTCCTTTCCTTGTTGTAGTCACCTTAGCTTCGATACCATGTTAAGAAATTTAGGGGAAACTACATAAGGTGATTTCTCTTACTTTGATAACTGCTTGTGATGTATTTTTACTTAAGTAGCTTCTTCATTCACTTGATTATTATTATGTTTTTATCATCAAATATCTACCAAACTACGAATATAAAATATATAAGAGGACACAATATATAGGCTATTAGCTAGGGCCAAAACCTCTCCTCTTGAGAGGAAAATCCATAAGAACTCTTCTCTTATTATAGAACTTCAAATGACGAATTCCAAGTCATATGATCCTTGACCAAGATCCCTCCAAGACCAATTAAAACCTCTCTTTGATGAGCTTCTCATATACAAATTCAATGTTAGTCAAATTTTCCTTCCAGCAATTGCTTGTTTCCTTTTTTACCTCAATTTCAGACTTGTACCTTTTTTCTATGATTCTCGGCCCTCCTGTAGCAACTCTAACTCACACGTGTGACAAGAATATGGTATAAGTGATCTATTCTATCCTTCTCTTGGGAAAATAATCCTTCTCCAACAATTCAGATTGTATACTAGACTAATATTTCCCAAAAACTTTATTTCTTGTAGTGACTATAATTCGGTCAATCTCCAACAGATTGATGCCCTAATCTTCTGCATGTGTGGAAGGAATTGTGGCCCAAAAACTTCAAATTTTGGTGTCCTTTCTTCTCCTTGTTCTTCACTCCTTTCTTAAGGCTTTTTATGTAGAAATTAATATAAATTTTCTACTACTAATGTATTTGAACTGAAAACAAGAGATTAAAAAGTTCCTCTATTGTTATGGAGAATGGAAATCACAATTTAGAAACACATGCAATGAAATGAAACCATTAAAACACTACATGAACACAATGATTTATAGGGGAACCCAACTAGGAAAAATACCTCCGATGCTTTTCATTAATCAGATGAGAATGAGAAACTATTACAATTTCTTACTTCAATATTGAAGCACGACTTGCACTATAAACATGTTCTCATGATGACTGTCATGCTCTGGCCAACACTTAGCCAATTCAAGTCCCCAAATTTCTCCTATTTCTTTGTGCAAACCTGGAGGAATTAGCTCCTAAAAGATAGAAATTTTCTCCTATTTTCTTGTGCAATTCCCAAGGAATGATTCATCTTCTTAATTGCCAAGCCTGTACACTCAACTATTATAAAAATGATAATTACAATGTGCCTTTTCCTCTACTCTTGATAGGAAATTTTAATTCCATGCATTTTTGGGATATTTTTAGCTGTTTGACTAGTTTAACTAAGAGATCACTGAGTTAACACCAATTCTACTACTCAAATGACCTTCAACTGACTCAACTAAGTACTTGAGCTTTGTTAATTGAGTCAAATTGAAAATAACTGAACTAGATTGCTAAATTTTAGCAATCACTACATGCACAACTAAACTTCTAGCCTATAACTCGAATTTATTGAGTAAACTAGTAGACATAATCCATGTCACACAAGTTAACTACAATCCAAGTCATCATGCTAATGTGGAAAATCGAATTGCTAAATTTGACTAAGGCACAAGTCAAATTTAGCCTTTCTTGCTACAATTTCTAACACTTCCTCTTAGCAAGAAAGGGATTTTTCACCACCCCTATCCTGCACCTATGGAATTCAAGTTTTTCTCTTGACAGTGCCTTTGTCAAGATATCTACATCGTGCTCCTTAGTTGAAATGTATTGTAGCATCATAATTATCCTCTGCAGACAATCTCGCAAGTGATGGTACATGATATCAATGTGCTTGGACCTCTCATGAAATACTATATTTTCGGAGATTTTGATACAATTCTAATTATCCCAATAAATCACTAACATATCCATATCCTCATTCGCATGGCCTCACATGCTTCTTGAATTGTATCCATGTATTTAACCTCTACTGAGTTGAGTGCCACAGACCTATGTTTCCTACTATACCAACAAATAGTTATAGACCCAACACCGAAGATATAAGCCGAAGTGATTTTCCTATATGATGGATTCCCTGTCCAATATACATCAGGGAAGCCTTGGATCTTCACTCCCTTTGTCCTCTTGTACCATAACCCATACTCAGTTGTGCCTATGAGGTACCTTAACACATGATTTGTTAACTTCCAATACAACTTGGTAGGATTCACCATGGGTTGACTCAACTAATTAGCTACATATCATATGTGGGGCATTATGTTCACCAGATACATTAAGGATCCCATAAGTTGTCTGTAGATGGTAGCATCTAATGCTTTTATTGAATAAGCACTCTCCTTCCTCCAGTTTGTAGCTAGACGTGTGTCCATAGGCTTGTAGTTCTCCATGTGAAATATCTAAATTATTTCATAGGAATACTTCCCCTGCCTTGTAAAAAAATCATCATCATGTTGTCATACTTCCAACTCGAGGAAGTAATGCATCAATTCCATGTCTTTCATCTCAAATTTTTCACCTTGCAAGAGCAGATCAACTACTCACCCTCTATAAGTATCAAGTCATCAACATACAAAACCAAGATAAGAAAATTTCCATCTACCATAATGTGATAGATGTTGACATCTGCTTCACTTTTGGTGAATCCCAATCCACTGAGATATGTATCAATATGAGTGTACCAAGCTCGGGGTGCCTTTTTGATACCATACAAGGCTCTCATGAGGCTACACAAACATGTATCCCTATCATATGTTTCAAATCCCTCTAGATACTCTATGTAAATTTATTCCTGAATAAATCCATTGAGAAAGGTGGTCTTCACATCCATTTGATGGATATTCCACCCCATCTATGCAACTAATGCTAGAATGATTCTGATTGAGGAATATATTTCCATTGTGGAAATTTTTTCCTCATAATCCACTCCTTCTACCTGAGAGAAGCCTTTGGATACAAATATGGACTTATACTTCTTGATGCTCACATAAGTTGCATGATTCACTTTGTAGATCCATATGGAACCAACCACTGACTTTTTCTTTGGCCTTAACACCACCTCCCATACATTATTCTTCATTATGGATTTGTACTCCTCCACCATGGCATCAACCCACACTAGTTGAGAAACTAATTCCTTAAATGAAGAAGTATTTGTCTCAACGAGTTCTATAATGAGAGTCATATACGTAGTGTATCTGTCCGGTCACCTCCTCTTCTTGTGAAAATATGTAGGATCTCCCACATTCTCCCATGCATCCTGCACCAAACCTTCAACCTCTTTGGTTCTCTTCCTCCACTCTCTAGAATATTCTGGTTGAGCGGGTGCCTCCACTCGGCCTCCTATCTGCTCCTCCACTTATGGTTGCTCCACAACATCTTGATGCTCTACATGAGGATCCTCTTTTGGATCTATAATCTCATCCTCCAGTGGCATATGAAACTCTTGCTCTAGGGAGCATTTCAGAAGACCAGTGATGATCTTCTACATGATATTCAAGGCCCCCTGGTGTTAGTGTCTCATGTGCATGTGCCAGAGTTATCCAACATCTCACTCTACACTTATACTTCCTTTCTACTCATTGTGGCGCAAGCTTCCACCTGAATTTTGTATATATTCTTCACTTTAACTCTAATATGTTTCACCTACCACATAGCTACATATCTTAGAAAGGCTTTCCCCTTACTAAAAACAACAACATAGCCACGATCCTCTAATACAACTACAGAGATCAAGTTCTTCTTCAACCGAGGTACATACATGACATATTTCAAATGAAGGTTGGATCCCAACTCCCTCTTAAAGGTTATAGTACCAATTCCTTTGGTATTGTATCGCCCATCATCCCCAAGTACAATGTGGAACCAGAGATCCTTCTCCTCTAGGATACTGAAGAATTATTTGCATCTTGTCATATGAAATGAGGCACTTGAATCTCGATGCCACACACTCCCCATTACAATGCTCACCATGCATGCAATCATAGTGAATTCTAATTCAATTTGTGAGGGACGTGCTTTACCTCCTCCTCCGCCTGAAGGCTTCTTGTTATACTTCTTGTCTAGACACTTTGGTGCATAGCGTTTGAATTCATGGCAGTGAAAACATTTTATATTTCTTAAATCCTTATTCTTTCCATTGTTTTGTTTGAAATCTAGCTTTTTTTGGGCCTTATTTCCCTTCCCAACAAAGGAAAATTCTCTTCCTCCTCAGATTTGGGTGTCACTTCATCTCTAGTGTTCCTTCAAATTTCTTCCTACACCAAATCAGACTAGAGTCTCCTAATTTGGAAAAATTTCCCTTCCATTCATAGAGTCCTTGTATCTCTGCATGGATTTTGGAAGTCTCGGGTGAGCTAGGCTCACTAGTTCTGAAGATGGAATATTTTATCCAACTCCTCCAAGGACATCTCGACACTGAGTGAACCTGGGGAGGTAAGGTGGAATGGATTCTCTTTTACGCATGCAGATGTTTTTGAGCTTGTCCCTCAATTCCAATTACTTGGCATCACTACCATTTTCGAATAGCTTAGTGAGGTTCTTCCACATAGAAAACTGAGTCTCCTTTCCATGTAAATTCGAGACTATGTGATATCTCACACCCTTCAAGATGATCCTCCTATATTTTGTGATTTCCTTCTTCAATTGGGCTAATTTTTGTGCATATGATATTGTTGTCTTTGGAATGTTATTTTTGGTGTACTGTAGCATACCATTATCATCGAGCACTACTTCCAACATGTCCTTCCAGGCTATTAAATTCAAGGTTGACTCAAGAGAATACTCCAATATCAATACATTGAAAGACATTTTCCCACATGCAAGAAAATTGCTTAACTAAAACTGCAAATCAAAATATTTGAATGAGAGGCTCTATAGACTCGTTTATAGTGCAATTTATGCTTTGATACCATGTATAAATTAATAGAAATTTGTTACTATTGATGTATTCGAACCGAAAATAAGAGATTACAAATTTCCTCTACTCTTCTGTGAAATGTAAACACAATTTAGAAACACGTGCAATGACATGAAATCATTAAAACACCACAAGAACACAATGATTTATATCGGAATCCAACTGGGAAAATCCCCTCCGCTGCTTTTCATTAATCATATGATAATGAAAAACTATTAAAATTCCTTGCTTTGATCTTGAAGCACAATATGCATTGTAGACTTGTTCTTCTGCTGACAATCCCGCTTTGGCCAAAACAGTAAATTCAAGGCCCTATCTTGCTCTGATTTCCATACGCAATCCTGGAGGAAATTAGATCCTAAAAGATAGGAATTTTCTCCTATTTACTTGCACAATTCCCAATGAATGATTCATCTACTTAATTTCCAAGCATGTACACTCAACTAATATATGGTTGATAATTATAATGTGCATTTTCCTCCACTCCAACTAGGAAATTCAAATTCCATGTATGTTTGGGCTATTTTTAGCTGATTTCCTAGGTTAACTGAGATCATTGAGTTAACAACAATTCTACTTCTCAACTAACCTTCAACTAAACTAATTTCTTAAGCTCAGTTAACTGATTCAAACTGAAAATAACTAAATGTTGGCCTGAGGGGTCCTGACTGAGGTTCGGAGCTTATGGATAAACCAACAAACCATCCAACTACTGGCCCTTTCGGCAGTGATCTGCTTGTGCAGACCAAAGTCTCACCCGAAGTAGTATGGGGGGGTGTTGGAACCAGGTTTCCACACCCTGAGGGAGAAATTGATGAGTGGTTCTCGGTACAACCCACAACAAACTTATACATATTCGCACACAGAGACTGCACAACCTTAACAGAATACCACATAATTTTTATCACTTTGGCGTAAACAAACATAACAGAAGCCAATCCAAATCACAACACATTAAAGATAAACATATTTGTTATATGTCAGCATTTACTCATAATTTACTCAAATATCTTGTGCAATAGCTTATAACATAACACATAGATAGTATCACATAAATAGGGTATGCTTCAGCATAGACAACAGATTAGAACCAGATCTCGCTCTTACTTAACAAAAATAAATATTCATGCATAAATATATTAATTATCTTCGTGCATTCATCAGTAAGAAAAAATATAATGCGATCTCATCAAAGCATAATAATAGATAGCACGGATGCATAACACAAGAATTTCAGCAAAAAAAATTCTTATATTATCTCCAGATATATCATTCAGTACATCAACCTTCCTTACACACAACCCTTACTAAACCCTTACAAAAACCCTTCCGCACACACAACCAGTGGAATCCACATATAGCCAGGACTAGGTCTCTGCACACACATCCAGCAGGAGCCTTTTACCCATCCCTAACCCAACAAGACTCTTACAGACTCTTTGCGAGCAAAAGCATAAACTATCTTCCACAATCCTTCACTACTTAGCTTAGACATATTCTATCTATTTATATGTGCTTAGAACATAGATATTATGGTCTGAAACCATGGTTTGAGGCCCAAAAATTACATTTAAGTTCATTTACACCAAAATAGGGGACTTTGACCACCCCAAAGCCCTTTGATTCCCTTTTCGCAATGCGCACATACAATATTACCCACAATGGAGCTTTGAAACTTGTGCCTCAAGGGACCTCGCTGCAACACTAAACTAGATTTATAAATTTTAGCAATCACTACATGCACAACTCTACTTCTAGCCTCTAACTCGAATTCACTGAGTAAACTAGTAGAAAAAATCCATGTCACACAAGTTAAATGCAATCCAAGTCATCCTGCTCATGTGGAAAATTTATTTACTAAATTTTACTAAGGCACAAGTCAAATTTATCCTTTATTTCTACAATTTATAACATTTGATAACACTTGATTGCCTCAGTTGGTCTCTTCAAATGACACCGAGAGCTTCTTATTTATAATATTCTTTCATTTTTCGAATAGCCTTGTATGGAAGCCGACTTATCCCTTCTTGTAGGCCGACATCTATCCTTGAAGGTTGACTTGTCTTGGAGGAGGTATTTTGACACTTTGAATTTACAATACATTTCTTTGACTTTATACATGATTCCCAAGAGGGTTTTACATACATGAAAATGACACAATTGACTTGTTGACTCAATGAGAAGCCCTAGAAGCACTTAATCGGTGCTTGAACTATTAAAAATAACCTTGAGCATGAAACCCATGCATCAAGAATGAAAATAATAAATGTATTCTTCTCTTTACATTAAATACATAAAATCAAGGTTGCATATGTCATTCTGAAGACCGAACCTAGTTACAAATTTCAACATATCGCCCTCTAGTGTCGATGACATGCAACACCATATTCACTTCATTTCTTCTTCCATTGGAACCATGATTAATTTTTATTTCTCATCGTTCCACAGTATCAAGATCGCTTTTACCATTTCGAATATTGCACCACATATGATTGCATGGACTCAACTTGTTTATGCATTGCCAACATCTCCTATTTTTATGGCAGTGAGTATGAATCATTCCCATTATATTTATCTATAACTTCCTGATGCCAACCATACCTCATGACCCATTGCCCCATTCATCACCTTTTGCAAACCTCTTTCATTCTAACGAGAAAATTCTTGAAGCCATGATAGAACCAGAATGCCCTTGGGACACCATGCATCATCACTCTTTCTTCCTCCCAGAAAAATCATTTACACTGACTGAGGCACCGACTAATACCATTTTCATAGCAGAAACCAAATATTTCTTGTTTGAGGGCCAAGTAGATTGGTTCAAAAATCCCATTCTAGTGCTAGATGCATTTGGATAAGGGAACATGTCCAATATCCCACCCACCATTAAGGTAGATATCTCAACCAATACCAACATCATCAAGGAGATCTCAGTGGGAGTAACTTGTTCACCTAAATAAGTTGCCTCATATGAATCCCTCTTCCAAGAATTTAGAATTTTTTTTTCTTGGTCATATTTTGAAATTCTTAGAATTAGCCCCACCATTGTATATCACCACATAGACACATGGCCTAATTCCTACCCGATAAGACAAAATTAACTCCAACTCCATTTGTCCAAAGCGGAAGTGATCAAACTCAAAATTGACAATTTGCATAAGGTTGATTTTATCTATCCAATTTCTTACACATCATGACTTTCTAACCCTATACCCATCATGAAAAAAAGGGAACAATATGCACTTTATTTATTTTCGTGATTTGAATAAATATTTCCTTAAGTATAATTATCCCACACCATTTATTGATTAGGTCATCTATGGTTGTGCAGGGCATGAAGCTTTATCCTTCATGGATGGATTTTCAAGCTACAATCAAATCCAGATATGCCATACAAACCAATATAAAACCGCTTTCACCACTCCTTGGGGTACCTTCGCATATCAAGTGATTCCCTTTGGAATTAAAAATGTAGGAGCCAATTTCCATTGGGATATGAACTACATTTTTCATAATTTGTCTCATCTCATACTTTCTTATTTATATGACTCTACATTCCATTCCAAAAAGCGCTCAGATCATCTCGAATATCTTTTCCTTATTTTTCAGCGATGTCGATAGTAAAACCTACACCTAAACCCCCTCAAATGTCTTCTGTGTAAATTCTAGGAGACTATTGGGATGTATTGTTTCCTAGCAATGTATTAGTGTAGACCCATTGAAATTACAATACATACACAAAATCCCACCACCCAAGAGTTTGAAGAAGCTACAAATATTAAATGGTAAGGCTAATTTCTTACATAATTTTGTTCCTAATTATGTCACGTGTGTTCATTATTTTCTCTACCTTCTCCGTCAAGATGTCCCATTCCAATGGGACAAGCAAGCTGAATAGTCATTTGAGGCTTTTAAATACACGTTGTAACAAGTGCCATTAATAAGCCCACTTAACCATAACAAGGACTACACCCTCTACTTCTCATCATATGACGTAGCCATCGCAAGTGTTTTATTCCAAGAAGACTTTTATAACATAGAACACATCATCCTTTACATCAATAAAAATCTCACAGGAATTTCTTTGAATTATGAGCCAACCAAGAAAAATTCCCTAGCCCTCGTACACTCCATATAGAAGCTTAAACATTATATCATCCTAAGGACCTCCACTATAATTGGTAGTTTCAATCCCATTCGATGCTCATTTTTCGTATGATGAATCATATATACACCCAATAGGTTGTTATTTTGCAATAATTTTACCACTAATTTTCTTCCGCTAAAAGAAAAAATACCTCATCCTTACAAAATTCATCATTGATCTCCCCTCAGAATCCCAAGGATCCCCTGTGAATTATTCTTTCTGAGATGAACACCTATTCATTATATTGATAGATAACCCTTGCTACTATGACATTTTCCTTTACCTATAAACTCAAAATTTCAATACTTAACTCACATGTGATAATACAAGGTGCATTCACCACCAAACACCATGTTACCTCCTCATTGTAGATGTTCTTTGTCGTTGAATCAGGGACACCATTCTTCACTCTTGCTTTGCAATTAACAAAGCTGAGCAAGTAGTAAATGACATCCATAGCAGGGCCTATGGTGGCCACCTCTCTAGGATGGCCACCACCCAAAATATCCTCCATAATGGTTTTTTTTGGACAATTCTCTTATGTGATTGCATCCAAGTGGTTAAATGATGTGAACACTACCAGAGATATGCCAATAAATCCAAAACCTCTCGTGCTCCTTTAAATCCTATAATCTCTACCAAACCATTATGTAAGTGGTTTATTGACTTCATGAATTGAAATGTACCATCCCAAAATGCCCAAAATAGTCTCCTAGTCTCCTAGAATTTAAAAATGTTGTTGATACCATTGCTCATTTTTCTTTAACCATGTCATAATTTGGTTTGGCGTGCCAAAGGAACTTATATATGAGGACGAAAATATTTTTGATAATGATAACTTCCAGCAATTATCTCAACTCCTTGGGTTCACTCATGCGTTTTCTTCCCCATACTATACATAGTCCAATGGCCAGATAGAATTTGTAAACAAAGTTCTAAAAAATATGTTGCAATTTATGGTGAACAAAAATAAAATCAACTAGCATCACATGTTCTTCTCTACCTTATGGGAATATTTTACCTCGATCAAAACGTCTACTGTATTTACTCCATTTTAATTAGTTTATGGGGTCAAGGTCATACTCCCTATTGAGTGTGATATCCCTACCATACACATGACCATCGAGCTTCTCCCATATACTTATTCATTAGAACAAAGTCTCATCCAACTAGAACACATTGATGAAATTCGAATGGAATCCATCTAGCATAATGAAGCCCACAAAAAGTGAACCAAGGCCTCCTTTGATCACAATCTCAGCCCTTGCTCATTCAAAAAGAGGTATTTCGTACTTTGGAATGATGTCACCAACAAGGCCCTAGGACATGAAAAGTTCGAAACCCTCTGGAAAGGACCATACATTATTAAACATGTCCTTTTGAAAGGCACCTACATGTTAGAAAAACCTTAAGGGACATGTCTCAAAGACCCTGACAATGGGATCTACCTCAAGAAATTTCATCTCTAACCCTACACTTTCAGCCTTATGATGTTATTATGTACCATGATTTATTTTTATGATTGGCTCATCGATGATGTACTCTAAATTGTACTATTATCATGTGTCGCAGATGGATCATCCACCAGCTTACTATCATGGTGTTGACGGTGCTATACCCACCAAAATTCATGGGATATACCCGATATGAAGTCCCAACTAGACCTCACACCATTTGGAATAGGAGTCCCGGAATTAGAGCGTTAATGATCTACCCTGGTTTGCAAAATGCATAGAGTGGTGCAAAATGTCTTTGGTGAGAACAAGTGTTTGACCCTACGGGCAGTCAAGTGTGATGCATGATGGTTCCAAAACATGAAGGGTAAAGGAAGTGTGCCCCTTTTAAGCCTATAATATTACACAACTTATCAGGAACACACGATCAAAATGACATCACACAAACTTACATGTGGAATAGTCCACAAGTTAAGGTGACAGATTATTACATCAACACACATCCAACAAGATTCATACAAATGCAAACAAAATAGTTCATAATAATATGTGTAATTTAAATAACATATATTGAAAATAAAAAAATAATATTCCTACCATATCCACAACATATGAATGAAATTGTGTTGACTCTGAGTTTTATTAAAATTGATAGCTCCAATCATACATACACCATCGATGAACCACTTGCCCCAATAGTAGAACGTGAATTCCACAACACCTGCTCCTCCAAATAAGTATACTCCCTCTACGCTACGTTAATATCCACCATATGCCCCACAAATACCACAATAATTTCCATTTATGAAACCAAAAATGAATAACCCTCCTCAACCTACAATGCCTCAGTTACCACAATTAACTGGGAGCCAAAATCCTCCTAGAACACGATTTCCTATACATTTTATACTTAATCCGAATAATAACCCAACTCATCCTGCTTTGAAAATTTAGTTTCATTCCTTCCCCACTTACCTAGCCACTCATGTACCATTACAAGGGGTACAGTTAAGATCAAGGAAGGTTATTGAATAGAGAAACTCTCTTATAATCATTAAAGAGGAATATTAAGAGGAGGAAACTCCAAATCAAATGACTCATGATGACCAGCCTGAGATAGTAAGTGTTCCCATGACTCAAACATCCTCTACCTTACAATTAGACCAATCTCAGGAATCTAAAAACTCCACCTCTTCCAGAAAGGTTGGCGATAGAAAAACCTATTGTTTTGCCTGAATTCAATTTGGAAACAATTGTAAAAAACATTTGTGTGAATATTCCCTTACTACAAGCCATAAATAATGTACCAATATATTAAAAATATATAATGGAATTATGAATTTAAAAAACCCAAAAGGAAACAAAAATAGCCCCCTACAGTTCAAGTGATAGGTCAACTAGTTGAGTTAATGATGGGAAACACCTTAATGGAAAAATATGTTGATCCTGGAAACCCTGTAGTTAATGTTTTCATTAAATATATTCCTAAATAAAATACCTTAATTGATTTAGGGATCACAATAAATATCATGATTGTTTCCATTATGGAAATGTTACAAATAGAGAATCCTCGACCTACACCTACAATGCTTAAACTTGTCAACAGATCCCAAGTCAATCTTATTGGTGTCTTGGATGATGTTATTGTGACTTTGGATCCATGGGATTCTTTTTTTTATTTCTTAGTAATTAAAACAAAAACTAATATGAATGGTTACCCCTAAATTATTGGGAGGCCTTGGCTAGCTACGTATGATGTTTTCATCATCTGTAGATCTGGATAAATGACCATTTCTAATGGAGCTTCCATAAAGAAACTTATTTTACATCCACTAGAAAAACCCATAGTAAAGTATTCTTTATGGATAGTTAAGGGAGTTAAAATAACCAACCGAATATAATTTATTAAGTCAACTCCTTTCAAGAATATTGTGATTTTTCAAACGCATTATCTCCTCTCATGTCAATTATTACAGAAAGAATAGCTTTAAATATTATTCCTATTGAGATCAGTCCTGGAAAGTCTCTACACATTAGCCCTAATTGTAGTTGAAACAACAAGAACAAATAATTCATGTACTACAAGAATATTTTAGTGCATTCATATGAGAATAACCACATATACATGGCATTCCTCCTAGTACCTTTCTACACCATATCTATCTTCAAGAAAATGTTAGACTAGTTAGGAAGCCCCACCACATGAATCTTGCTTTAAAAGACATTGTAAAAGAAGAATTTCAAATATGGTTAAATTAAAATTTCATATATCCTAAATATAGTAATAGGTGGGTTTATCCAATTGTAGTTGTGTCTAAGAAAAATGGTAAATGGAGAATTTTTGTCGACTACCGAGAACTAAACAAGGCTACTTTAAAGGAATATTTTCCATTTCCCTTTATTAATAATGTATTAGATACTTTTTCAGGAAAATAATAAATTTCTTTCCTATATGGATTTAGTGGGTACAATCAAATCCAGATTGGACTAGAAAACCAAGAGAAGACTGCATTTATGTGCCTTTGGAAGACATTTTTGTATAGATTTTTACCATTTGTCTTATGTAATGCCCCCACTACTTTTTAATGTGTAGTGTTAGATATTTTATTTGACTTATTACATGAATGTGTAGAGGTATATATGGATGATTTTTTGTTTATATTAACACTTTTAAAGTAGCACTTGATAACCTTGAGAAAGTATTGATTCACTACAAAGAAACTGTCATCAATTTCAGTGATACAAGATGCATAATGTTATTAATAGAGGGGATTGTTCTCAAGCATCATACTTCTCATGTAGGTATCAAGGTGGATCCAACAAAATCCAAAGTTATCATGGACCTTTCCGCACCACGAAAACAAAAATAGGTAAGAAATTTCTTGTGTTACACTAGTTATCCTAGGTGATTTATTAAAAAATTTACAAAAATAGGCATACTTATGCTTAAATTACTTTAAAAAGATGTTTATTTTTCTTGGGACTCACTTTTTCAAGCTACTTTTGAAGTTATTTAGGAGAATTTTTGTATGACACTAGTGCTTCGAGGGCCAAATTTTTCCCTCCCATTCCACTTTTTTACAATTTCCTCAAACACAACCCTTGCTATTGTTTTGGGACAAAAATATAATTAGTCATCTTATGTTTTTATTTATAATAAAAAATTTAACTCTAGTAGAACTCAATTATATAGTTACCGAACATGATTTTTTAGATGTTGTATATGTTATAAATAAGTTTAGGCACTATATAAACATATATGAAATTTTCATACATACCGATAATTTTGTAATCAAATTTATGATGAACTAACACATTACGAATGGTAGGATCACTATATGGTTGCTACTACTACAAGAATTTAACATTAATATTGTAGATAAACTAGGAAAATAAAATTTGGTTGCACATTTCCTTTCTGATATTCATATTAGTGATGAATTTATTCATGTGGGTAAACATTTATTTGTTTTTTCTACTAACATGTCTTGGTTCACAGATATAACTAACTATTTGGCCATAGGTAAGTTTCCTCAACACCTCTCCCCATGTGAAATACAATAGATTGTTAAATTAAATGATACATACTTATGGGTCGAGGGAGATCTCTACTGAACCAGGCTAGATTTGATTATTCACATATGTGTCTGGGAAGATGAGATGTTTTACATATTACATGATTTCCATGATGAACCTTGTGGAGGTCACTTCGATGACAAGAGGACTACCTATAAAGTGCTTCAACAATGATATTATTCGCCAACTTTTTAAATATGCAAAGGACTATGTTCGTAGCTACAACAGTTGACAAAGGATGGGAAAGTCGGTACAAGCCAATGAAATGCCTTTAAACCCCAAGTGCTTGTCGAACCTTTTGAAAGATGGGCCTTGGACTTCGTGGGGCAAATTTCACGAAAAAAGAGGTATATTTTAGTTTGTACTAATTATGTTAAAAAATGGGTAGAATCCAAATCTCTTTATCACGCTAATGAAAAATCAGTAGATGATTTTATCTTTCAAGATATTTTTACCTGCTTTGGTGTTACTAGAGATATTATAACATAGCATGGAGCACAATTTGCATCAAAGGCAATACAATATATTGTTCAAGAGTACCATATAAAGCATTATAAATCCTCTACATATCACCCGCAATCCAACAGACAGGTATAATCTACAAACAAGGTGTTATATCATTCTAACTAAAATAGTACAATTAGATCACAAAGCTTGGACGAATATGATTCCAAAGGAAATTTGGGCATACAGGACTACGTGGAGAACTAATATAGGTTTCACACCACATGAGTTAAGTATATGGCGAGGAATTTATTCATTCCATCAAGTTCTAATTAAATACATTCAAGACAACCATGGAGTTGGATATAGCTTTTTCAGGAACTTAGAGGCAGAGAGTTGCTCAACTCAATGAATTGGATGAAATTCAACAAGATTTCATCCAACGAACTATTCTTATCTAAGAGCAGTAAGCTATATGGAATGATAAATTTATCAAGAAAAGACACTTCAATCCCAATGATCATTCCCTTATTTTTGACTTCATAATTAAAAACTTCAATGGAAAGCTTCTACATGATGGATGGTACCTTCCGAAGTTAAGGTTGTTTTTTATAATCGCCCACTCGGAATTAGGACCATTTATGATGAATAGGTTTCCTTTATGATTAATGATCATTGATTGAGTTTGTATCATAAGCCTATATCTGTGCTATATCCAAATAAATATTTTTTCAATATGACATGTGACATTCAGAGATGGAGGTAGTAAGTGGGAAGCCTTCCACTCCCTATTTCATCTGTACCTAAGTTTTCTTCCCATTTTTAATATAGGTATGTAAATATATGAATATGTAAAAATAGAAAAAATATATGTATAAAAGAAAATTAAATAAAAATAACTAGTCTAGCTATTAAAATCAACTTGTTGACGTAGTTAGACACGGGCTTGCATGAAAACTCGCTTTCTAGTAGGCTAGCCCCTATTGAATTTTTCATATTGTTGTTAATTAGTTTCTTATGAGAATGTATATTTATGATGGGCCTCCAAATTAAACATAAATTAAGGCCCATCTAACCTTTCCTGGGCACATAAATGCTATATTAAATCTCTCCTTCCATACTTAATAATGTCTTTTTAGCTTAAATATGTTCTTAGGAGGGTTTAGAGGTAATTGCATATTATGTGTCTAATATTATTTATTTTTGCAGAATATTGAGAAAATATGGATTAAATTATGAAAAATATAATATAGGTAATTTCTACCTACTACAGGATGGACCAATATTGGATAATAAATGAATAAAATATCATGAAATTATTGACAAATTCTGGAGCTCCATTGATTGAGAAAATCTAGGAATGTGTTCCATGTCATTTAATGCAGATTCCTAGTGTTGGGAACCAGATCCACTATTTGAGGGATTTTGGAGGGGAAATATTCCTCATCACTTTGTATAAGTACCAATTCAAATTGGCCTCTAGACAGGGAAAATTTTAAGGATGGAAAACTATCTTGAAGTTTTAAAAACATTGGTGAATATCACTAGTCCATAATATGCAAACTATAAAATGTTTATGGATGTATTTGTAAAATTACTCATATTTATAATGATTTTTTATATACTCTTTGTATAATGTTGGAAAATTTTAAGGTAAAATAATTTTATATTGTAAAATTTGGGCGAATCATTTTTATAAAAAATGGAAATTGGTGAATCTTTTTTTGGGAAAAAAACATGGAAAATTAGCCCACCTGCTAATATTAGCCCCTAAAACTTTCCATGCCTCTAGGGGCATGTATTTCTTATTCTTCTTGTGGACAAAACTTGTTATTTAGCAACTCCACTTTCATTTATAGCAGGGATGTACTTTGATTGATTCAAATGATGAAGTTTGGTGCCATTTTTAGACTCTAAAACTTGGTTTCCTCCATAGGACTCTGATTTTCCTTGGGCTCTTCCATCCCACAATCCTCAAAGCCCTCTTGTACAATTTCTTTATTTCCTTTTAATGTCTTTCTCAATTGCATCTCGTATTTATGCATTCATTATTCATGCATCTTTTGTTATAGGTTACATTGGTTAAACAATTGAAGTGTGTTGTTTTGCAAGTTATTTAAAATTTCACAAGCATGATACAGCTTTAAAGAAATTTTCAAAACTAATATTCATCATTGAGCTGCTTGGTTTGGTTTACTAGTTCACAAATCTAGAATTTATGGAAATCCCTTGTAGAAAAATAGTAATAATTTTCTGCTATTTTTTATAACATGTTAATGAGATTAATCTAAGTTTATTCCACTTTTATTGGGTCAAAAAAACATTCAAGTTAATAAAAAAAATTACCACATATAATTTTCACTTGATTAGGTTAGGCATTTGGTAGGTTAACTAGCTCACTAGTTCTTGAATTTCCAGTTTTTAGAGTAGTAATTTTCTGCTATTTTTTAGCACATGTTAGCAATGGTATTTTGGTGTGATTCCACTTGGAATAAAGTCCTAATACATATTAATTAATAACAAAAAAATTCTCATCCCATTTAAATTTTATTTACTTCAGCACTCGACAAGTTATCTTACTCCTGTAGCAAAATGGGGCCTCCTATAGCACCTCCTGTAACACCTCCTATAACACTCTTGTAGCACACATAAACTTGACCAGATATGCTCCAAAAGCTTGGTTTTGTCTCTTAGGATTGAATAATTACCTATATGCTTTGAACCATGATTGATTAATACCAAAATACCTCTTAATACTTGCCTCTTCTCCATTGAGATTCACCTCTCCAGTTTGGATTAATGGACAGATTCATGACTTGAAGAGCATAGTGATGATTTTCATGATTACTTTATGAAGCACTTTGTGAAATCTGTTGAAAAAAAATATCTTTGATGCAATGATTGAAGAATTATTTCATTTTTTTTCATACATCTTAAGCTATGGTTCATTTAATTTCCATTTCATAGAATCTACTTCCTTTTGATGTGTCATTTACACTCTGCAAATATGCTAATGTTTACATTTCTACAAGTATTATTAACATTTTCATTCATGCAAAGTAGAATAGACTTTCCTTTCTACAAAAGTAACTAGTATTTCCTCTCTGCAAAAGTAATTAGGTTTCCTTTCTGCAAATAGAGTACCATTTCCATTTCTGCAATTATTTTAGGCTTGGATTTCATGGAATTCACTTAATTGCATCAAATCAATGAAAGAAGGATGCATTTCATGTTTCACATATAATGTTGACACCTCTTAAGTTTGTACGAACCTCGGGTTGATAATGTAAGTCGATATCCTTGGGAGATACAACATTCTTGTTGCAATACTGGGTCTCATCACGTTTTGGCTTTGTTGTTGGGGAGGTGTCAAAGTATGCATTAATTTATTCCCTATTTGATCCATTTCTGCAAACACAAAAAATTGCATTGGGCTTATTTCATTTCAAAAATATAAAATTGCAATGAATTAGAATTTTCATTCAAAAATTTCATTTAAAAAAAATATATTTAATACCACAACCCCCTATTTGATCACGTGGTGCAGTAAGAGCCACATCATCGTCGAATTTTGAAAATAGAAGAAGAGGAGGTGATAGAGGAGGTAGGATAAATGGATGGAGATGATGAAAATGAGGAAGATCCACTTGGATATATGTAATGTTCCTTTTTCAGGAATTTCTGCAAAATGGTCCAAGGGGACGCTGTATAAGGAAGCCAATGCAAGAATAAGAAAAAATGGGACTTGGATCCCTTCACTTACCCTTCATATGTTATACTTCCAGAATATTAGCTCAAATAAATAAACCTAGGTGGGTTATTCAGATCTCCTACCCTTGGATATCTCAAAGAAGTGCTCAAAGAGTGAGCTACAACAATATATGAACACAATCATGAAACTCTGCAAATATGAACATGTCCGTAGAGGGAATATGATGTAGCTAAAATTTCATTATTATATCAGCAATAATACACAATAAAATCATGAGGGACAAGCCACTCAAGCTATTGGAACCAATCTCCAATGATCAAACTATGAAATACATAAGTTGTTGCAACTGCACAAAATGCCGGAAAGAAGTGATTGTGCAGTCTCTATGAGAGTAGCAGCTACTGAATACATAAAAAATGATAATGAGGCTGAAGGATACAAATAAATTCCCAAGAATAGAAGAATGGGCTCCAATACAAGATTTCTAGACAATCTAAGAGAGATTGCTAGAAATGACGGAGAATGTACAATGTGACAATTTACTTGTCACTAAAACTGAATCAAAATATGAAATGAGGTTTTAGCAGATCTGAAATGATGATTCCCTCCTCTGATATTGTATCTAAGAAAAATGTTGATCCCTTTACTCAGAAACAACTCTTCCTGATGAGCTCAAATGACCTTCCCAGCAACTGCCTGCAAAAATAACGCAGATCTAGCTGGAGACTGCATTGTGATGGAAGAAGGATGGTTGGCATGATGCCAATGATATGAAAATAAGCCCAGGATTCCTCCCTACTGATCCTCCAATTAATGGCTAAGCCTCCCACTGAAAAACAAGCCAAGGAACAACTGAAGAGATCCTCTGTTGCTGCACCCTGCAGCACAAAGTTATCCTGCTACAGGAACAACGTTGTGACTGAAGGAGGTAGCTTTGGCCAAATGCTGGAATGAGGAAATTAAGATCTAGAACCTCTCCTTCCTTGAGGATGAGGTAGGTATTCCTAACCGGGAACACCCTTGTGCTATGCAGCACTGCACCCTTGCTAAACAACAAGAGAAGCGTAGTCTCAGCAGACCAAAGAAAATAATAATCAAGCATGAATGAAAATGGCTCTCCTCCTCTCCATATATAGCAAGTGCTCCTCTCCACCATGGGTCCCATCCACATGTGCTTCCCAACTCATGCAAGTTTTCCTCCACCAAAACTGCGTTTTCCAATAAGATTCCATGTATCTAGACAGTTTAGTTGACTTGGCCAAAATGACTAGACCAAGCATGATCCAATCCTATTCACACCATGTGGTGCTCAAATCAGCTGCTTTATTCTTACTCCTTTCACATGAGGAGTTTTTATTCTTCCTTCTCAAAGATTATGGGGCTTCCTTACCCATTTTATTTAACTAAATAAAATGCTGCTAACTATAATGTTTGTTTTAGCTTGAGGCTAAAAATTGGGAATATTACAGTCCTCCCCCTTCAAAATTTTGCTTGTCCTCAAGCAACTGCAAGGTAAAGAAAAATTCCTCCTCCTCTTCTTGTGGCCTCCTCATTAATAGATCCCACCATATTTCATCAAAGTAGGCAATAAATATGTCCTCCATGTATCCCTCCAAGTGTGTAAAACCAAAGTATACATCATGAGACAATAGAAGATGCAAGTGGAAATATCCTTTTTGTTCAATGGCCTCCTCAAGGTAGGAGTGATGAAAAAAACATGGGAATTATTATTCCCAATGAGTGACTCCTTCACCAATGCAATCATACAAATGAAATGAGCCATCCTAGGTAGCTCAACAAAGCAGTCCTCAACCCCGGATCTATGCAACATGTTGGGGCTGAATGGAGAGTTTAGATTTTCCCATCCAAGTAGTTGCTCCCTCCATTTATGATAAGTATGAGGGGGTTGATGATATTGGGCTGAAATTTCATGGCCTCCACAATTGGCCCAATCCTCCCCACAAAATGAATCAACCATGAAGTGCTTCCTCCAACAACGCATTTTCTCCCAATAGCTCCTCCTATATGAAGAGAAAAGTAGTGTCATGGAAATCATGGTGTGCCCATTGTTTCTCCTGAAACATACAACGTGTGAAAAGGGGAGAATCATACTCCCAATGGGCATCTTCAACTCGAATCCCACCCTCCAAACAAAGCCTCCCATGAGTATACAAACATCGGCAACATATGGAAGCAAAATACAATGAAAACATGATGCCACATGGCAACCGGAGAGTGAATCATAGTTCCACATGGAAAACCAGCGCAGTGCATTCCATGCCTGCCTCAAAACAAAAGATAACAAGTGCTTTACTAGCCACTTGTTTGCTGCTACATTCATCTCATAAGATGTGAACATGAAAGTACAATGTGTTGTTAATGGTGCACACCAAGAGTTATGTGGCTTCCCCCACAAACCACCATTAAGGTAGCCAAAATCAATGCTACAAGTAGCTGCAAGTACATTATAAAAAATTCAAGAAGGGACGATCCTTCTTGATGCAATATGTTGCTCATATAAAGTAAATAAGTACAAAACATAATGTGAAATTATACCTTCTCTACCATGTACTTGAGACCTTGAGCTGAAATGGCTCAACTGAAAAATCTCCCTTGCTCCTAATGAGTAGGAAGGTGGCTGTGACATCCTCTCTATCACCATCTGGGCTATGCATCTCTCCATATGCTGATGTATGTCCTACTAGATGCCCTCCCAAGTGAACTCCTCTAAAAAAACAAGATATGCATCAAGGTGCATAGCTAGGAAGTCCTCATGTGCTGCATGTAATAGTTTCTCCTTGAGACTAGATGCCCTATTCAAGAAGATTATGCCATAAAAATAGATGACCATATCATCCACCATGTATCTATCATCTCCCTCCGGGTCATCAAGAACCATGTATGCACCAAGATCCTTGGAGTACTCTACCAAAAGCTGATACCTCCAATACGGATCGATCCTCCTCATAGATAGTGCTGGTGATCTAGCATGTGAAGCTCCCCTCACATTGTTGCTTGCTACTTTTACATCCCCCATGCCCCAAAATGCTGCCATGCCCATCATGCAGCTGCTCATGCTCAAATATTGATGGTGTCCTTTGAAATTTGGCCTCCCATGAGAAGTTTTCATCCCCAAGGAATCTCCCAAGCTGAGCCAGAACAAGCATGAGTGGCCTACATCCACTCCTATGTATGAAAGAGTCCTCCCTCAAAGGAATTATTCTCTTCCTCTCCAAATTTGTGGAGCAGTCATCTTGCATCATGAAGATGCCATCCTCCATCCCTGCAGCAAACTCTGTCAACGCAGTATAACGGATGAGAGTGGGTGATACTGAAAATGAGGGAGTGTCTCCCTCCTCCTTGGTACTACCCCAAACTCTTTGCGCTATGTTCGACTCCTCCAAAGTCTTCACCTCTCCAGAATCCAAGAGTGGTGGACTACATGACACGATGTCCCTCATCGACTCTAGATCAGGGGGCCTCCCAGGTGGAATGCCTCCATGTAGTGAGACATATAGTTTAGAAGTGGACCATATATATGACTGGACTGATTTGTCCCTATCTTCACTGTGATGTACAACCTCCTTCTCTTGTGCAAAAACTTTCCAAAATAGATAAGGGTGTATCATCCCTTGATGTTGATCCTTCTCTTCCACCTCCACCTCACAATCCCCAATAAATGCTACATATGACTTCGGAATTGTGCCATGGTTCCCACATGTTAAAAAATTTGGAACTTCTTGCAAAGGTACAAGATCTCATCTAATGGAAGAAAAGGCTCCCTTTTCACCTCCATGTGGTGATGGATCTCCTCCTAGTGTAATAGCGAAGTTGGTTCTCTCGTGCTCATCCCCTCTATCAATAAATGAGAATACCTCATCATCAAGGAGAGACCGTAGATCTTGGTCATCTCTTGAAGGAAGAACCTCCATGTCTTCACAAATGGAAGAGGGCCCTTCACATAATAAGGATCTTGCCCTTGGCAAGCCATCATACATTTTTTCATCCCCTTCGAAAATAAAGAATGGATTTTGTTTTGTGGTCCCATCAAATGCATGCAAAGTGTTTGAATTTATGATACATGATGATTCACATTGACTTCCATCAAATTTATTCACCAAAACCTTAATGAATTCATCATTTGTTTTTAAATCTGCATGACAATATGAAACAGAATTTTCAAACCAACAATCATGAGCCATACCTTTGAGTTGTAGTGTTGCTACTCCAATGGCCTCATCTTCTTCCTCCATTCTTCCTGCAGTGCAAGTGGGAAATGAACTGCGCTGTGGATCTGCATGTGTGGCTAAATTTCCACACCCATCATGATAGTAGCTAGGGCTTGCTTCATCTTCAAACCCTCTCAGAAACTTCCTGCAATTTTCCCTTTCTATCTCCTTGAGATCCTCTATGATAGCTTCCATAGTTTGGAAAAGAAGCAGGGAGATCTCCTCTTCCGTCATTCCTCTTTTCTTGTTTTATCTGTACATATCCTCTTCTAAGTGAGGAGATTCTCCTTCTAATGGCATATTATCTTGGGCTGCACAGGCTGAGCCAATATTGATGCTCCGATACCACTGTAATGTTCCCTTTTCAGGAATTTTTGCAAAATGGTCCAAGGGGACGTTGTATAAGAAATCCAATGCAAGAATAAGAAAAAAGGGGACTTGGATCCCTTCACTTACCCTTCATACGTTATAGTTCCATAATATTAGCTCAAATAAATAACCCTAGGTGGGTTATTCAGATCTCCTACCCTTGGATATCTCAAAGAAGTGCTCAAAGAGTGAGCTACAGCAATATATGAACACAATCATGAAACTCTGAAAATATGAACATGTCCATAGAGGGAATATGATGCAGAAAACATTATATTATTATATCAGCAATAATACACAAGAAAATCATGAGGGACGAGCCACTCAAGCTATTGGAACCAATCTTCAACGATCAAACTATGAAATACATGAGTTGCTGCAACTGCAAAAAATGCCAGAAAGCGGTGACTGTGCAATCTCTATGACAGTAGAAGCTGTTGAATACATAAAAAATGATAATGAGGCTGAAGGATACAAATAAATTCCCAAGAATATAAGAATGGGCTCCAATACAAGATTTCTAGCCAATATAGGAGAGATTGCTAGAAATGTCGGAGAATGTACAATGTGACAATTTACTTGTCACTGCAACTGAATAAAAATATGAAATGAGGTTGTAACATATCTAAAATTATGATGCCCTCCTCTGATAGTGTATCTAAGCAAAAGGCTAATCCCTTTACTCAGAAACAACTCTTCCTGATGAGCTCAAATGACCCTCCCAGCAACTGCCTGCAAAAATAATGCAGATCTAGCTGGAGACTGTGCTGTGAGGGAAGAAGGATGGTTAGACTGATGCCATTGATATGAAAATAATCCCAGGATTCTTACCTACTGATCCTCCAATGAATGGCTAAGCCTCCCACTGAAAAAAAATCCAAGGAACAACTCAAGAGATCCTTTATTGCTTCACCCTGCAACACAAAGTTATCCTGCTACAGGAATAACGTTGTGACTGAAAGAGGTAGCTTTGGCCAAATGCTGGAATGAGGAAATGCAGCTCTAGAGCCTCTCCTTCCTTGAGGATTGTAGAAATTTGAATAACTGATATGTTACACTGCTCTTTCACCTATCTCTTCACTGGTCTCCACTGAAACCGTCCATGCACTGAAGTTAACTGATGTATTCTTTAGTTGATTAATGAGTTTATAATTAGTGAATTAATTAATAATTAATTCACACCACTCTCACTAGTGTATCAATCAGTTAGACTAGATACAACTAGCTCAACTATGTTTAGATTAGTTAAACTGAACACAACTCCATTAACTTCCTCAATCAACTCCACCAAACTCTCTCACATGAATTCTAACTGAAGTATCCATGCAATGGCTCCACTTAACCCTCGGGAATAGCATAATTCCTTCTGTCAGCTCCTGTGCCACATCTGTGCACTTAACTGAAGTGCTCCAATAGAATAAGATAATTTTTATTGTCCAAATATTATTAAGAGCTAATAATATTCGACATATCTATTTTTAGACTGGCAATCTAAAAATAGATTCCACCCAATATGTCTAAAAATAGAAGTCCATCTATTTTTCCAACTTGACCAACCATCCACAAATAGCATCTTGCAACTCATAGAATATGATCCATATGTCTAAAAATATACATAGTCTAAAAATAGACTTTGCGCCAAAATTAGCCTGTGGGCCCACTTAGTGAAGGCGACTCCTTTCCACTAAGCTCATCATCTTGTTGCAATCTCAACATTCCCTCTCAACAAGATAATGATTATCTGCCACCCCTATCCTGCCTCTGTGGTATTCGAATTTTCTCCCGGTGAGCGCCTTCGTTAAGATATCAGCATCCTGATCCTCCGTGGGAATGTATGAAAGTAACATGATCTTCCGCTGCACACAATCTCTGATATGATGATACTATATGCCAATGTGTTTAGATCTATCATGAAATACTGGATTAATCGAGAGTTTAATGCAACTCTTATTATCACAATAAATCACAGTAGGATCTAAGTGTGAACCGAACAACCCGACCAGGATCTTCCTCATCCATATGGCCTCGCATGCAGCCAAACGTGCTGCCATATACTCGGCCTCTGCTGAACTGAGTGCCATGGATCTCTGCTTCCTGCTGTACCAAGAAAATGTTGTTGACCCAATGCTGAGAATCCCTCCAGATGTGCTCTTTCTGTCCGTTGGGCTCCCTACCCAATCTGCATCCGTGAAGCCACATAGCTTCACCTCATCCGACTATTTGTACCATAATCCATATCCCGATGTGCCTCTAAGATATCTCAATACATGCTTTCCTGCCTTCCAAAATATCTTGGTAGGCTTAACCATAGCTTGTGAAAGCTAGTTAATAGCATAGCATATGTCAGGTCGTGTATTGACCAGATACATAAGCGACCCCACCAACTGTCGATAAACAGTGGCATCCACTACCTCTGCCAAACTAGCATCCTCCTTCCTCCAACCACCAAGAAGAGGAGTATCAACAGGCTTGCAGCCATGCATTTTGAACTTCTCCAGTATCTCCCAGGCATACTTTCCTTGAGAAACAAACAGTCCATCACTGCGCTACCAAATTTCCAATCCTAGGAAATAATGAAGGAGGCCCAAGTCCTTCATCTCAAACTCCTTTGCAAGATCAGCCTTTCATGAGTGTATCAACAAATATCACCTCAGACAATAAAATCATCTACATAAAGTACAATGATCAGCAACTTACCCTCCACCACAACTGCATAGGGTTTTGATCCGCCTCACTCGATAATCCAAGTCCCATGGAAATAACCGTTCATCTCAGCCCAAGCACGAGGTGCTTCGTTCAAACCCATACACGTTCTTTTTTGAGCCTCGCACACATGCGACTCACCGATGAAGATCTCGAAACCTTCGGGTCGATCTATGTACACCCTCCCAATCACTCCTCGCGGAGGAATGCGCTCTCATCCATCTCGATGAATGTGGAACCCCCATCTGCGCTGAGAGAGAAAGAATCGTCTGTATGGAAGAATACCTTGCGATAGGTGCAAAGGTTTCCTCATAATCGATCCCCTCAATCTATGAGAAGCCTTGGGCAACAAATCTTTCCTTGTACTTCTCCACACTCCCGTCAGCTACTTGCTTCACTTTGTAGATCTATCTCGAACCCACCACTGATTTCCCTTCCAGCCTTGGGACAATCTCCCATGCACTGTTTCTGATAATTGAATCATACTCTTCCACAATGGAATCTACCCATGCGGGATCCTCCACAGCTTCCTCGAAAGAGGATGACTCTGTCACGATACACTTTCTCATAAGAGCCATGTATCTATTATACCAGTCAGGTGACTTTTTCTGTCTACGCTGTGATGTAGGTCCTCCTACAACCTTCTCTACATCTTGAGCCAGTCGCTCAGCTTCTGTAGTGTGCTTTTTCCCTCTGATGGTTGGCACTGCATGAGTGGTCTCTTCCACTCCATGAACCTCCTCTTGTGGATGATCCACATCCAGAGACTCATCCTTAGGAACTAATAGCTCCTCATATGCATGCAAGTGTGGCTCCCTCTCAAGCGAACACTTCATGGCTTTCTCCTCATGAAATTTGATATCCCGTCGCACAACAGTCTTGCGACTGCCTGGAAAATACACACGATAGTTGTGGGGTGTATCAATGTACCCCAAAAATATCCCAACCTCTGCAGTCGGCTCCAGCTTCTTCCTGGCATCCTTCGTCACATGAATGTAAACAGGTGAACCAAAAATCCTCAAATGGGAAATATCAGGCTTCTTACCAAAAAATGCCTCCTCGGGTGTACTCATGCCAAGTATCGAGTGTACTCATGCCAAGTATCCTGTGAGGACAACGGTTTTGCACATAAACCGCAGTATTGCATTCCTCAGCCCACAAGTGTATGGGAAGGCCCTGATCATGCAACATCGCCCGTGCAGCACCCATAATCGTTTTGTTCTTTCGCTCCACAACCGCATTCTGTTGTGGGTTATCAGGTTCTATGAGCTCTCTTCAAATTCCTTCTGCACTGCAAAAGTCCTTGAACTCGCCAGAGATTAATTCACCACCATTGTCGCTCCTAAGAGCCTTCACCTGATTCCCCAATTCTTTCTCAACCAGTGCCTTGAACTAAAATAACTTTAAGTATGTCTCACTCTTCTTCTGCATGAAGAAGATCCAGCACTTACGAGAAAAATCATCAACAAATATCACATAGTACATGTGTTTTGCTGTCGAAGCTACTGAGAAAGGTCCACACACGTCTGTGTGAATTCTCTCAAGGATCGTCGTGGCGCAACTATCCTTCTCGTGAAAGGTGGCTTTCACAAAGTTTCCCAAAGTACATCCCTTGCACTGATCTGACTGCCCAAGTGTAACTTTGGGAAGCCCATTAGAAATCTGTTGCAGTATCTTCAAAGCTCCATGGTGAAGGTGGCCCAATCTCTGGTGCCACAGCTTGCCATCATCCCGGCTCACCACTCCTTTTTCCTTGCCTGCCATTGCTGCGCAGCCATCTACCTACAATCGATAAAGGTTCTTAACTCAAACCCCTATCCTCCGGGTCTCACCAGTTTCCTTACTGCATAGGAAAGCCTTTCCCTCGCTAAAGACAACATCATATCCCTTGTCTTCTAACATGGCCATCGAGATCAGATTCTTCTTCAATCCTGGAACATGCATCACTTCCTTCAATACGAAGGTTTTACCAGACTCCCTCTCAAAGGAAATGGTACCGATATCGGTCGCACTGTATCTACCATCATCGCCCATCTCGATGTGCACTCCAAGATATTTCTCATCCAGATCAATAAACAAATATTTGTCTCCGGTCATATGAAAAGATGCACCACTGTCAAGAAGCCACACTGAACCCATCACACTTGAGACCAAGCATGCGATCAACAAAAAATCCAGCTCAAACTGCGAGGCTAAGGCCTCTCCAGCTGCAGATCCAGCAGCCTGCTTATTTTTCTTCTTCTGTGTACAATTAGTGGCGTAATGTCCGTGTTGGTGACAGTGAAAGCACTTCACCTTGGACATGTCCTGCTTCTTGCCTTTCACACCGAATTGAGAATCATTCTTCTTGCTCTTCCCCTTCCTTGCTTTGGCAGCCAAAGCGTAATTTTCTTCATCTAATTTCTTTGATGAAGATCCATCCCTGGTACTCCGTCTTATCTCCTCTTGCACAAGATCCGACCAAAGTCGCTCCCATCCTGGCAATTTCTCCTGACCATTGACAGAGTCCTGATATGAATGCCAACTCTTCGGAAGCCCAAGGAGAGCCAAGCTCACCAAGTCCTTGTCATCAACAGTAACCCCCACACTTCCCAGCTCATCCCTGCATTGGATGAACTTCGTGAGGTACTTGGGCATACTGTCACCTTTCTCCATTTTTATGTTCCTGAGTTTATCCTTGAGCGCCAACTTCCTCTATTCGCTCTTACTTTGAAATAAATCTGTCAAAGCTTTCCACATCAAGAATGGGGAAGCTTTACCATGAAGGATGGACACTATGTGATCCTTCACACCTTCCAACAGAATCCTTCGACACTTTTCTGTCTTCTTTTTCCATGCGTCAAGTACGGCAGCATCGCTAGAAGTAGGTTTTGGAATTTCTGCATATATGAACTCCTTCAACCCATTGTCATATAGCACCACCTCCATCCTGTCCTTCCATGCAATATAATTCGAGCTGCCCTCAACGACATACTCCAATCGCAATCCGTTGAAAGACATCTCAACTTTGACACCAAGAAAACACTACTGCATATTCGAATTCCACCAGCTCAAAACTCAACCGCTTCAATGTTTTGAAATTGCTCCAATGATCAATATCGCTCTGATACCATGTAGAAATTTGAATAACTGATATGTTACACTTCTCTTTCACCTATCTCTTCACTGGTCTCCACTGAAACTGTCCATGCACTGAAGTTAACTGATGTATTCTTTAGTTGATTAATGATTTTATAATTAGTGAATTAATTAATAATTAATTCACACTACTCTCACTAATTGTATCAATTAGTTAAACTGAATACAAATAGCTCAACTATGTTTAGATTAGTTAAACTGAATACAACTCCACTAACTTCCTCAATCAACTCCACCAAACTCTGTCACATGAGTTCTAACTGAAGTATCCATGCAATAGCTCCACTTAACCCTTAGGAATAGCGTAATTCCTTCTGTCGGCTCCTGTGCCACATCTGTGCACTTAACTGAAGTGCTCCAAGAGAATAAGATAATGTTTAGAGTCCAAATATTATTAAGAGCTAATAATATTCGACATATCTATTTTTAGACTGGCAATCTAAAAATAGATTCCGCCCAATATGTCTAAAAATAGAAGTCAATCTATTTTTCCAACTTGACCAACCATCCACAAATAGCATCCTGCAACTCATAGAACATGATCCATATGTCTAAAAATAGACTTTGTGCCAAAAATAGCCTGGGGGCCCACTGAGTGAAGGTGACTCCTTTCCACTAATCTCATCATCTTGTTGCAATCTCAACAAGGATGAGGTAGGGATTCCCAACCAGGAACACCCTTGTTCTATGCAGCACTGCACCCTTGCTAAACAGCAAGAGGAGTGTGGTCTCAGCAGACCAAAGAAAATAATAATCAAGCATGAATGACAATGGCTCTCCTCCTCTCCATATATATCAAGTGTTCCTCTCCACCATGGGTCCCATCCACATGTGCTTCCCAACTCATGCAAGTTGTCCTCCACCAAAACTGTGTTGTCCAATAAGATTCAATGTATCTAGACAATTTAGTTGACTTGGTCAAAATGACTAGATCAAGCATGATCCAATCCTGTTCACACCATGTGGTGCTCAAATCAGCTTATTTATTCTTCCTCCTTTCACATGAGGAGTTTTTATTCTTCCTTCTCAAAGATTATGGGGCCTCCTTACCCATTTTATTTAACTAAATAAAATACTGCTAACTATAATGTTCCTTTTAGCTTGAGGCTAAAAATTGGGAACATTACAATTTACCATTCAAGATATTGATTAGCAGTCTTCATATGAAGAACATCCCTCCATATTTCCTTCCCAAATTCCATGGTATGAGATTAGATGATCCAGAAACCTTTCTCTTTGAATTTGAAATCCTTTGTATATCATATAGTTACTTATTAAACACTGAAAAATTAATATTGTTTCTGGCATCATTGAAGGATAGAGATTTTGAATGGTTCATGACTTTAGCGACTAATTCAATAAGATCATGGAATGTTATGAAGAATATATTTCTAGAAAAATATAAATATCATGATATTAAATAAGAAATATTTAGAATGACTCAAAAAAAGGATGAGAGCCTTGAGATCTAATAGAGAGATTTATCATGTATAATTTTGATAGGGAAAAATTACATCATTTAGGATATGACACACTAAAAACCCTCTTACTTAGAATAATTAGAGATGAGTGGATTGATCTTCTTGATCTCATGAGTAGACGTGATGTATACCAATTATCCTTTGAAGAAATTTGTGAAACATGAAAGTGCATATCAAGAGGAAGGGAAAGAGTAAGTAAATCGGAATCAAGATCGGTAAGTCACATTGAACTTGGAAATTTATTTGATGACTTTAAAACAAAAATGCTTAGAAATATAAGTGAACAAGTAGAAATGTTAAGAATGCAAAATGAGAAAAAAAAATATGTTGATCTTTGTGTTATCCATGCAGAATCACATGCTACTAAATATTGTCCATCATTACCAAGGTTGAAGGAACTTTACCAAGAAGACAGTGGAGAAAGTAAATCATCAAAGCATTTTTTTTATGTAGCTCTAATACAACCATGGAAGCCTAGTCAACCTGGTATGATGCAAGAACCTAATTCACAATTTCGAGTTTATGCACATACATATCAAACTAATTGGAACACACCCTTTCCTTGGAAATCTTGGCCATCTCAACCCCAAAACCAATCTTGGAAACAAGGTTGGTAAGGACCCTATGGGAAAAATCTGCAATATCCTCAATATTTTCCTCAGTATCCTCCATACCCAACTCCCTGTTATCCCTACCATCCACCTCCACCAAAACTGAAACCCCAACCACATCCATCTCAAATATCCACTCTCACTCAACTACCTGTATCACCATTTCCAAATCTAAACAACGAAGTGACTCAACGCACTTACAATGTTGAGGTACATTACTTCCAAAAAACTCCTCTTGATGTGAATGATATTCACCTTAGATCAGGAATTATATAGAAACAAAGAGATTTTCTTGATTCCATTGAAGAACAACATCCAGAAGAAGAAGATCCAGAGAAGACCAAGGATCATGGTCTACACTTGATGGAGAGCAGACATCAGAATCAAAGATTGAGATATTTTTATCATGTTTACCAATAGATCCTCCATGTGTTCAAGAGAGTAATAAATAAAAAGGAGAATATTTGAATTTCATGGAAGAAGAAGACATACAGGATGATATAAATCAGCAAGTGGACCAGGGGCATCACAACTATATTGAAATATGGCTCCATACAATCATTAAGTTGTAGCATCACACTCTTATTCAGTAATTCATGATCTCATCTCAGTCAAAGCATTTTCTCTCTCATATTTAGATACATTTCAAAGCATGTATTTCGAGCCTACACATGAGTTTATATGTCATATTGATGTGAACATGGCTCCATTGGAATTATTCCTATGCTTGAAAGAGATTTTATTTTTTTCAAGTAGAGTAAGAGAGGAAAAATAAATTTAAAAAAATGGAAAAACAATAAGAGGAAAATAATAAAATCTTAGGATACCTCCTTTGAGGCGCTTGAGATTAGCTCACTAATTGAAAACCTCCTTGAGGTGGTTCGTGGGTTAGAAAGAAAAAAAACAAAAAAAGGAAAAGATCCTAGGTAAAAACCTCCTTTGAGGCGCCTAGGAAGACCTACTAGTTGAAAACCTCATTGAGGCAGCTAGTAGGCCTAAGAAAAAAGATAAAAAATGAAACAATGGAAAAGAAAAAACTATTTTCTCCATGTATTTATCTCTGATGAATGCAGGTGCTCTCCATTATTTGCAAGAAACAAGAACAATTTAGCACCAAAAGGAAAAAAATGATCAAAAACATAGTCAAAGGAAGTCAAACTTGGGCTTTCTCCTCCTTTTCCCAGATGCTCCAACAGGACAAAGGCCATGTCAATCCATCACCCTCATTCATTTCCAACTTCCATGCATCATTTCCAAGCCTTTCCCATTCATTTCCCTCATTGTCCTAAAATGCTACAAGAAGGTTTTGTTTTTCTACAAGATGCCAAAATACACAGGGAAAATTTTTTTTTTACCATATCTCAAAAATCGTGCATCCATTGGTTAAGTTATTTCATGGGGAGATGCATATGGATGATGATAACATGCTCAAGGAATTTTAACAAATTCCAGTGCACAACTTTCGATAAATTGGCCTCCATAACCTACAACTATTTTTAATTTTTATTGATATTTGTGCATCCATTAGCCAAGATTTTTTATGGGGAGATGCATAAGGATTATGGAAACGTTCTCACCAAATTTCAAGTCAATCCAATCTACCATTTGAGAGATATGGATAAAAAAAAATTGCTACATGAGCATTCCAGAATTACTACAGAGGCATGATTGGCATGTAAAAAGGGTTCATATATTATTTTTTTCATCTAGGAACAAAAGGAGGGTTCCACCATAGCCTCATCGTTCATTTTCCATGCCACTTTACCTCTTATCCACTTTCAAGTTCATCTTTGTCCATGAAAATAACCTATTTTCACCCCTTCTTCCATCCCTTCCACCACAAAAAAGGCCTATGATCCTTGTCAACATATTACTCATGAATTATGAGTATTTTTAAAGGTATCACCTGAAGGAAATAATGTTCCTAGGAGAGTATATGTGACTGATACATGAAAACATGCAGTCTTATAACTGTTTGCACATCCCTTGTTAGACCACAGCTAGAGCATCATATTTAGAATTCAGTCACCATGAGCACTTGAGGATTTCAATTTTGATCCTTAAGAAGCCACAAGACCTCATATCAGTTGTTACATGATTCTTGATCACCTAAAAAGCAACAACACTTGATTCCAAAAGCACCAGCACAAAAGACAAAGGACCTACATCATCAAGTTTCAGCAAATAGAGAACATAAAATGTTTATATTCTTCTCAAGAAATTGCAGAAGGTAAGGGAGACAAAGAAATCACCTCACAGAAGACACACAAAAACAACCTCACCCATGTCTAGATTGTTCATGTTGTTATCACCAAATTGAGGCTGATGGGCTACTTCAACAGTCAATTAAGAGTAACTATTTCAAACCTACTTTTGGCTGGAACTTAGCCTTTCCAACCTGAGAGGGCTCTCTCAATGATAAGAATGATATTCAATAGATAAAGATCAAAAATATGGCTAACTCTTAAATGTTCTTTGAATGTTTTTTATGCAGGTGAAGGATGCAAATAAATGGCTACCATTGGGCATGGAGTGAGTGTGGAAAATCAATCACATATAAAACATCTCTCATTAAAGCTTAGGCATGTGTATTCTCATCAAAACATAACATAAGTAGTAGACTAGATGCATAAAGGAAGTTGGAGCATGTTTAACCATGAATTCCAAGTAATTACACACAAAGTAAACTGAAAGAAGATTAAAAGAGCCTATAGGAAAAACACATACAAGAATACATGATGAATTTCAGGTGAGAAAGAATTTTGCAACAAATGTATATTACTGACAAAAAAAATTTACAAAAGTAACTTGTAGGCTTACATAAATCCACCCTCTTTCAACCTTCTAGTTGTCTATTTATATAACTAGATATATTTACATGATGTCTGCCAGCTGGGCTAGACCTTTGAAACTCCTAAAAGAAATTTATTACATTGAGAAGGAATAGGAGAATTTTGTTTTAGAAGCGTTTGTAGCCAAATAGGACCCTATCACTAATTATTAGATCAACAAGAAATTTTAAATGACCACTCAAATGATGTCTTTCAAACCCAAACAAAAAAATGAGGTGGAAAACTGTCAACTAAACTCTAGGCTTTGATGTAGAGAATTCGTTGATGTGTTGTCAATAGATGAATTGGCCAAAGTGAAGATTGTCTCTTTGTGAAGTGGAAAATACTAACAAGTTGTCCCTTTGATGTAGTGTAGGCTGAGTATTTTTATTTCCAATGTCTTAATGACACATCAGCAAGCTCATTTCCTCTTTTAAATGTATCTAATGCCTCCAAAAATACCGAAGAACTTGACTGCTGGAAAAACAGAGTTCTAGGCAAGTCTGTAGCGTAATCTCCACAGAAAATTGAAAATAGCCACCTTTGCAAACTTTCTGACTTGGCAGCCAGTGGGAGATCCTTCCTTAGCCAAAATAAGTTAAATGCATGACTTAATACATTTCTGTTATATAATTTTTGAAGGAATTAAAGCTTATGGAAAGCTACATTGAGTTCATAGCGAAAACTCGGCTTCAAGCCTAGAGTTCGCTACGAACTTGCCTAATTTGACAGATTTTTCAAATTTTTTTCATAAGCCCAAAAAACACCATATTAAAGCCTGCATAGCCTACATATGTATTTCCGAGTTATATTATAGTCAAAACTGATAAAAAATCATGACTTACCCTCCTTCATGTTGAGTTTCAGAACCGTCTGCCATGAAAAATGGACTTGAATTTCTAAAAACTAAGGGTTAGAAATGAGCTCCTATCTCCTGATCCTTGATAGATGTTAAAAAATGGGAGGATTTTTAAGGTAAATAATATCATTAGCTCCTTTTTTTTTAAAACAATCTCTAGATGTCTGGAATCTGCATTTGAAAAACATGTCTAAAACAGGGAAAAAATGCACTCTGAAAATAGAGCCCAAATACATATTCGAATCTCCCAATTTTTAGCACCTGTGAGAAAAATGAAATATTTTAATGTTCTTTGATCTGTGTTTGAAAATAATCTCTCTCAGTTTTTTAGAATTCATCTTCGTTTACCCAGAAACTACTCTCGAAGTTGATTGCTTAAACAATCCAAAAACACATCAAATCCCCTTGTAGCTTCTAGTAGGAACGCATGCAACCTGTATTGGAAAAAGCTTGTGAGAAGTTGGTATATTATTCAATTAGACTAATATCCATAGGCTCCTATCTAACCACATAGCCACCCTTGTTAGGCTTCTTATGTGCAACCATTTCCTCCAAAACAATTCTTGTCTTCTTAGAAACTTGACACCTGTAAAAGAGAGTAACAAACAACAAGTTGCACGTTGAAAAAGCTAAGCTCACATATGATAGAAACTAGACTCAGAACTAAATAGATAGTGGTGGCATCATTCAGCTCACAAGGATGAGAAAAGAGTGTATTTGAAATAAGAAATCGAAATGAAAGCATCAAAAGGGAATATGATGACTAAGTAGCTATGATGCATGCGTTCAAAAATGATGGTAAATGACCATAATTTTCCAATATGATATGACAATCCTATGATTGAACCTTTTATGGCACTTGGTATCCCTTTTCCCACCGTTAGCAGAAAAACTAAAGTTCGTAGCGAATCTAATGTTGCATATGGTAAATTTGCTACGGAACTGTTAGGTAAGTCCGTAGCAAAAACAACATTTTTTACACAGAAATTGTTGCAGACTCAGGTAAAAAGTGACAAGTGTATAAAATGGCCTATTTAACATGATGCATGCAGATTTTTTTTTAATTTTCTTTGTGACAAGACTTTAATGAAATGGCATAGGAACACTTTGAACCTTTAGAACTATAGAAAAAACATGAAATTTTATCAATTTTCATTAATTTATTTGACAAACACACTAGACCTAATGCAAAATGACCTCCCTAACCAACCTAATTGTTATTGATGATAACACATGCAACCATCAAAGGATCATTACTAGCAGCTTAAGAACCACTAGAGGCAGCTTCAATAGTCATATTAACAACCTCAATATCACTTGCAAAAACACATCAAGGGTAAGGATCATGTATGAAATCTCCTAAACGTTTCCTACAAACTTATTTTAGCTTGAAAACCATTGTAAGTGTATGAAGGAAAAGGTTTTTTACAACCCAAATCTAGTATCAAAGAAACCTCGGCCTTATCTAGTAGCTAGCTTCACTTTTCCACCAAGACACCTGCACATGTGGGAGAGGAACAAGACAAAAGTGAAGAGGAGTTGAAAAAGTGGGTTGTAATCATTTAGTAATGATGGAAGACAAGGAGTGTGAAGAGGTAAGTGAGGGTCAACTCAATTAAAAAAAAGCACTCTAAGTTTATTTTGCATGCAATGACAAAAGAGAATATATATATATATATATATATATATATAATAAAAAAACAAAAAATAAAAGGTGGACCCACCACCTCTTGGCATGCAAAGATTAGTTTCTATAGGATTTGGGTTGTATGCTACGGGAAGGAACAAAATTTCTATAGGAAGAACATAATTGTTATAGGAAGGAACACCAGTACTATAGGAAGAACATATTTTTTATAGGAAACTAATAGTGCTACAGGGAGGAAAATTTCACCCATAGGTAGGCCCACCACTAGAGCAGTCACATCTAAGAGGTTCAAAGCACAAGCTACCCTACTACAGGAGAAAATAGAGGAGCTACACACAAAAACATGGTTGCTACAGGATCAATAGGGACTGCTACAGGAGAAAAATTGAATGCTATAGGAAGGGGAAGCCATATCAAAAGGGGAATAAAAAGACCTCTAAGAACTCCAGGAGCCTAGTCCACAACCTAACCTTGGGTCCTACTACAAATTTGTTGAGGGTTGGAGAATTATACCCACCAAATTTTCAATACCACTCTTCTTTGAGCTAGAAAGGGAAAGATACCAAACTCACATATGGGTTCAAATTGAAAATTCAAAGAAGATGGAGGATGTGGGCCTCATGAAGGAAAAAGTGCAACAAATGGGTAAGTAATTGTATGGCTGTGGGCGAAAATAATTATTCGTGAAGGAGCAACTGCAGAGGATTATAGATAAATTATAGGAAAATGAGGCACAACTTTCCACCATGGCAAGTTTTTCACTGAAGGCCATCCAATGTAGGCAACCATCCAAATCATATTCCATTGAGTTAAGGAAGGGAATTGCATGAAAATACATTTGAGGCATAAAAGAAGAACAATGGGGCAAGAAGTTGGATAGGTTTCTCAAAGGATGAGCAACATTTTCAATAGGAGTGTATGATGGGCTTCCAAATTAGACATAAATTAGTTCCATCTAACCTTTCCTAGGCACATAAAGGCTATATTAAATCTCTCCTTCTACACTTAATAATGTTTTTTTAGCTTTAATATGTTCTTAGGAAGTTTTAGTGGTAATTTCATATTATGTGTCTAATATTATTTATTTTTTGCAGAATATTGAGAGGATATTGAGTAAATTCTGAATGAGAGAATATAGGTATTTTATCCCTACTAGAGGATGGACCAAGATTGGATAATAAATGAACAAATATCATGAAATTATTGAAAATTCTGGAGCTCCACTAATTAAGAAAATCTAGGAATGTGATCATTGTCATTTAATGCAAATTCGTAGTGTTGGGAACCAAATCCATAATTTGAGGGATTTTGGACGGGAAATATTCCTCCTTTCAAGGAGAATGCTTCCTCATCACTTTGTATAAGTACCAATTCAAATATGGCTCTAGGAGCATGTATTTCTTAGTCTTCTTGTGGAGAAAATTTGTTATTTAACAGCTCCACTTTCATTTCTAGCAGGGATGTCCTTGGATTGATTCAAATAATGAATTTTGGTGCCATTTTTAGCCTATAATTCTTGGTTTCCTCCATGGAACTCTGATTTTCCTTGGGATTAGCCATCCTAGGAGCCTCATATCCCTCTTCTACAATTTTTTTATTTCCTTTGAATGTATTTCTCACTTGCATCTCTTATTTTTTCATTTACTATTCATGCCTCTTTTTCTATAGGTTACACTGGTTAAATGATTGGAGTTGTTTTGCAGGTTATTTACATATTCACAAGAATTATGTATCCTTATAACATATTTTAAAATTCATATTCATCATTGAGCTACTTGGATTGGTTTACTAGTTCACAAATCTAGAATTTTTTGAAATCCCTTGTAGCAAAATAGTAGTAATTTTCTGTTATTTTTTAGAATGTGTTAATGAGCTTCATTTGAGTTGATTCCACTTGAATTCAGTCATAAAAAAATTTAAGTTAATAAAAAAAATTACCCCATATAATTTTCACTTGATTAGGTTATGCATTTGGTAGGTTAACTAGCTCACTAGTTCTTGAATTTCCAGCTTTTGGAGTAGTAATTTTCTGTTATTTTTTAACACGTGTTAACAGGAGTATTTTGGAGTGATTCCACTTGGAATGGAGTCCCAAGACATCATAATTAATAATAATAAAAAATTCCCATCCCATTTTTATTTGATTTACTTGGCCATTCGGAAATTTATCTCGCTCCTGTAGCACCTCCTGTAGCACTCCTGTAGCACGTGTAAACTTGACAAGATATGCTCCAAAATTTTGTTTTTTGTCTCTTAGGCTTGAATAATGAACTCTAGGATTTTAACCATGATTGAGTAAGACCAAAATACCTCTTAAGCCTTGCCTTTTCTCCATTTCAAATCACCTCTGCAGTTTGGATTAGTGGACAGTGTCGAGTGCATAAAAGGTATCTTTTTAACACCTATTTATCTCACATTAATTATCAATCCGGGAGCGACTTCTTATTTCAAGAGTGTACTCAGTCTGAGGCAGCAATTTATCCAAGAGTAATGCCTTGCAATATGTAGTACAGTGTTCGAGATACAAGAGTAAATGGATGCTTGTAAAGAAATCTAATTACAGTAACATAAATGGAAATGCTCTGAAACCTTAATTAAACCAATCTGCAAAACATCGATCATGGATGCAGTAGCAATAACTCCTTCCCTTAGAAATCGATGCAAGATAACCAATCTGGGAACTTGGAAGCAATAACCAGTGTTCTCTACAGTTGGTGATCTTAAAGCAATCGAAATGAAAGCAAACTCTTGTAAACTAATTAATATGAAACGAAAAGCAATGTAAATGGACAGCAAACCGAAATTAAAGGAATTGAACAACAAAAATCTATTAAACGGTAAATCCTATTGAACAGAAAACTGAATAGCGAAGCTTTGTATCTACACTCTGAAATGAACAGTAGTTAAATGAAACAGCAAATGGAATGGAACATCAAATGCCGAACAACGAAGCATAACAAGATAAGTAATTCGAAGATTAAGATTCTTGTTAAATTAGGAAGGAACGACAACGCAATCCATTATAATAAAACATTAAACTATTAAACACGGAATTATGAATTAATTAAGATAGAACCAATATCACTTCCGTGAATCCAAGGATGTTCTAAGTAAGGCAATATGTTGTCTCGATTAACCCACGTTGTAATAAATAAGATTCGGATCATACGATAATGAAATAACTCATAAACAGAGCGCGTCATACATAAAGACAATAAAATGATAAAAACTAATGAAATAAACTCACAGTAACATGCATGTAGCAAATCGATCACATGATGCAGGAATTGGAAATATAACACAGAGGAGAAGTTCACGCTGCCAAGGGTCGGGCCCTTAACCACCATCAGGGACTTCTCAAGCTACTTCAGATGATGCGAATGGAACAACAACTTCAATTAATCATTAAACTGGAGCATCATTACAATGGAATCGTGCTTTCAATAACACATCTTTTGATTAAATTTGCAATTCACAAAAGCAACAACTATGATCCATCGTTCTCTAATACACAATACATGCTCTCCTTTTATAATCAGAAGGAAGAGAAATTAAATAGAAAATATGATCTCCCATAACAATATTGGATTGTTCCCAACAACTTGATCAACCAGAAAATATATTTGCAACAATCTTTCAACAAGAGCAAGGCAAATTTGGCTTTGCAGCTGAGATTTGGAGGACAGTCGCAACAACAAATCCGAGCAAATCATGCTCAAATAACCCTGTGTTTCTCTCAATACAAGCCGAATTTAGGCAAACCTTTCTTTAAGAAATTTAATTAGGCCCATTCTGGACAAAACCCATGTTCTGGATTTTCCAAATTCTTCTTCATTTGCCTAGAATCTTAACCGAAAAATTGTCACTTCTTATTCCAGCCAATTTCTAAGTCGGAATATTTCATGATGATTTTGAAATCAAACCTGCAGTCTGGAAAATATCTTGGAGGCTAAAATGGTGAGTGATATTACAAAATATATTAATAAACCATCATTGATAAAATTATGCATAATAATCATCAATTTATTAAAAATAAAGGAGAATAAATAATATTCATCCATAAGAGCATAAATCATTATAAAATGGATTTATATGATAAATTATAATAAATGACATGATAAAGAAGAGTAAAAATGGATGAAATAAGTATTAAAAAGTGGTCGTATTCACGGCCCAACATACTCCCAAACTGAATATATTGCATGTCCTCATGCAACCCAAAGACAAAACCCATGTGTTAACCAAACAAAGAAAATTGTTCATCCCAACTCATGAAATGGATGGAACAAATGAATTTTTCCTCAAATAATGAATATTCAATTTTAGCAATCTTGATGAAGGCATAACAATTTTTATAGTTCACATTCAATTATATGTATATGAAGTTGCAGAAAAATGTGACATAAGTAACAACAATATTCATTAACCATTTTCTCAAAAATCAGATCGTTTTAGTGCACGGATCATGTTGTGTAACCAGCTCAAAAAATAGAAGAAAAGAGATATCAACGCCTTATAAATAAGCCACTTCGAGGGGGCAACCTCCAATACATTACATAAATGAAAAATTCTTGGATGATCCAATTTACAAAACCTTCTTTCTATATATAGGAGTCCATGGGGCCATAATGTAATCCTAGTGGGCCACAATGTAATCCTAGCCGACCTAACAATAATAATTTAAGGGAAAAATAATAATAAAATGGGGGTTACAAGGGTACAATAATAACAATAAGGGGGTTACACTAACAACAATAAGGGACTATACTAGTAATATAGGGACCTAACATGCCCCTCTCCTTGAAAAAAGTGTTGTCCTCAACGCTTGAGTAGCTCTGGGTGCTTCTGTATAAAATTCTCATCCTCCCATGTAGAATCTTCAGTGGGTAAGTTCTTCCACTTGATGAGATACTCTGAAATTGATCAATTCCATATTTGTCGAGTTCTTTTTTCCGTGACTGCTTCAGGTTCCAATATGATTTTTCCTTCCTCATCAAGTTCTGGTAATATTGTTTGAACTAGAAGATTTTCACCGATAACCTTCTTCAAGCATGAAACATGGAAAATTGGATGTACTCACGAAGAAGCAGGAAGCTCCAATTTGTATGCCATAGTACCAATCTTTTGCAACACCTTGTAAGGACCATAGTACTTTGGCGATAATTTATTATCCTTCTTTGCTTTCTTGAGGGAAATTTGTTTGTATGGTTGTAGCCGTAAAAATGCCCAATCTCCTACATCAAAACTTCTCTCGCTACGATGTTGATCTGCCTGTTGTTTCATTCGATTTTGTGCCAAATTCAGGTTATCCTTTAAGAGTTGGAGAACTTCTTGCCGATGCTCGATGTGATCTTCCACTGCTTGAACCTTCGAATTTTCCCTTAAAGATGATGTGATGGATGGTGGATGATATCCATAAAGTGCCATAAATGTGGTCATTTTTGCTGCAGTATGGAAGGAAGTGTTATACCACCATTCAGCAAGAGGTAACCACTTGACCCATTGTGTTTGTTTATCAGATACAAAACAACGAAGATATCCTTCCAAACATTTATTTACTATCTCAGTTTGACCATCGATTGAGGATGATAAGATGAGCTATGAGCTAATTGAGTACCCAAACAAGAAAATAACTCCGTCCAAAAATTTCCAGTAAAAATGGGATCTCTATCGCTCACAATAACCCTTGGGCTTCCATGTATCTTTTGAATTCTATCCATAAATGTAGTAGCAACTGTACTTGCTTTAAATGGATGAGATAATGCACAAAAGTGTGCATACTTGGTAAGTCTATCAACTACCACCATGATGACACTCTTTCCTTCAGACTTAGGTAAACCCGTGATAAAATCCATTGAAATCTCCTCCCAACGTTGACTTGGAATGGATAAAGGTTGTAGAAGTCCCGGGGTCTTAATTGTTTCCACTTTATTCTGCTGGCAAACCAAACATTTCGCCACAAAATTTTGAATATCAGATTTAAGGCCATCCCAAAAAAATTCTTTCTTCACCCTGTGGTAAGTTTTTAAAAATCCTGAGTGTCCTCCTAAAGGAGAAGTGTGCAATTCCAAAAGAATATTTTGTTTTACTTGGGAATTCTTGCAAATATATAAGCGATCTTTGTACCATAAGGAATCATTTTTCCAACTAAATGTATCAGATGTACTAGGATCTTGCTGCAACTTTTGAATGAGTGTCCATACATCTTTGTCCTTCTTCCATTCATCTCTTGCTTCTGTTATCCAATCTGGTTGGATAATAGAAATGGCACAAAGCAATGCTTCCACCTCTTCATTATTTCTTGAGAGTGCATCTGCAACAACATTAAGCTTTCCTTTTTTGAATATTATTTCAAAGTCATAACCCAACATCTTTGTGACCCATTTTTGTTGCTCTTCTAATGATATTCTTTGTTCCAAAAAGTGTTTAAGACTATCATGATCAGTTTTTACCTTGAAGTGTCTTCCCATTAGGTAAGTTCGCCATTTCTTTAGTGCATGCAATATTGCTAACATTTCCTTCTCATAAATAGGTTTCTGTAAATACTTTCCTTTGATTGGACGATTTTCAAAAGAAATGGGTCTTCCTTCCTGCATTAAAACAGCACCAATTCCATTTCCTGAGGCATCACATTCCACAATAAAGGTTTTTGTGAAGTCTGGCGTAGCTAAGACCTGTGCTAGGCACATTGCCTCTTTAAGATGTTCAAAGGCCTTAGTTGCTTCAGGAGTCCATGAAAATGCATCTTTCTTCAATAATGTTGTTAGAGGTGCTGCTATTCTCCCATAATTCTTAACAAACTTGCGATAATACCCCGTTAACCCGAGAAATCCTCGCAACTGCTTTATGGTTGTGGGGACTTTCCATTCCTTAATGGCTCTAATTTTGTTAGGGTCTACTTTAACACCCTCGTGAGATACAATATGACCCAGATATTCCACCTCTTGTACTCCAAAGAAACATTTGGATTTTTTTGCATATAATCGTTTCTCCTGCAATAGTTTGAGCACCCTATCAACATGTTCAACATGATCCTTCCAAGACCTGCTGTAGATTAGTATATCATCAAAAAATACTAGCACAAATTTTCTAAGGAAGGGTTTGAAAATGGAATTCATCAACCCTTGAAATGTAGAAGGTGCATTGGTAAGGCCAAAAGGCATGAGAAAAAATTCATAATGACCCTCATGAGTTCAAAATGTTGTTTTTGGAATATCTTCAGTCTTCATTCTAATTTGATGATATCCTGAACGAAGATCCAACTTGGTAAAATAAATGGCTCCATGTAATTCATCCAATAATTCATCAATCACAGGAATGGGAAATTTATCTTTAATGGTGAGCTTATTGAGCTCCCTATAATCTGGACACATGTGCCATGATCCATCCTTCTTGTGTACCAATACTATAGGAGCAGAGAAAGAACTTCGACTAGGTTGAATTATACCCGCCTCTAACATTTCTGCAATCATACGTTCAATTTCGCTCTTTTGGAAGTAAGGATATCTATAAGGCCTGATGTTTGGAGGAACACTTCCTGAATCAAATGAATAGCATGATCATGATCACGAATAGGTGGGAGTCCTTTGGGAGTTTCAAACACCTTGGAATGATTGTCCAAGACTTGTTGGAGATCTGCAGAAATAGATGATTTTGATGTTGTAACTTCTAGTGAGCATAATTGTGCAATTACGCCTCGTTGTTATTTCTTTAGAATATTTTTCATGACATTAGAGCTTATTATATTTCCCAGCTTCCCCACAATACCCCGTAATTCGACTTCCTTTCCTTCTGAAAAAAATTTCAAGAAAAGTTCTTGAAAATTAAAAGCTACCGTCCCCAAAGATTGTAACCATTGTACTCCTAGTACAACATCAGCACCTCCCATAGGAATGCAAAGCATTGGACTAGTCAATACATATTCCCCCATGGTTAGCTTGATATTATGGCATTTTCCAAAGCAATTTATAATTCCTCCATTTGCAACCATCACTTGACATTCTGGTGCTAGGTATAGGAAACAATTTAATTCCTTGGCTACCTTACAATGAATAAAATTATGGGTGCTACCTGAATCAATCAACACTATTACCTTTTTCTTCTTGATTTTTCCTTCTATCTTGAGAGTTTGAGGAGTGGTAATTCCTGCCAGTGCATTACACGATATGGTTGGATTCATTTCTTCCTCTTCTAGGGTTGGTTCCTGGTGTATATCCTCTTCTTGTTCAATTTCTTCTTCCTCTTCACAATCTATGTAAAATAATTTCTTCTCAGCACACTTATGACCTTTAGTGTATTTGCTATCACAACTGTAGCAAATCCCTTTTGATCTTTTTTCTTCCAATTGTTGTGGTGTCAACCTTGTAGGTTGTGGAAATCTAGACGTAGCAACACTTCCTTCTTTATAGAATTGAGTGGTAGGATTCCTTGTCGCCATTATTTTACATTCAACTTTTCTTGCCAACCTGAATGCCTTCTCCAATGAATCCAGTTCCAAAACACGAACTTCATGTTGGATGTTATCCTTTAAAGTGCCTATGAAGAGATCGATCCTGTGTTCCTCTGGAATATCAGTTACCCTTATATTCAATTTTTGGAAGTCCTCAATGTGCCGCCCCACTAAACCCTTTTGTTTGAGATTTATCAATTGGCTAAAGAAGGTGTTGCTCTTTGTATCCTCATAATGTGCTATCATTTCCTCCGTAAAAATTGACCAAGTGACAATTTTTTTACGGGAGCAAAGCCATCGATACCATACAAATGTATTTTGTTCTAAATGTAAAGTTGCAATGCGTATCTTTTGTGTGTTTTGCACATTATGGAGATCAAAATATTGCTCCATCTGTAGTATCCATGTTACAGGATCCTTCCCATCAAACTTCCTCATATCCATTTTTGGAATATGGTGGTTCTTCCCGCCAACATTAGAGTTTATGAAATCACGATTAACATTTATTTTGTTCTCATCATGAGATTCTTCTACTATCTTTTCACCATTAGGAAACATTTCTTGTATCAACTTGGTCAAACCTTCGATGTCTGCTTTTAGATCATTCTTCATGTTTTTCATGTTGTTTTCCATGTTTTCTTTCATGTCATCCATCTTAGCTTCCACGCCATCCATCTTAGATTCCACGCCAGCTTCCATGCCATCCAACTTAGCTTCTATGTCTTTCTTCAAACCATCCATCTTCTCTTCCATGCCTTTCTTCAAAACTTCCATTTCATTTTTTGTTTCTCTTTGAGAGAGTGAAATTTGTTGCACTTGCTCTTGTAATTTTGATAAATCATGTTGCAATTCTTCATCTTCATGAGTCATAGTAAACCCTTCTGAAGGCTTAATGGGTGTTGAATTATTTTTACGGGGCATATTTTAGAGCCCAATACTGATATCTATTCTACAATATGCCCTTGGAATCAATTCAAATTGATTCTTCAAACAAGACTTATGCAATTTGGAAAAACAAATACACACCTTTTTCTTGCTTTTGAGGAGCTCGATATTGAAATTGGATTATCTCTCTGATTGCAGCACTTCAATATCTGAATTTTGGTACTAACTTAGCCCTCTAAATTATCTTTTGAATGCCATAGGTCTAACCTGATTTGGATTCTCCAAGACAAAGTTGTGTCCAATCTCCCACAATGACCTAATTATGGACTGGTTCAGTAGAGTGAACTTGTATGACTTGCCACGTGTCACTGTTTTTTCCTTTGTCTCTAAACGTGATAGCCAAGAAACTATAGTCCGTGTACTTGCAACCAATTTTTACGGAACTCCAATCCGATGCCCAGAGAGAGAGTTATTGAAATTTTCCCACGATCACCTCTTTGAGATGAAATTCAAGAGCCTAAAAAAGCACTACCTTCCACAGATCATATCTCCAAAAATGTTGCGAACCAAGCTCTGAAATTTTTTGACGAATTTCCTCAGTATTTCAGATTCGCACCATATGAATTTCAGATTCTGAACCTTCGTAGAAAAAACGTTATAGCACAAATGCAACGATGACCTGTTTAGGAGCCTGAAAAAATACCTAACTTCCACAGATCATATCTCCGAAAATATTGTGAACCAAGCTCTGAAATTTTTAGAAAATATTTCTCAGGATTTTGGCTTCGCACCCTAAACATTTCAGCTTCTGAAACTTCGTAGAAAAAAATTTATAGCGAAAGTACCACGATGACTTGTTTGGAGCAGCGAAACCCTAGAATCCAAAGCCTTTGATACCAAATGTTGTGTAACCAACTCCAAAAATATAAGAAAAGAGATATCAACACCTTATAAATAAGCCACTTCGAGGGGGCAACCTCCAATACATTACATAAATGAACAATTCTTGGATGATCCAATTTACAAAACCTCATTTCTATATATAGGAGTCCATGGGGCCATAATGTAATCCTAGCCGACCTAACAATAATAATTTAAGGGCACAATAATAATAAAATGGGGGTTACAAGGATACAATAATAACAATAAGGGGGTTACACTAACAACAATAAGGGACTATACTAGTAATATAGGGACCTAACAGATCATGAGATATAAAAAAATGGTTGTAGGTAATAGTGCATAAGTTTTGAAGTTTTATGAACTAATTTAGCGTGAAATTATCTAGATTTATGTATTTTAATGATATCTCTTTGTTATCCAGAAAGCACAAGAATTCAATTCACAGTTTTAAAGATATATGCAAAACAATTTCTGAACTATATACAAATGAAATTGTATGCCTTAAATGAAAGTGGAAAACATCCATCATGTGTAGCAATTACCCCCCCTCCCCCAAACTAAAGAATTAGCATGTCCTCATGCGATGCTAGAAAACAAATAGAGGTGGTTGCTACAATCTGTTGAAATCTATGCTTGGTGTAAAACAACATGGAATAAGGGAGGTGTTGAGAATGAATAAGAATATCCATGGATGATAAAGAATAATACTGACATGGTCAAAAGAAAGAAATGAAGGAAATCAACACTCCCCCAAACTGAAAGATGAGACATGTCTAAAAAAATGGGAAGTGGTAAAGATGTGGAATGAATGATGATAAACAATGCTCAACGGATTTTCATGAAATTATCCTAAATTCATAATAAATCAGAAAATTATACTATTTTAACTCAAGTGTTACCTCCGAAAAAATGGAATGACATGTAGGGACTGGCCTTTGTTGAAGCTGATGTAGACTGAGCGGATACTAAAAGTGATCCAAAAGGTGGAAGCCATGCAAGCACATCATGTCTGAAGAATTGTGCGCATTCGCGAGCCTTTGTTGTTAATTGCAATAGTGTGGTCGTGCTGCGAATAGAATTTCCCCCATACTTGTTATTCTCCTGTAAACAAATCACAATTTTGTATGCAATTTTCTGGAATCCACAGTTTCAGTTTGGAATGGCAATAGATAAGATACATGCAAAAAAAAGTTCAAGAAGAAAAAAATTCTGTAAAAATGTAGTATCAACATTGTGGCAAATCAGAAAAATAAAAGAGCAGTGTACTGCACAACAATTGTATAGCATAGAAAGGCATACATACTTGTGATACAATCAATGAAATTATAGCATTTACTGAAATCCATGCATGTGATAAATTGTAAACGGATATAGAAGCATTTTGTAATGATTCAAGGATAAGGAGAAGGGATAGCTTAAGATAAACATAAGTACAAATGTGATTATTACCCACTTAAACTAATGTGATCGATTTATGATGATTTTCATGTATAATAGGTTCAAAATCAAAGGTTAAGGATTCCACTTTCATCTGATATTTAAATAGAGATATAGGAAAAAGGGTTTAATATTACTATTGACGTGTATAAATGTGACTCCAATACCTTCAGCAGAGCTCTGTTGCCCACAGGTGTCCATAACCTTGACAGAGTTTCTCTCTCACCCTTAGAACCATTATCCTTTATTTATGCTGAGGAAGTGCTTGTTAATTGTCATAACGAAGGCCATTGTGCTGGCTTGGTGACCAGATAAATCACAATGCCATTCACTGGGAAGAAGTGAAAAGTGGGCAGGTCGGCTCGTGATGAGACCTCCTGTTCCAAAGACTTCTTAATTTTTTCAATTGTCCATTGGACCATATCCCTGGTTTGGTGGCCATGATGGGAATGTCACTTCACTTGCTTCCTTATGAACATGGTAGGCCGGCTCTTGATGAGACCCCCTATCCTCCATCTGCCAAATTATAAAATTATTAATGAAATATGTAAATATTTTTCTTTTAATATAGCACTTTCCTATTTATTCATAAAGGATGGCTCAGCACTCCTTAAGAGTAGGGATGGTGGAAGAAGTCTGAACAGCTCAATAGAAAAGAATATGCCCTTATTCCTACTCCATAAGTAAAAATCAAAGAAAGTTATAAAATATGGGAAAGAACCAACATGATAAATATAATCGATCATATAAATTTAGTGGTAGTAAGACAACAAGATCATGTTATTGATTATGTCTCTTTTTCTTTTTTCCTATCATTACTAAAAAACTTTCTTAAAAATAAAGATTTCTTTTGATTTGCTGATTACAGTAAGCTTTAATTTGTATGATTGTGTATCCTTCCATAAATTGTATTTTTTCCTTTCAAAAAGTCATGAAAAGTTCAAAAAAAATTCTAAAAATGTTGTTTAAAAAACAAGAAAAATGCACTCAAAAAGTGTTGTTCCTTTGGAAAGGAACAGCAAAAACAATCTGAAAAAATGTTGTTCCTTTGGAAAGGAACAACAAGAATAATCTGTGAAAATGGAACAGCAAGAACAGTCGGTGTTGTTCCTTTTGAAGGGAACAGCAAAACTGTTGTTCATTTAGAAAGGAACAGCAAAAATGAGCAGTGTTGTTCCTTTTGAAAGGAACATCAAAAACATGCAACAAAAATGTTGTTCTTTTTTAAAAGAACAACAAAACTAATCAACTAAAATGTTGTTCCTTTTGGAAGGATCAACAAAAATAAACACATAAACGCACTGTTTCTTAAGAGGAACGGTTGTTGTTCCTTAAGAGGAACAATAACTGTCCCTTAAGAGGAAAAACAAAAAAATATAAACACGCAAAAAGGAAAAAAATAGAGGAAAGAACAAAGCTAATGTGCAATCCATTACCAAGAAAATCCAATCAAATAGAAATGAAATTTTATGTACAGGTTTCAAGAAAAAGTAATTTTTTTTATTTTCACAGAATTGGTGCTGCCGAAGAATTGCCTTCTATAACTGAAACTTGCATGGTGGGGTCCTTATTGTTCAATTGCAAATGGAACGGAAATTATAATTTGAAGAGATTAACACCTGAAACACAAAAACATAAAAGAAATCAAAAAAGAAACAACACTTTATTAAGTTACAACAACGATGATGTTATTTCCAAAGGGAATATCAATCTATTAATGGAAAAAAAAATGATCTTTTTGAGAAATGTTTTGGCAGCAATAACATGAATCTTGAAATGGGAACCAATTCTTCATTTCTTCTTGTTATAAATATGTTAGGTAATGAACTAGATGAAATACCCTTGTTTTACTAAATTTTTCAAGAATCGCTCATCCATAAATTGACCTTCTTCATTCTTTTAAGACCTGCAAAAAACGAGTGTCTACCTGCAATAAAACATTAAATCCTGGAGAAAGAGAGGTGATCAGACTCCCCTAATCCAAAAATTATGCAAAAAAACTAACAATTAGTTACTCTGTAGAACAAATCCACGGAAAAATAAAACAAATTATATTTTTTACCTGCGGGAGAGCAGTGGTCGACCATACTAACCAACAATGTTTTAATCATAACTTATTTGTTTTTCATCCAATTCGAGTGATTCCAAAGAAAAATAAGAGTTAATTCAAATTTTTATCTCCAATAGAAACATGTTTTAAAAATTTCATGTAATGGTATGTTAAACTTGCTTAGAACAACCTGCTTAGTAGAGTCATTTTCGATTTTCCAGCTCAGACCAACAGTGGGTATTTCAAGCATAAATTATTCTTTTGATGGCGGATTTAACTGATTCAAATTGTAGATTGAAGTAGATTCATTTATTTATCTCCAATAGAAACAGGTTTTGAAGACAAGAATAATTGATGGGTCAAATATGTTAAGGAACAACCGAGAAAACAGAGTTTCAAGAGTGTTGATTTATGATAGGCAGTCAGTATTTTGGTCATAAATTCTTCATATGATATAAAAATAAAGTGATTCAAATTTATTTATAAATTATATTAATAGATGAATCTACCATAGAAACAGGTTTTAAAAATATAGTCATTTAGGCCTCCAAAAATTGACTGTCTCAACTCTGTTGTTGAACTGCCTACTAGACACCCTGTCAATGTTTTGGTTCTAACTTTTTCGTTTCAAATCCAAATAAAGTGATTAAAATTGGGTTAGAAAGTATACATCAAGGGCTACTTAGGACAGAAACAGGTTTTTAAAAATGTTCATTTTTGGTCCCCCAAAACATGACTGTCCCAACTTTGTTTTCAGAAATTTCATCAAGCCCACAAGCCAAAAAATATGATATTCAAGAAATTTTTCCATATTGATGATAAAAATGAATATAAGTGTTTGTAAAATGGTTATTTGAAATATAATTCATCTACATACACAAATAAATTAAAATATTTATCATCAATGTTGATTTCACAGCGTGTTGCAACAAAGAAACAACTATTTTTACAAAAATAAATAAAAAATGTGTTTGTTTTATTTTCTCTTTTATTTATTTCTCCACTATCCTACTCTGAATTGGAAAATGAATATTATTACGTATAAGAGTATTTCCAGTGGAGCCATTTCCAAAATAAGGCTTCAATTATGTACATACCCAAATTTGAAAAATGTATGTTAATAAAAATTAGAGTATGATTAGCCAACTTCCCTTGAAAAGATGGTGCCAAAAATTGTTGAAATATGGAGTGATGTTGCAAACAAATGATGGAGTGAAACCAATCTTCAATATATTATTTACTTCCTTGATTTCCCTTAGCCATCATATCATGAAGTTCTTGAGATTTTAAAATGGTTTGTTGGTGCAAACTAGAAGAAACCTCATTTTCTTTTATAACTTCTACAATTTTTGGATTTGATACATTCTGAGTCTCAGTGTAAGTTTTTTCCAATGGTACATGTGAGATAGAATGGGTGGGAAGGGTCGGTGAATTTTGCAGTTCAACACTGTAAGCATGTTGTACTGGTTTATTATGGTGAGGGTGTGGAATGAGTTGAGCAGGAGATTGTATAGGGAATGGAGCCTTTTGATGATGTAGTTGATTGGGTTGATTGGATGATTTTGATAGGCAAACAAGGTGTTGTGGAAGAGCTAGAATATGTGTTTGTGCGACAAGATGAGGAAGAGTAGTCATGCAATCATAAGGTGAACCATGCCAAGCTCGTAGACAAGATTGGTGGTGGTTATATTGAGATTGGCATGGCTTCCCTAACATTTGAGTATTCCATAACGAATTATGCAAGTAAGAGAATGGAGAGGAAGTGTTTTGAACCATACCTGTAGGCCATGATTTCCATGGTTTTGACCTCGTTGCAGCTTCTCCATCTCTTTGATATGCTACTTCCAAATTAGATAAGGAAGAGTGAGTATCTATGGGCTGCTCCTTTTGGTAATAAGGGCAAAACACTTCATCAAATTCTTGATTTCTCTGAACCTGCAAAACATTCAATTGTGAATTTAGAGAGCTAATAAAATCAACTTTAAATTTTTCAAATAAAACATTGATTTCAGCTCTTATGTCTCTTGTTCTTGTAGTAAATTTAGAAAAGAAAGAAGAAACTTCTCTAGAATTCTTACCAGCCTTAGAAATTCCTCTTGAATACCTTATGCACAATTCACAAACATCATCATATGATAACTGAAAAACATCACCTTTTCCTATCATATTTAAGAGTTGTAAAAAATCATCTTTGATTCCTTTAAGAAGGAGTGTTTTCAAGATCTCTTTTTCCAAATTCTTATGCTTTGATTTTTGAAGGTTGTATCGAAATCGCTCCACATAGTCCTCCAAGATTTCATCTTCCCTTTGTGTCATACCGAAAATATCTTCATTGGATTTGCAATAGTCTTGGTACTTCTTCAATAATATGTTCTTCATGTCCTCCCATGTTTGGATGCAGTTCCCACCTAGGCTCATTAACCATCGGAGAGCTGCTCCTTTTAGAGTAAGAGGAAACACTTTCAATATTTGGTCGTTAGTACAATAATCATATCCTCTACAAAGTATTTCGAACTCAAATATGAATGTATCTGGATCTTCATTTGTAAAACCATGAAAATTTGGTAGAGATAATGGGGGAATTATGTGCATTTGTGTCACTCCTCCTAGATCTTTGATAGGGAATTCAAAAGTTGCAATGTGAGCCATTTCTTACCATAATAGAAGATGTTCTTCAGGTGTTTCTTTAAGGATCCTCCTTCCAATGTTCCTATCAATTGGTTAGTGAAATGGGTGGTGCTTACATCACCATTCGAGTGGAATTACAAGATTTTTTTTCTAAATTTCTACCTCTAAAATTCAAAAAAAACACAAGCATTCATTTCTACCTTAAGCTTTCACTCAATTCTGCTATGAAGCGGGCCAGTGAACAAGTGTGTTTCTTGCTCGGTGCGCAGGTTCTTACCTTCCTTCTTTAATACCCAATTCTTCCCAAGAAGACAAAAAATTAAATATGCATCAGTCCTTTTAAATGGCATACACTCTCCCCAGCAACGGCATCAAAATGTCGAGTGCATAAAAGGTATCTTTTTAACACCTATTTATCTCACATTAATTATCAATCCGGGAGCGACTTTTTATTTCAAGAGTGTACTCAGTCTGAGGCAGCAATTTATCCAAGAGTAATGCCTTGCAATATGTAGTACAGTGTTCGAGATACAAGAGTAAATGGATGCTTGTAAAGAAATCTAATTACAGTAACATAAATGGAAATGCTCTGAAACCTTAATTAAACCAATCTGCAAAACATCGATCAGGGATGCGGTAGCAATAACTCCTTCCCTTAGAAATCGATGCAAGATAATCAATCTGGGAACTTGGAAGCAATAACCAGTGTTCTCTACAGTTGGTGATCTTAAAGCAATCGAAATGAAAGAAAACTCTTGTAAACTAATTAATATGAAACGAAAAGCAATGTAAATGGACAGCAAACCGAAATTAAAGGAATTGAACAACAAAACTCTATTAAATGGTAAATTCTATTGAATAGAAAACTGAATAGCGAAGCTTTGTATCTGCACTCTGAAATGAACAACAGTTAAATGAAATAGCAAATGGAATGGAACATCAAATGCTGAACAACGAAGCATAACAAGATAATTAATTCGAGGATTAAGATTCTTGTTAAATGGGGAAGGAACGACAATGCAATCCATTATAATAAAACAGTAAAGTAAGATAGAACCAATATCACTTCCGCGAATTCAAGGATGTTCTAAGTAAGGCAATATGCTATATGAATTAACCGACGCTGTAAGAAATAAGATTCAGATCATATAATAATGAAATAACTCATAAACAGAGCATGTAATACATAAAGATAGTAAAATGACAAACAATTAATGAAATAAACTCACAGTAACATGTATGTAGCAAATTGATCACACGTTGCAGGAATTGGAAATATAACACAAAGGAGCAGTTCACACTGCTAGGGGTCGAGCCCTTAACCACCAGTAGGGACTGCTCAAGCTACTTCAGATGATGCGAATGGAACAAAAAATTCAATTAATCATTAAACTGGAACAACATTACAATGGAATCGTGCTTTCAATAACACAACTTTTGATTAAGTTTACAATTCACAAAAGCAACAACTATGATCCATCCCCTCTCTTTTACAAATGTCTCCTTTTATAACCAAAGAGAGGAGAAATTAAATAGTAAATAAGATCTCTCATAACAAAATTGGATTGTTCTCAACCAATTGATCAACAATAAATATATTTCCATCCTTCTTTCAACAAGAGCAAGTCGAATTTGGCTTTGCAACTGAGATTTGGAGGACGGTCGCAACAACAAATCTGAGACAATCGTGCTCAAAGAACCCTATGTTTCTCTCAATACAGGCCTAATTTGGGCAAACCGTTCATTAATAAGTTAACTAGGTCCGTTCTAGACAAAACCCATGTTCTGAATTTTCCAGATTCTTCTTCATTTGCTCAGAATCTCAACCGTAAAACGATCACTTCTTATTCCAGCAAATTTCTGAGTTGGAATATTTCATGATGATTTGGAAATCAAATCTGCAGTCTGGAAAATATCTTGGAGGCTAAAATGGTTAATGATATTAAAAAATATATTAATAAACCATCATTGATAAAATTATACATAATAATCATCTATTTATTAAAAATAAAGGAGAAGAAATAATATTCATCCATAAGAGCATAAATCATTATAAAATGGATTTATATGATAAATTATAATAAATGACATGATAAAGAAGAGTAAAAATGGATGAAATAAGTATTTAAAAGTGGTCGTATTCACGACCCAACAGACAGATTCATGACTTGAAGAGCATAATGATGATTTTCATGATTACTTTATGAAGCACCTTGTGAATTATATTGAAAAAATATATCTTGAATGCAGTTATTGAAAAATGAATTCATTTTTTTTCATACACATTAATCTATAGTTTCCATTTCCAACATTGTTATTTCTATTGCGTAGACTAGGCTTCCTTTTGATGTACCATTTACACTCCACAAATAGGTTAATGTTTACATTTCTACAAATAGATTTAACATTTAAATTCATGCAAAGTATAATAGCCTTTAATTTCTGCAAAAGTAACTAGGATTTCCTCTCTGCAAAAGTAATTATGTTTCCTTTTTGCAAATAGAGTAACATTTCCATTTATGCAATTAGTTTAGGCTTGGATTTCATGGCATTCACTTCATTGCATCATATCAATGAAAGGACACATTGTAGGTTGCATATATAGTGTCGACGCCTCTTAAGTTTGTACAAACCCCAAGTTGATAATTTAAATTGAGAAGCCCTTGGGAGTTGCAACATTCTTGATGCAATACCAGGGCTCATCAATTTCCATAGTTAATCATGTTGCATAATTTCTGGAGGAGAACTGTGTAGAATATTAAGTTTGTCCAACGTTTCGGGTGGACACTCCACCCATCATCAATGACCAGAAATATTCAATCATTTTTTTTGTAATCTTCAAATCATTGTTATTATTCTCATGTTGGATGATGAAAGAGTCATTAGGGTCTTCCTTCCAACAAGATTTTCCCCGTCGACTTCAACATATTATCTGGGGTGAAATATTTCATAATTGGTTGGTAATCCAATGATTTCCTTTTATGTTTTACTTCAAAAAAAATTCACATATATATGAATTGTGCCATATTTTGGTTGGGATGAAGACCATCGGTTTGAGAATTAACAGAAATTGTAATATTTAGCATGGTGTGAATAAAATGGGAATGGTATTCAAGGTAGCAGGGACAGATTGATTATTTCCAAAACATGAAGTTATTTGATACCCTTAGGATGCTTTACACTAAAGGAACCCATATTTCTTCTTCATTACAGAGCTTGAAACACAATATTGTCCTTTCTTATTCATTACCTTGTCTATTATTCACCCTGTAGCTATTTTCTAGGGCCTCATCATCCTTAATTTTGGATTGATCTCTTTGAGTTTTCAAATTTATTCCAATCTCTTATAACAATCAAAACTTAATCTAGTATCAGAACAAAAATTTTGGTACCATAATACTTGCATGTAATCTTTTTGCTTCTCAACACAATTGATTCTACATTCTTTATCTAAATCTCCAACACCAGACTAGCTATAAATAGGTATTGGTAATTGAATTTATTTTGAGGTAAAAGGTATCTCTAATTCACTTTTATATGTTAAGAAAAAAAATGATTTTTATCTATATATGAAAAAATCCTCTCACACTTCTTATCTTGTATTGTTTCAATTCCTTCTTCATATACTTCATTCATAATTCTATGTTGCATACCTCTATTTAACTTGTTCCATATCATCATATAATCTTGTCCACTACCTTCCCTTGCCTGAATTAATAGATTTTAATATGTTAGGTGTCTTATTATACCCTATTCAAGTTCCTACTTACTTGTTTTTTTCCTCATTCAGTGTAATGATGGTAGACATTATGTCGATTCCCGTGCAATGAATCATTGATGTTTTCCTCAGTTGGGCATGATTCGTCACTTGTAAAGTGCATATAGCCAACCTCCTATTTTTCCACATGATTACCAGTTTTCCACAATGGATAATTATGGTTATGCATGCCACCGATTTTCCTTATAAAAATTGAAACCCTCACATGAAATAATCTGGCCAATTCAACCATTATAATACCTCGTCTTGATGACCAAAATCTAAATCAAGGAAACAAAGTTAAAACAAGGTAAATTATAGAAGGGTTCATAACTTGAAGCAGAAGGGAATCAATATACATAGGTTTTATATGTGATAATAGTAGTTGTAAAAATTGTGGTTGATAGGCATGAACCATATTTTCAAATCCTTGAATCCTTACTAGAGTATGATGCATGCCAACGACTATTCATTTGATCTTCGTGGCATGGTTTCTTGCATGATTTCAGGGGTATGATGACCAAGTTACTCTACAATTTACACAAAATTTTAATGGTCGCATTTCTTGTGTTTGTAATCTGGTTATGAGGGTGACATAAGAGACAGTGGCCCACACAACTGGCCTCAATAAAACTTGAGAAAAACGAATTAAAAAGTAAGACATTGGATAGAAAAAACCTGCAATTCATTCCTGAAGTGATTACATCAAGATGCATATTAGGAAAAAGGGATATCGAGGACCTCACTTAAAGATGAATGGGAAAATCCGTTGTTGATTCTACAAAATTTCCTACGTTGTGAAGGAATGTATCCCCTTACCTGACAATATCATATATGTATCCTCTTACATTTTCAATATCGTCAAAAGTTAAAATTTCCCTATTTTCTATGGAAGAGTCTTGGAAGGATGGAAATCCAAGTAAATAAAAATAAAAATAACCCTCTTACAAGCTTACATCACCATGGTATTTTTAAAGTGTTAATCCTAGAAGAGCTCAAAGATCAGAATGAGATATGGGAGAATTTTATAGCTCGAAATGGATTTGTGTCGCAACCATGGGAGAATTTATCAAATCAATTCCCAAAATATGGACCTGTTGATGTTAATCATGAAGATAATTTGACTCAAGCCAAGGCCAATACTTCTAACCCTCCTTAGCATAATACTAGAACCAGGAAAATTGATGCATCAAAGAAAAATTCCCTTCTGCCTAGGTTACACATTCATCGTGTCACTTGAAATATGTCAAAGTATCAGGGTACCCAAAAACCTACAAATTCATCACTTATCCCCACACCTCAAGAAACTGAATAAACCCATTTTTTCATTGATATCGACAATGGACATACTTTGAAAGATTCTTTTCAAGTGAAGAAGAAGCAAAAAAATCAACCTTCAAGCCCACCAAATAGGATTTCCCGTGAGCTACCTATTAAAGAGCCTACTAAGAGAGAATCCAATCATGATTACCCTTCTCAATAATTTCACAATGAAATTTTTGGTCTCATTGATCATAATCCTCTACTATCTGAATCATTGTAATCTGATTTTGATTAATAGAAGACAGGTTCAATCAGCGGTTTCTTTGTAGTATTTTTTCTTTCTCTAATAGTAATCTAGTGAGGCGCTACATGTGGGAGGGCCCTCATAGTTCTTTACCTAACTTGTAAAGTACTGATTTTATTTGTTCTTTATGGTTTATTTTTGTGCATGTGTTATTTCTTAAAACAATTTTATGATTTATGTATTGATCACAATAATCACTATTGTGTAGATTGCATACAAAGTAACCCATCTAAATGAAGATAATTACCTGGCCTAGATTTGATTTTACTTGCTTTGTAATCATGATATGTGGTATCATATCGCTATGTGTTTAATCTGAGTTTTCATTTATATTTCAAAGTATTGAATAAGTAATTTCTCCCTTGAAATTTTTTTAAGAGTTGCAACGAGGTATCGATACTAGCAGCCTTGTTCTCTCCCATTTTAACTTCAATATTTTCCTTTGACTCATCATTGATACGATATCAAGAATTAGGGAAATATGCTTTGTCACACTTTGTGACAAACAAATTCAACCTAATATGATTCTTCAAATTTTATGAATAATATTTATCTCTCACACTTAGTTTGTATGAAGTCGATCTGAGTTCCAGTGACTAATTCAACAATTTCAAAGACTAATTGATTGATATACAAGTTTGGGTTTCGATTTGAATGAACATATGATCTTTGTTTACATGTATTGATTTGAACTCTAATTCATAGTGTATGAATATACCTAGGATTGATCAATGGTATGAAAAACAATATACCTCTTGTTATGATAGCTAGGGTTTGAACCATTCTCATACAATAGAATATATTTTTCATTTCTTGCACATATGGTGTTTACAGCTCATAAGCTAACATCCTGAATTTTCATGTGAAAGGTTTAATTGTGACTTTAAAATAGGCCAACAATGCTCTCATTGTTGTTATTTATGTGGATGATTTAAACCTTGCAAGCATCTATATTTGTTTAATTCAAGAATTGAAGCATCATCTTAAGTATTAATTTGAAATTATCTTAAGTACTGGTCTTGGTACCCATTGGTGTATGAAAATTCAACTAATAGTATGAATTATTCCCACATATTTAGTTGATGCATGACATACATCCTCAACATTTCTTCTAGAATTAATTTTACCCTTTCAGTTTAACCATTTGTCTAAGAATGCTATGTTGTGCTAAAATATAGCTGAGTTCCAAAGCCTTCAAAAAATTCTTTCCAAAAATTTGAAGTGAACTTCACATCCTAATCTAAAATGATTTTCTTGGGTATTCTATGCAATTTTAATATTTATTTCATAAAAATTTTATTTGTTGCAATCGCTTTCTGGGTGGACTTAACAATCATAGAGTGAGTTTCCTTGCCAAATGTTTCCACTACCACCATAATGGCATCATGTTGTTTGGTTTTCTTCAAAAATCCCATGATGAATTCCATGGATATGACTTCTCATTTCCACTCATGGATTGGAATTGGCTATGCTAATCCCACTATACGTCTACATTATAACTTGTTGGCATTCTAGTCTCTTGGTAATATGTTCACGCTATTTTCTTCTTCATTCCTGGCCAATAATAAAACTTCTTTATCATGATTATCATTTTCTCGTAACCAAGATTACCTAAATAATTTATTTTTTGGAACTCTTATAGTATGAGTTTCTTCAATTCGGTTACACAAGGTACATACCATTTGTCTTTGAACAACAACATATCATCATTAGTTAGCTTGTAATTATTGCTTAGCGTTCACTCTAGTTCCATGTTGTAAGCATTCCTTCACATACTATAAATGCACATCATGTAGCAATGCCTCTTTAATCCTTTCTTTGATTTCAATTTCACAAGTGCTCATGGTTTCCACGTGAGCTACTTGTAGACTTCTACTAAGTTCATATGCTACCTGGTTTTCCTTTAACTTTATATTTGATTCTAAAGCAAAATTCACTAATCAAAGCCAACCATTTGGATTTTATAGAATTTAACTTAGGCTGATCAAACAATTATCTCATTCTTCCAAGATATGACATCAACAAAAATATTATTCCAAGAAATTAGTGCGTCCACATCTTCATTGTATGCACAATTTCTACTAGCTCCAAGTCATGAGTAACATAGTTCCTCTCATGCTCATTTAGTTTCCTTGATTCGTAGTAGGTTACATGTCATTATTGCATTAGGACTCCACTTATTCCTTCCTTACAAGCATTTATGCAAACTAGGAAATCCTTCTTTGGATCTATTGTCCTCAAAATAGGTGCATGTGTGAAAAAGTGCTTTAGTTTCTCAAAGCTAACTGTGCACTCTAATGTCTAATGAAAAATTAATCCTTTCTTTTGTAAAGTTATGATTGGATGTCCAATATTTTAAAAAAATTGAATGAATCTTTAATAACATCCCACCAATCCCATGAAGGATCTAACCTTCGTAACATTTCGAGGAGTGAGCCACTCCATTATGGCCTTGATATTTCTAGGATCTACAATTGTTCATTCCTTTGAGATGGCATGTCCTAAATATTGTACATGTGATTGAACAAAATCCCTTTTACTATGTTCTCCATACAATTTGTGTTCCCGCAGTAATTGCAACATCACCTTCATGTGCTCTTCAAGTTCTTCTCTCGTTTTTTAGTAAACCAAAATAACATCAACAAATATCAGTATGAACTTGTTCAGATACTTTTTTCACCAAGCACATGAATGTTGTTGGGGAATTTGTGAGCCCAAATGTTACCTCCATGAACTCATAATGCTTGTATCTCGTCCTAAAAGTTGTCTTGCAAATGTATTCGTATTTAATTTTGACTTGATTATAGCCAAATCTTAGATATATATTGGAAAACATTGTGGCTTCTCTCATCTTATCAAACATATCATCAATTCCGGGAAATGGGTATTTAGTGTTCACTGTAACTTTATTTAATTGCATGTAATCAATGAAAATTTGTAGTGTGCCATCCCTCTTCTTTACAAACAACGTTGGTGATCCCCAAGATGATACACTGGGTATAATGTATCCTTTATCTAACATTTCTTTCAATTGTAGTTTTAATTCCACCAACTACGATGTGCTCATATGATACGGGGCTTTAGAAACTAGGAAAGAACCAAGAATCAATTCAATAGGAAAATCAATTTATCTCCTTGGTGGTAATCCCAACATTTCCTCTAGACATACATCATGTATTTATTTTTAATGGGGTCATGTTTGATTATGATTCCATTTTCCTTATTATATTGGTCACTTGAATCAAAAATAGGTCAAACCCTTTTTGGTTACACTTATTCACTTGAAGTGCTGAAATTTTCCTTGTCGATACAAGATTTCTTATTCCCTCGGTACCTTTTCCTTTCTTTAATTGTTTTCACATTACAATGATTTACCATAATATTCGAATTTGGTTTGTGGGATGTCAACCATTCCATTCCAAATTAAGATATCATATGAAATCAGTGGAAAAATATCAAGCACATTCGATGTGCACATGTCACTTATTTCTAGGTTGCATGACTCCACCAAATTAGTCACTCTATTTTTAACTTCTAAGGCTGGATGGACCAACCATGATTTGGCATGTGGTTTCCTCCATAAGGCATGTGCCCTGTAATTTTGGGGCTAATATAGTTGAAGCTAGAACCTGATTCAGTTAAAATTCAAATAGGTTGTTGGGAAACCATACCTTCCATTTCGATTAGAGAGACTTGATTATTTGCATGTTTGTTGTACAATGTTGCATAAATATGAGGCGTGCTTTGAGCCACATCATTCATTTTTGTTGCCTCTTGGACATTGTACTTATTTTTTTTCACTTGTATATGAGGGAATTATTTTAACATGTGATCCTCTCCACATCCCCAACACTACAATGACCTCCTCCTAGTTTACTCTGCATCTTCTCTTGTTGATTTGACAAGTTGACCTCTATTGGCAGTAAGGAATTTCTACTGGAACTCACATTTAGCATGTTTATTGAACTTGAAATTTTTCCCAATTTTATTGTTCCCTAAGGGTTGTGGTCCTTTCCACTAAAATATATTTTTTTCTTTCTTCTTCCAATATGGTTAGAATTTGACCTTATGCTTATATTAATCATAGCAATACTTGGCCTTCCTAATAGTGTCCTCTAGTGTCTTTGGTTTATCAAATTCAATTCTATCCCGGTAGGACTGTGGTAGACCATTGAGATATATCTGAATCTTCACCTTCTCATCCCTGATGAAGGGCACATACCTCAGTAGTTGCAAAAATATGTTACTGTAGGCATCCAAGGTGAGTTGTCCTAGTTTATGCTCATGATACTCTTTGATTTTTCTATCATAATACCTCTCTCATAGGTACTTTTCCCAGAAATATTTCTCAAATATTTTCCAAGTGAGTTCCTTTTCTTTCATGCCTTTGACTTTTCTAATATCTTCCCACCATATGTCATATTTGTCTTTGAAGTTAAAAATGGCTACCCTAGTCTTCATATTTTCATAATAATTACGGACTCGGAAGTACTTCTTTAAGCCCAAAATTTAGGCTTCTGCTTCTTCGCCCTCCTTGATATCTCCGTTATGAAACTAGCTCTAAAAATAGAAGAAAATAGAGATCAACGCCTTAGAAATAAACCACTTCGAGGGGCGACCTCCTTTACATTACATAAATGAAAAATTATTGTATGATACAAATGACAAAACCTCCTTCTATATATAGGAGTCGATGGGGTCACAATATAATCCTAGCCGACCTAACAATAATAATGTAATGGCACAATAATAACAATATGGGGGTTACAGGGGTACAACAATAACATTAAGGAGGCTACACTAACAACAATAAGGGACTACACTAGTAATATAGGGACCTAACATTCCCCTCTCCTTCAAAAAAGTGTTGTCCTCAACGCTTGAGTAGCTTTGGATGCTTCTGTATAAAATACTTATCCTCCCATGTAGAATATTCAATGCGTAAGTTCTTCCACTTGATGAGATACTCTGAAATAGATCAATTTCGTAGCTATCAAGTTCTTGTTTTCGTGACTTCTTCATGTTCCAATATGATTTTGCCTTCCTCATCAAGTTCTAGCAATATTTTTTGAACTGGAACTTTGTCACCTATAACCTTCTTTAAGCGTGAAACATGGTGTTAGTTTCAGTCTTTGCAGCCTTCCTCCAGTGATCAAACATGCTCTTAAAAAGTGATTTTAAGGTGTCAAGGTCAAATTTTGTCATTTCAGTGAGTCTTCAAGTAAAATTTGGTCACTAGGTATTAGGTCTAGGCTTTGTTTTCACTCCTTTCAAATTTGTCCAAATGTCGGTCCATGTCACCATTCAGCTGAGTGTACAATCATTCAGAGGGTTTTCATCATCATTTCAAGTTCCACTGGGTCATTTTACACCTTGTTCATTCTTCAGTTGTGCCTAGGTAAGGTTCATTTCCCTCTCCTAGGGTTTTGGAGGTAATTTCTCTTGGATGGTCAAATCATCAGCAAAAATTGTATCCTGATGTTCATACACCTTTCCCTATCCTTAATGTACCTTATTAAACACTTCCCATCACTGAGATCCCCCAAATTCCTCATTTTCGCACAAACCCTAGTTTCTTGCTACAACTTGGCAATTTTCTAGGCTAGGCCTGTGTTTTTCGCTTTTGGACCCCTTCCCCTCACTCAATCTCTAAAATTCCACTTTCCCCTGCTTCCTAACATCCCTCCCTAATTTCAAAAATTTTCTCAAGAATTTATAAGCCCCTTATCCCCTTCATTTTGCTTCATTTCGACAAATCCCTTGTTCCACATATCGGGATATGTTTTACTCCAATGATGTTTCTGAGAAATAAAAGATGAATTTTGGAAAACTGAGAGAGGTTTTTGTCAAAAATAGGCCAAGGAAGAAAAACCTCCTTCAATGTTTACACAGGTGTCATGGTTTTAGAGAAATGTCAAAAATATAGTTGCCTCTGGAGAATTGATGCACCTCTGAAGTGACCTTGGGAAAATCAATATTTCTCCTAGCTTGGTTGGCCAAATGACTTGCTTGATGAGTCAAATGATAAATATACACAAATATATTTCCAATGAGCTATCATGAGCTCAATTTTGAGTTGAGTAAGACCTTCAAAATTTTACTTCAACAGCACTCTGCCTTGAGGCAGCCTCATTTTTCACATTTTGACCAGTCTTGGGAGATTTGATTTTTGACAGGGAAAGTGAACTCCAAATTGAAAAATTCCAATTGGATTGGAAATTAGACTCAATAAGCTTTCCAACGAGCTATCCTGCTCCCAATTTGGACACCAGGAAGGTCTCCAAAAGTCTCCTAAAAAATGGCGTCGCACATAGAGATGGCGCGATGCATTAGGCAGCCCTCTACAGTGTAAAAAATGAACTGGCGCGACGCATTGAGATGGTGCAGCGCATTGGGCTAAAAATCCTGAAATCCATTCAAATCTTCCACCAAAGCTCTAAAATTTCTAAATTCTTCATTTCCCAAGTAAGTTAACATCCCTCCATGACCAATGAATGAATTTCTCTTGGTGCTTATGGTGATTTAATGAGAAAAAATCAAAACCCTACCTCTTTACATTTCTTGCCAAAAGCAGTTGCATAGGGTTTTCAAATTGCATGTTTCACTTCCAATTCCACTCCTAGATATATCTCACTCCCTCAATCCTTTATTCCTTCATTTTTTCCCTTTCATTACATTTCATCCACTCATTCCTTAATTCCCATATACCTAATCAACCAACCCTAAATCCCTAATCCCACTATCCCAAACCCTAGTCAAATATCCCCAAAACCCTAATTACCATCCCAAACCCTAGATATCATCCCCTAAACCATTTCATTCCCTAAAATCCTACAGCTAGCATCAAACCCTCCCCTCATCAATCCCATTCATTCATGGAGCTCCAAAACATCCGTGAGAACCGGCAAGCTGCCCAAAGAAGCCAAACCGAGATGACAACCATTGAGCAAGAGATTGAGGCTGATAGAGAGACTTGGCTCGAGAGGGTAAATATTCATCTGGAGAAGCTGTTGGAGAAGTCAAAAAAGGAAAATAACATGCTAAGGCACATGAAGAATCATTATTGGGCGAGGAATCATGTTTGCAAGGCAAGAATCAAGATCCTGAAGGCAAAGCTAAGGAGGGCACTAACGCGTCGCAAAAGGCATGATAGGCTCCAAATTTTGGCCAAAGCTTTTTTGGCCCAGCATAGTGCTTGATGGTGGACATTCATCCCAAATTTCAAGAAATTTGGGAAACTTTTTGTCAATTTTGATTTTTTTGGCCTTAACACAGATTTTCCTGCTCGACGCGTCACGCCACTTGGCGTGCGCTTATAATTGGCAGCTCCTCTTGAATAAAAATTTCTATTTCTGGATTTTTCATCAAAATTTATGCATGCCTACCCATTACCTAAGGATTTTGACAAGTTTTGGGTTGCCTGAAGGGTCAAAAACACCTTAAAAATGGCCTTTCTGCCACTTTTTGGACACACAGGAAGCAATGTTGGGAGATTTGATTTTTTGAGGGGAAAATGGAAACCAAATTCAGAAACTCCACTTGGGTTGGAAATTAGACAGGCAGAGATTTCCAACGAGCTATCCTGCACTCAATTTGGACTCCGGGAAGGCCCTCAAAATCAGCCTCAAAGTGGCGCGACGCATAGAGATTTCAGGCACGGCGCATTGGGAATTTTGGCCTAATTTTCACTCAGTAACTCAGTTTTTCGCCTAGTTTTGGCCAGTTTGACTTTTTCATCTCCAAATTTCAAACTCTTGATGTAACTTGATGTAATTTCATGTCTTTGATGTCATTTTGGCACATTTTTACTCATCCAATTAGATTCATTCACCAAAAAGTGAAATGTAACTGAATGAATTAGTTTCCTATCTTATAGAGGCAAGTTGTTTCATTGCCTATTTTCCAGTTCTTAGTTTATATTTTTTTGAAACAACTCCTAGAATGGTGAGTTCAACCCCTTGATGCATGGGGATGAGTTAGGCTTTTCTATATCTTGTAATTCTTCAGTCATTTTCAGGGTTGGACACTTGGGATTGCTTGGCACTTCATTGTACATTTCATCTCTGCAATTTTGGCAAAGGAATAGACCAGGGTTTGCAACACTCTTTGGGATCCATGTGGCTCTATGTTTTGATGGTGTTTTTCTCTCTGTGATTGTAATTTTACTGATGTCTCATGTGTATCATTTTCCTTCTCCTTTCTTCTCAAATTAAACAAACAAGTTATAAAGGTGGAATTCATTAGATTTCTTTTCTATGCCTTGAGTTTTGTTTAATTTTCGATGTTTTCATCTGTTTGAAGAGGATTCTTGAAATCCTCTTGCCCTCTTCAGCTCCTCACTGGTCTGAGCTATCCATTCACTCAAACCCAAAGCATCAAAACAATTTCCTTCCTTGCCCCATTCAGCCCTCTGCAAAACTGATCATTTCCCAAACCCAAAATTTTTCTTTCCCTTTGATTCCAACAAAAAACCCCCAAAATAAAATCAAACCCTTTTACGTATATACCTAGCCTAAAATTAGCTTTTATTTCAAGTCATCTCAAGCCTCATTAATTATTTTTGCTGAGATTGACCCGGAGAGAGCCCTCTCCTGATCTGGTAGGGCTAGCTACCAGATTAAGCGTGGTTTGATGTTACCCTAGACTCTGCCTTCCTTCAGCCTGAGGTAGATTTAGGCAATAACACATGGAAAACTGGATGCAATCGCGAAGAAGCAGAAAGCTCCAATTTGTATGCCATAGTACCAATTTTTTGCAACACCTTTTAAGGACCATAGTAATTTGGCGATAATTTTCTATCCTTCTTAGCTTGCTTGAGGTAAATTTGTTTGTATAGTTATAGCTGTAAAAATACCCAGTCTCCTACATCAAAACTTCTCTCACTGCTATTTTTTGGTAAGGGATAAAGGTTGTAGCCGTAAAAATACCCAGTCTCCTAACCTTATCCCTTACCAAAAACTAAGGGATAAAGGTTGGTATGGACCCATTAGCACCCATGCTTAGCTAAGTACGTCTCTCATTGCGATGTGAAGGAGAAGGAGACAATGCACCCAAAAAACCCACTTCAAACAAGGAGCTTGCAATTTGGAAAAACAAGAACAGCAAGGCCTATGCCTTGATTGCATCGTTAGTAAATGAAGAATTGAGTCGTCATATTTCTCCATTTTCAAATTCCTTTGAAGCCTTAAATAAGTTGAATGAATTATATGAATCACTCTGAAGTTGAATTTTTTCAATTGATGATAAATTTTTTCAATGTTGAGTTGAAAAATGATGAACCTCTTGCCTTAGCATCAGAAGTAATATTGATTATGCATGATATAAAAGCCATGGGTTTTGAAATATATATTCCTCTCATATATTATGTCAAGGCACTATATCCCACCTATTCACATTATCTTGAGTCATTGAAATCAAGTGGAAACCTTAAGGAGATTACCTTTGACTCCCTTGGGAATAAGTTTGTTGTGAGAGAGAATGATTTTGTGAAGAAGGCAGCTCCTCAGTCTACTGAAGAAGTTGTGTGCCTTGTACGAAAATATAATACTCATGCACAAGAGTCTTCTAGAGGAAGAGGTGGCCGAACAGGAAGAGGAAGAAAGAATTTTAGAGGCAGGGGGTGCAAAAAATTTCAAGGAGAAAGGTTTGATATTCATTGCGTACAATGAAATGGAGATGGACATGATGCTTCCACATGGAATATTCCTTGGGATAGAATCGAGCAGGAAATAAATGAAGGAAAATGTAAAACACCTGACAAAGGAAAAGGTAAAGTGCCTAAGTCTGCTCATTATGGCGTGGAACGTTACAACATTGGAGTAATTGAAGACTTATTCAATGCTTCACTTGCTTCATGGAAATATGAATGGTTGTTTGATTCGGAAGCAACTTGACACATGAATTTCAGGATAGATTTCTTTGAGGAATTCACTAAAAATGTTGACGGAGCATTACACTTTGCAGACAAGTCAAAACTCAAGCCATAAGGGATTGGCACCATCAAGCTCAAACTTCCTGGTCTTCCAAAATTTCTTCTACATGATGTTCTACACCTCTCGAAGTTGAGGAGAATCTTGTTGTCTTTAGTCCACATCCTCTAGAAAGGACACTCTATTCATATATTTAATAGCAAGGTAGAGGTCAGAAAAGCATCATATCACTCATTTGTCATGAATGTGATAGAAGAAGAAGTACTTCTGAAGCAGCAAGGAACTTCTGTTCATGCACAAAATGTAGAAATTTGTTCAATAATGATTAAATATCCACCGAGACTATCCTGATCACATACAATTCGAATTTATATGCAACACATAATCTCTTCCACTCAGATCAACTCAGATCATCACACATGCGGAAATAAAATCAAGCGATAACACATCAAATCATCATACACATTAACACAGTATGTATGGGGAAAGCTTATAGCTGAAAACCCCGCAGCTATTGTGTATATTATAATGGATAAATCAAGTAACAAACTCAGTACAATACTCCTCACAAGTACTCAGTACTTTCTCATACAGTTACCCACAATCTAGCTCAATTTTGAACAGGTTACTGGTTCAAAACTCACCGCCAATTGCCTTGCCTCTATTGTGAAATCCAGGCCTGTCTATATAGAGATCCAAGGTTCAAATCTCCTTGGCTTGACTGCGAAATTGTCATGGAAAATTCCTCCAAGTGTGGTGCAAAACTCATGCACAACTAATGTCGCCACTGATAGCTAACTCCACCCTTTCATCTACCTCTTTCACTGGTCTCCACTGAACTGATCATGCACTGTAGTGAAATGATGTGTTCTTCAGTTGAATAATGAGTCACTAATTAATGAATTAAATAATATTTAATTCACTCCACTCATAACTAATTGATTAGCTAGTTAAACTAATCTCAATCAGTTCAACTAAAATAAACAAAACACAACTCCTCATCCCATCTGTTATAACTCCTCAAACCTTTATAAGTCCATGAAATCAACCATGCATGATGCCATAAAACACTAGGAATAGCGTAATTCCTCTGTCAGATCATGAGCCCATACAGCCAGCTCGGCTTAAAGTGCTCAAGAGAATAAGCTGATGTTATAGTCCATCATATTAAGGGTAAATAGCCTTTGACTCCTTTCCTGTTCAGGAAATTAATGATAAAATAGACTTCGACCTCGACGACCTAAAAATAAGTCTCATATATTTTCATTTCTATGACCAATGCTCCAAAAATCTAGCTGGAATCCCCAACCATGCTCCATATGTCTAAAAATAGACATAGTCTAAAAATAGACTTTGCGCCAAAATTTGCCTGCGGGCCCACTTAGTGAAGGCGACTTCATTTCACTAAACTCCATCATCTTGCTGCATTTCCACTTCTGCTCCCCCTCTGACAAGATATGGATTAACTGCCAACCCTATCTGCCTCACGCCAGAATTGAACTTGCTCTGGTGGCGTACCCGTCGGGATGTCGACATCCCGATCTCAATGAGAACAAACATCATGTGATTCTCACCTGAACACAATCTACGATATGATGATACAATGCATGAAGCCACATAGCCTCACCTCATCCTCCTGTCTGTACCACAATCCATATCCCGATGTGCCTCTGAGATAACGCAATACATGCTTTCCCGCCTTCCAGAAGAGCTTGGTAGGCTTAACCATAGCTTGTGAAAGCTGGTTAACTGCATAGCATATATCGGGCTGTGTTTTTACCAGATACATAAGCGACCCCACCAACTGTCGATAAACAGTGGCATCCACTACCTCCGCTGAAGTAGCATCCTCCTTCCTCCAACCACCAGGAAGAAGTGTGAGCTTGCGTGCCATGTTGAACCTCTCCCAAGTCTCTAGGGCATGCCCCACTTACGAGAAACAAGCTTGAGTCCTCCGCTGCGCTGCCAAATCTCCAATCCCAGGAAATAATGAAGGTTGCCCAAGTCCTTCATCTCAAACTCTGGTACAAGATCCTCCTGCATGAAGTATCAGCCTCATCGCGATCAAATGGAATCCATCTCCATAGGTGAGTGATCAGACTTCCCTACTGTCTGATGGGGTTAGGATGCCTCACTCTTGGAGAATCCAGCCCGGTGAAGTAGCTGTCTATCAGTGTACAAGAGCAAAGGTGCTTCCTTCCAGCCCGTCTGATGCTCTCTTGAGTCGGCACACATGCGACTCTTGCCCCGGGAATCTCGAAACCTTGAGTGCTCTATGTACACCTCCTCTCAACAAATCCATTGAGAGCAGGTCTCTACATCCCTCTGATCGAATGTGCCACCATGTCTGTGAGGCAAGGATCGTCGTGGACGTCCACCTTGTGACCAGTGCAAGAGTCTCCTCTGATCAATCTCGTCTGTGAAAAATACCCAGGCGTCTATATGTGCCCCCTCCACCTCCGTCAGTGCACCAACTTCACTTTATAGATCCATCGCGAACCCACCACTGATTTCCCCTCCGGTCTTGGGACAATCTCCCATGCACTGTTTCTGACGATCGAATCATATTCTTCGATCATGGCATCTACCCATGCGGGTTCCTCCACAGCTTCCTCAAAAGAGGATGGCTCCGTCACGACACATTGACTCACAAGAGGCATGTGCGGTGTACCGTCAGGTATTGTCTGCATGCATGTTGTCTTGTGGGTGATCTCAGCCTTCTGCATCTCGAGCAGGTGGCTCAAACACGCTGGTGTGCATGCGCCTCATTGGTTGGCGCTTCGGGGTCGTTTTCTTCCCCCTCCCAGACCTCTCTGTGGGCAGAGTCTGGAGCTCCTCATGAACTAACGACTCCTCCTGCATCTGATGTAGCTCCCTCTCCAGCGAACACTGCATGGCTTTCTCCTCCTGAAATTTTATATCCCGTCGCACAACAGTCTTGCGACTGTCTGACAAATACACTCGGTAGTTGTGAGGTGTATCAGTGTACCCCACAAATATTCCAACCTCAGCAGTTGGATCCAGCTTCCTTCTCGCATCCTTCGTCACATGCATGTAGAGAGGAGAACCAAAAATCCGCAAATGGGAAATATCAGGCCTCTTGCCAGAATAAGCCTCCTCTGGTGTACTCATGCCAAGAACCTTGTGAGGACAACGGTTTTGCTGCTCCCTGCTCTCGTTCATGTTACTGCCCTCCGGCCACAAGTAGAGGGTAGGCCACCGGTCATCACCGACATGCTGCAGTGCCGCACCACGATCGTTCTATCTTCCGCTCAGCAACCCCGTTCTGCCGGGTTATGAGATCACGATAGGCTCTCTCCTAATCCTTCTGTTCCCAGAAACCTCCTTGGTCAAGCTTGAGATGGTTCTGCAGTCATCACTCCTTAGAGCAATCACCTTCTTCCCCGAATCATTCTCGACCAGTGCTTTAAACTCACAGAACTTCGCGAATGTATCGCTCTTCTTCTGCATGAAGAAGATCCAGCACTTTCGAGAGAAATCATCAACAAAGATCACATAATACTTGTGCTTTTCTATCGAAGCAACTGAGAAAGGACCACACACGTCTGTGTGAACTCTCTCAAGGATCGTCGTGGTGTGACTATCCTTCTCGTGAAAGGTGGCTTTCACATACTTCCCTAAAGTACACCCCTTGCACTGATCTGACTGCGCAAGAGTGCCCTTAGGAAGCCCAGTAGAAATCTGCTGCAGGATCTTCAAAGCTCCATGGTGAAGGTGGCCCAATCTCCTGTGCCACAGTTCGCCCTCATCATCCCGACTCACCACTTCTCCCGCCTTGCATGCCATAGCTGCGCAGTCATCTACCTGCAACTGATAAAGGTTCTGAGTTCGAACCCCTATCTTCCGGGTCTCTCCAGTAGTCTTACTGCGCAGGAAAGCTTTTCCTTCGCTGAAGACCACATCATAACCCTTATCCTCCAACACCGCTACTGAAATCAGGTTCTTCTTCAATCCAGGTACATGCATGACATCCTTTAAGACAAAGGGTTTACCAGACTCCCTCTGAAAGGATACGGTACCGATACCAGTCGCACTGTATCTACCGTCATCGCCCATCTCGATGTGCATACCCAAATCCTTGTCCTCCAGATCTGAGAGCAACTCCCGATCTCCCGTCATATGAAATGACGCACCGCTGTCCAAGAACCACACCGATCCCATCACACTTGAAACCAAGCATGCAATCATTGAAAAGTCAAGCTCGAACTGTGAAGCCAAAGCTTCTCCATCTGCAGATCTTCCCGCTTGCTTGTTCTTCTTCTTCTTTGGACAATTGGTAGCATAATGTCCGTGATCATGGGAGTGAAAACACTTCACTTTCGCCATATCCTGCTTCTTGCCCTTTGCACCAGAATGAGAGGTTTTCTTACCCTTCCCTTTCTTTGCTTTGGCCACCAAAGCGCAGTTTTCTTCATCAGCTCCCTTTGATGAAGATCCATCTCGATTAGTCCTCCTTATCTCCTCCTGCATGAGATCCGCCCAAAGGCGCTCCCATCCCGGCAGCTTCTCCCGACCATTGACACTATCTTGATATGAGTGCCAAGCCTTCGGAAGACCAAGGAGAGCCACGTCGACCATGTCCTCTTCATCGACAGTCACCCCCACACTTCCCAGCTCATCTCTGCACTGAGTGAACTTCGTGAGGTATTTGGCGATACTGTCGCCTTTCTCCATCTTGATGTTCCCGAGCTTATCTTTGAGCGCCAGCTTCCTTTGGTCGCTCTTACTCTGGAATAGATCCGTCAAAGCTTTCCACATTAGAAATGGAGAAGCCTTTCCATGCAGGCTGGATACAATATGATCCTTGACGCCCTCCAACAGGATCCTTCGACATTTCACCATCTTCTTTTGCCATACTTCGACTTCAGCAGGATCAGTGGGATTTTGGACATCCGTATCTATGAACTCCTTTAGACCATTATCTTCTAATACTGCCTCCATGCGATCCTTCCATGCAACATAATTCGAACTGCCTTCAAGAGCATATTCGAGTCGCAAACCGTTGAAAGACATTTTCAACACCGGCACCAAGAAAACAAAACTGCTGCAAAATTCGAATTCCACTTCAAAGCTCAAGCGCTCTAGATCTGTGAGAACAAATTATTTCTAGCACAGAGATCGAATGCAAGGGGCGTTTACTGGATATATCACCTTTCAAAGGAAAGGATGGATCCAGAGGCTACCTGGCCCGCATGCAGACTCTGTCTACCGAAATAAGTTTGTAATCAATGTGATGATCAATCTCTGATTCAATAGCTCCGATACCATGTAGAAATTTTCTGAATAATGATTAATTATCCACCAAGACTATCCTGATCACATATCAATTCGAATTCATATGCAACACATAATCTCTTCCACTCAGATCATCACACATGCGGAAATAAAACAAGCGATAGCACATCAATTCATCATACACATTAACACAGTATGTATGGGGAAAGCTTACAGCTGAAAACCCCGAAGCTATTGTGTATATTATAATGGAGAAAACATGTAACAAAATCAGTACAATACTCCTCACAAGTACTCAGTACTTTCTCATAAAGTTACACACAAACTAGCTCAGTTTTGAACAGGTTACTGGTTCAAAACTCACTGCCAATTTCCTTGCCTCTATTGCGCAATCCAGGCCTGTCTATATAGAGATCCAAGGTTAAAATCCCCTTGGCTTGACAGCGCAATCATCATGGGCAATTCCTCCAAGTGTGGTGCAAAACTCATGCACAACTGATGTCGCCACTGATAGCTAACTCCACCCTTTCATCTACCTCTTTCACTGGTCTCCACTGAACTGATCATGCACTGTAGTGAACTGATGTGTTCTTGATTTGAATAATGAGTTACTAATTAATGAATTAAATAATATTTAATTCACTCCACTCATAACTAATTGATTAGCTAGTTAAACTAATCTCAATCAGTTCAACTAAAATAAACAGAACACAACTCCACTATCTGTCTCATTAACTCCTCCAAACTTCTGCCACTGAAGTCCAACTGAAGTCAACCATGCATAATGCCATCAAACCCTAGGAATAGCATAATTCCTCTGTCAGATGCATGAGCCACTTCTGTAGCTCGAACTGAAGTGCTCCAAGAGAATAAAATGTTGTTTATGGTCTAAATATTATTAAGGGTAAATAATATTTGACTTCCCTGTTTTAAGGAGAGGCAGTCTAAAAATAGACTTCGACCTCTTTGACCTAAAAATAGAGTCTCATGTATTTTTACCAACATGACCAATGCTCCAATAATCTCAAACTGGAATCCCCGAACCATGCTCCATATGTCTAAAAATAGACATAGTCTAAAAATAGATTTTGCGCCAGAATTTGCCTGCGGGCCCACTTGGTGAAGGCGACTTCATTTCACCAAGCTCCATCATCTTGCTGCATTTTCAACACAAAAATTTTCATATAGTTCTCATTATGATGAAGGTACAATTCCATCAAGTCTTTTATGGCATGCTATATTTGGACACTTGAACAAGTAAAACCTCTGTTTGTTGAACAAAAATGGTGTTATTGGTTTTCCTACTATTCCTGGGAAACTTAAGCAATGTGATGCCTGTATCTTAGGAAGCACAGCAAATAGTCTTTTCATGATTCTCACTCCAGAGCACATAGAAAACTTGAACTCCTTCATCCTGATTTGTGTGGCCCAATGTATATTCCTTTTGAAAATGGTAATAAATATATGATGACATTTATTGATGATTACACCAGAATTTGTTGGGTTTATTTTTTGAAGAAAAAAACTGAAGCTTTTGAAACATTCAAGAAATTTCATGCATGGATTGAAAATGATGCACAATACCATATTGGATTTATTCATACTAATAATGGAAAAAAATAGACATCAAATGAATTTGACAAATATATTTTCCAACATAGGATCATACATCAAACAACCGTTCCAACAGAACGAAGTAGCCAAAAGAATGAACAGGACAATATTAAATATGGTACGTTCCATGATGTTTTTCAAAAAATTTAAACTGATGTTTTGGGCTTATGCAATTCTATGTGTTTTGTATATAAAGAATAGGTATCCATCTCATGCTATATAAAACAAGACTCCCTATGAAATGTGGTATGGAAACATTCCTTCAGTGAGGCATCTCAGGGTTTTTTGTTTTTCTTGTTATGCCTTGATACCTAAGGAACAACGAAATAAACTCAGTGCAAGGAGTCGCAAATTTATCTTCCTAGGGTACTCAAATACCTCCAAAACATATCATCTCTATGATGAAGTGAATAAAAAAGTTTCTAATATCTAGAGATGTGATATTTCTTAAATCTTCAAAGACTAACAATGTTGTTGAGCGTGTTAGGTCTCTATATTACTAGTATAGTCCCTTATTGTTGTTAGTGTAACCCCCTTATTGTTATTATTGTACCCCTGTAACCCCCATATTGTTATTATTGTGCCCTTAAATTATTTATTTTTAGGTCGGCTAGGATTACATTGTGGCCCACTAGGATTACATTGTGGCCCCATGGACTCCTATATATAGAAAGGAGGTTTTGTAATTTGTATCATCCAAAAATTGTTCATTCATGTAATGTATTGGAGGTTGCCCCCTCGAAGTGGCTTATTTCTAAGGCGTTGATATCTCTTTTCTTCTATTTTTGGAGTTGGTTTCACAACATTTGGTATTAGAGCTTTGGGATTCTAAGGTTTTGCTGCTCCAAAAAGATCATCGTGGAATTTTCGCTATAAATTTTTTTCTACGAAGGTTCAGAAGCTGAAATTTTTAGAATACGAAGCCAAAATCCTGAGGAACATCTTCACAAAATTTTAGATCTTGGTTCGCAATATTTTCGTAGATATAATCTGTGGAAGGTAGGTCATTTTGCAGGCTCCTGAATTTAACCTAAACAGGTCATCGTGGAATTTTCGCTATAAATTTTTTTCTACGAAGGTTCAGAAGCTAAAAAATTTAGACTGCGAAGCCGAAATCCTAAGGAACATCATCACAAAATTTCAGATCTTGGTTCACAATATTGGCGGAGATATGATCTGTGAAAGTTAGGGCTTTTTCAGGCTTCTGAATTTCATCTCAAAGAGGTGATCATGGAAAATTCTTCATAACTCTCTCTCTAAGAATCGGATTGGAATGCTGTAAAAAGTGACCACAAGTACACGAACTATAGGTTTTTTCTATCAATTTCAGATCCAAATGAGGAAACAATGACACGTGGCAAGTCGTACAAGTTCGCTCTACTGAACCGGTCCATAATTGGGTCATTGTGGGAGACTGGACATAAATTTTCCTTGAAGAATCCAAATCAGATCAGACTTGTGGCATTTGAAAGAAGCTTCAGAGGGCTACTATAGGGCCAAATTTCAGATATTGAGGATCTGCAATTATAGATATAATTCAATTTCAATATCAAGCTCCTCAAAATAAAGCAAAAGGTGTGTATTTTTTTTCCGAATTGCATAAGTCTTGTTTTAAGAATCAAGTTGAATTGATTCCAAGGGAATATTGTAGAATAGATATCAGTATTGGATTCTAAAATGGCCCCTAAAAATAATTCAACACCCATTAAGCCTTTAGAAGGCTCTACTATGACTCATGAAGACGAAGAATGGAAACATGACATATCAAAATTACAAGAGTAAGTGCAACAAATTTCGCTCTCGCAAAGAGCAACAGAAAATGACATGGAAGTTTTGAAGAAAGGCATGGAAACTAAGATGGATGGTTTGAAGAAAGGTGTGGAATATAATATGGATGGTTTGAATAATGGCATGGATGGCATGGAAGCTGGCATGGAATCTAATATTGATGACATGGAAGCTAAGATCGATGAAAAAATGTAAATCATGAAGAAGGATCTAAAAGAAGACATGGAAGATTTGACAAAGTTGATACAAGAAATGTTTCCTAATGGTGAAAAGATAGTAGATGAAACTCATGATGAGAACAAAGAAAATGTTAATCATGATTTCATAAACTCTAATGTTGGAAGGAAGAACCACCATATTCCAAAAATGGATATGAGGAAATTTTATGGAAAGGATCCTGTAACATGGATACTACAGATGGAGCAATATTTTGATCTCAATAATGTGCAAAACACACAAAAGGTACGCATTGCAACTTTACATTTAGAACAAATACATTTGTATGGTATCGATGGCTTTGCTCCCGTAAAAAAATTGTCACTTGGTCAATTTTTACGGAGGAAATGATAGCACATTATGAGGATACAAAGAGCAACACCTTCTTTAGCCAATTGATAAATCTCAAACAAAAGGGTTTAATGGGGGAGCACATTGAGGACTTCCAAAAATTGAATATAAGGGTAACCGATATTCCAGAGGAACACAGGATTGATCTCTTCATAGGTACTTTAAAGGATAACATCCAACATGAAGTTCGTGTTTTGGAACCTGATTCATTGGAGAAGGCATTCAGGTTGGCAAGAAAAATAGAATGTAAAATTATGGCGACAAGGAAGCCTACCACTCACTTCTATAAAGAGGGAAGTGTTTCTACTCCTAGATTTCCACAACCTACAAGGTTGACACCACAACAATTGGAAGAAAAAAGAGCAAAATGGTTTTGCTACATTTGTGATATAAAATACACTAAAGGTCATAACTGTGCTGAGAAGAAATTATTTTACACAGATTGTGAAGAGGAAGAAGAAAATGAACTAGAAATTTCAAAAGAAGAGGGTATACACCAGGAACCAACCCTAGAAGAGGAAGAAATGAGTCCGACCATATCATGTAATGCATTGGCAGGAATTACCACTCCTCAAACTCTTAAGATAGAAGGACATATCAAGAAGAAAAAGGTAATAGTGTTGATTGATTCAGGTAGTACCCATAATTTTATTCATTGTAAGGTGGCCAAGGAATTGAATTGTTTCCTATACCCAGCACCAGAATGTCAACTGATGGTTGCAAATGGAGGAACTATAAATTTCTCTGTAAAATGCCATAATATCAAGCTAACCATGGGGGAATATGTATTGAATATTCCAATGCTTTCGATTCATATGGGAGGTGATGATGTTGTACTGGGAGTACAATGGTTACAATCTTTGGGGACATTAGCTTTTAATTTTCAAGAAATTTTCTTGAAATTTTTTCCAGAAGGTAAGTAATTTGAATTACGGGGTACTGCAAGGAAGCCGAGAAATATAATAAGCTCTAATGTCATGACAAAGCTTCTAAAGAAAGAACAACGAGGCGTAATTGCACAATTATGCTCACTATAATTTCCAACATCAAAATCATCTATTTCTGCAGATCTCTAAAAAGTATTGGACAATAATTCCAAGGTGTTTGAAACTCCCAAAGGAATCCCACCTATTCGTGATCATGATCATGCTATTCATTTGATTCCAGGAAGTGTTCCTCCAAACATTAGGCCTTATAGATATCCTTATGTCCAAAAGAGCGAAATTGAACGTTTGATTGCATAAATGTTAGAGGCTGGTAAATTCAACCTAGTCAAAGTTATTTCTATGCTCCTGTAGTATTGGTACACAAGAAGGATGGATCGTGGCACATGTGTCTAGATTATAGGGAGCTCAATAAGCTCACCATTAAAGATAAATTTCCCATTCCTGTGATTGATGAATTATTGGATGAATTACATGGAGCAATTTATTTTACCAAGTTGGATCTTCGTTCAGGATATCATCAAATTAGAATGGAGACTGAAGATATTCCAAAAACAGCATTTCGAACTCATGAGGGTCATTATGAATTTTTGGTCATGCCTTTTGGCCTTACCAATGCACCTTTTACATTTCAAGGGTTGATGAATTCCATTTTCAAACCCTTCCTTAGAAAATTTGTGCTAGTATTTTTTGATGATATACTAATCTACAGTAGGTCTTGGAAGGATCATGTTCAACATGTTGACAAGGTGCTCAAACTATTGGAGGAGAAACAATTATATGCAAAACATCCAAATGTTTCTTTGGAGTACAAGAGGTGGAATATCTAGGTCATATTGTATCTCACGAGGGTGTTAAGGTAGACCCAAACAAAATTAAAGCCATTAAGGAATGGAAAGTCCCCACAACCATAAAGCAGTTGCAAGGATTTCTCGAGTTAGCAGGGTAGCATCGCAAGTTTGTTAATAATTATGGGAGAATAGCAGCACCTCTAACAACATTATTGAAGAAAGATGCATTTTCATGGACTCTTGAAACAACTAAGGCCTTTGAACATCTTAAAGAGGCAATGTGCCTAGCACCGGTCTTAGCTACGCCAGACTTCACAAAAACCTTTATTGTGGAATGTGATGCCTCAGGAAATGGAATTCGTGTTGTTTTAATGCAGGAAGGAAGACCCATTGCTTTTGAAAGTCGTCCAATCAAAGGAAAGTATTTACAGAAACCTATTTATGAGAAGGAAATGTTATCAATATTGCATGCACTAAAGAAATGGAGAACTTACCTAATGGGAAGACACTTCAAGGTAAAAAATGATCATGATAGTCTTAAACACTTTTTGGAACAAAGACTATCTTCAGAAGAGCAGCAAAAATGGGTCACAAAGATGCTGGGTTATGACTTTGAAATAATCTACAAAAAAGGAAAGCTTAATGTTGTTGCAGATGCACTCTCAAGAAAGAATGAAGAGGTGGAAGCATCGCTTTGTGCCATTTCTATTATCCAACCAGATTGGATAACTGAAGCAAGAGATGAATGGAAGAAGGACAAAGATGTATGGACACTCATTCAAAAGTTGCAGCAAGATCCTAGTACATCCGATACATTTAGTTGGAAAAATGATTCCTTATGGTACAAAGATCGCTTATATCTTTGTAAGAATTCCCAACTAAAACAAAAGATTCTTCTGGAATTGCACACTTCTCCTTTAGGAGGACACTCAGGATTTTTAAAACTTACCACAGGGTGAAGAAAGAATTTTTTTGGGATGGCCTTAAATCTGATATTCGAAAGTTTGTGGCGGAATGTTTGGTTTGCCAGCAGAATAAAGTGGAAACAATTAAGACCCCAGGACTTCTACAACCTTTATCCATTCCAAGTCAACGTCGGGAGGAGATTTCAATGGATTTTATCACAGGTTTACCTAAGTCCGAAGGAAAGAGTGTCATCATGGTGGTAGTTGATAGACTTACCAAGTATCCACACTTTGTGCATTATCTCATCCATTTAAAGCAAGTACAGTTGCTACTACATTTATGGATAGAATTCAAAAGCTACATGGAAGCCCAAGGGTTATTGTGAGCGAAAGAGATCCCATTTTTACTGGAAATTTTTGGACGGAGTTATTTTCTTGTTTGGGTACTCAATTAGCTCATAGCTCATCTTATCATCCTCAATCCGATGGTCAAACCGAGATAGTAAATAAATGTTTGGAAGGATATCTTCGTTGTTTTGTATCTGATAAACAAACACAATGGGTCAAGTGGTTACCTCTCGCTGAATGGTGGTATAACACTTCCTTCCATACTGCAAAAAAAATGACCCCATTTATGGCACTTTATGGATATCATCCACCATCCATCACATCATCTTTAAGAGAAAATTCAAAGGTTCAAGCAGTGGAAGATTACATCAAGCATCAACAAGAATTTCTCCAACTCTTAAAGGATAACCTGAATTTGGCACAAAATCAAATGAAACAACAATAAAATCAACATCGCAGCAAGAGAAGTTTTGATGTAGGAGACTGGGTATTTTTACGGCTACAACCATACAAACAAATGTCCCTCAAGCAAGCTAAGAATGATAATAAATTATCGCCAAAGTACTATGGTCCTTACAAGGTGTTGCAAAAGATTGGTACTATGGCATACAAATTGGAGCTTCCTGCTTCTTCGCGAATGCATCCAATTTTCCATGTTTCATGCTTAAATAAGGTTATAGGTGAAAATCTTCCAGTTCAAACAATATTGCCCGAACTTGATGAGGAAGGAAAAATCATACTGGAACTTGAAGCGGTCACGGAAACAAGAAATCGACAGCTACGAAATCGATCAATTTTAGAGTATCTCATCAAGTGGAAGAACTTACCCACTGAATATTCTACATGGGAGGATGAGAATTTTATATGGAAGCACCCAAAGCTACTCAAGCATTGAGGACAACACTTTTTTGAAGGAGAGGGACATGTTAGGTCCCTATATTAATAGTATAGTCCCTTATTGTTGTTAGTGTAACCCCCTTATTGTTATTATTGTACCCCTGTAACCCCCATATTATTATTATTGTGCCCTTAAATTGTTATTTTTAGGTTGGCTAGGATTACATTGTGGCCCACTAGGATTACATTGTGGCCCCATGGACTCCTATATATATAAAGGAGGTTTTGTAATTTGTATCATCCAAGAATTTTTCATTCATGTAATGTACTGGAGGTTTCCCCCTCGAAGTGGCTTATTTCTAAGGCGTTGAGATCTCTTTTCTTCTATTTTCGGAGTTGGTTTCACAACAGAGTGAAAAATTGATAGCATGGATGGATTCATACATGAAAATTCTTTTCAAGAGTTTGATAATGAGATTCCAAATCTTGAAGGGGGATTCCTATATTGGATCAATCTATGGAATCTTCTTTTGAAGCACTCTCTCCCCCGCATGAGTTTTTGCCACTGATGACACTTTGAGTGATGTAATTGAAAGAATTTAGAGACTAAATCTTGATTCATCTCCATCTCAGTCAACTGAGAAACCTGGGCTATCTCGGAAAGGTTCTCCAAAATGGATAATAAAGACACTTGAAAGTGTTCATCCTATTGAGGTTGGAAAGACAAGAACGAGAAGCTCAACCAGACATAATGGAGGTGATGTAGACAATCTTGATTCACCCATTAATGTGGATGTTTCTTTTTATTGTGAATTGAATTTGTCTACATATTTTGAACCCACTTCCTTCAAATAAGTTTCTTCTCATGATGAATGGAAATAAGTGATGCAGAAATAATATGATGCTTTGATAAATAATGGAACTTGGAAGTTGGTTGATCCTCCATTGGGAACCAAACCAATAGGTTGCAAGTGGGTCTTCAAAAAAAAGTATAAAGAGGATTCCTCACTTGACAAGCACAAATCCATGCTTGTGACAAAAGGTTTTGCACAAAAGGAAGGGGTCTATTATGAGGATATTTTTTCCCACATAGAAAAATGGGCTACCATCCAGACACTCTTTGCCTTGGAAACATGGAATGGTTGGAAATTCCATCAGATGGATGAAAAAAATGCTTTCTTGAATGGAGATCTGATACAGAATGTTTTTATGTCCAAATTAGAAGGATTTTTTGTGAAGGGTCAGGAACACAAAGTATGCAAACTTGTAAAATCCTTGTATGACATCAAGTAAACACCGCGGTCCTGGTACGAGAAATTGACTGAGCATATTTTGAAACTCAATTTCAAACATTATGATCTTGATGATGAAACTTTGTTTATCAAGAAACTTGGAAAAACATATATATATATATATATATATATATATATATATATATATATATATATATCTTATGGTGTATGTTGATGATATTCTGATGACAAGGAACAATAAGAGATACAATGCATCCATAAATAAATAACTGAGGAAAGGTTTTACATATTTGGGCTATGTTCACTACTATCTTGGTATTTAAGTAACTCAACATCTAAATTTTATATTCCTCTCTCATAAGAAGTACATTGGAGATTTGTTGAACAAGTTTTCCATGGTTGAGTGCAATCCCTTGACTACTCCAATGGAACAGAACTTAAAGCTCACATCCACTGAAGGAAAATAATTTGAGTATGCAATAAAGTATAGACTGATTCTAAGTATCAACTACCTGAGTACTACCAGACCAAACATTTCATTTATTGTTGTAATCCTCTCTAGGTTTATGCAAAAGCCTTGTGAGGGTCATTGGTCCACTGCAAAAATATTTCTAAAGTATTTGAAGGGAAATCAAGACTTTGGACTCAAGTATACATAGGTGGATGAATTCATATTGATTGGATACTTTGATTTACACTTCGATGGAGAAAAATAAACTGGAGTATCACCTTCAAGTTATGTTATGAGTCTTGGATCAGGAGTTGTCTCCTAGAGGTCATGCAAAAATCAGTTTCAGTAGATTCCATAAATGAGGTAGAATATGTGGCAATTGTTGAAGCAATGAAGGAAATTGTGTGGCTCGGGAAAATTCTAGAATATTTTCAAGAGAAACAAGTGCATCCAAGTCCTCTTTTGATTGACAACACTTATACAATAAATTGGGCCAAGAACCCAAAGTTCCATGATCGAATGAAGCACATCAATACAAAATACCAACTGATTCGACATCGTGTTGAGGGCAAAACAATCCACCTATGACATTGTTCCAAAAATTAGCATATTGCAGACATAGTCACTAAATTTCTTGGAAGTTAAAAGTTTGAAAGATTCATAATGATTCTTGGACTCACCAACATCACTTCATATTAAGGGGGGGAATGTTTAACACCTAATATTTGGGATTAGGAATCCTATGTAAATATTGTAATTATAAAAATAAGAGAAGTTGGAAGACGAAGAGACATTGGGAGATGAAACCCAATAGTATCCCTCTCCTTGTATATATTCATATTCTATATTAATGAAAATGCAATAATTCATTTGTGGAGTTACTCTTGGCCTGACATATTTTTGAGCCCCAAAGATGTCCTTTCCTTTCATCAAATTTCACTTCATTCCATTTGTCCTTTATCAGTTATAGGCTTAAAAGATCAATAGGATTGATTAAATTCACTTTAAGAATGCATGCAATGACTGACTTACTATACTTTTGTGGTCTTGTTGTTGTAGTGATTTTTGACTTGACTTAGCTACAGAATGCAGCCATTCTGTAGCTAGTCGCATATTCCGCAGTTATCTTTATGTTCACATAGGTTACAGGTGTCACTTAAAGGAAAAACGCATATGGTTGAATTCCAGAACTCACCTACATCATTCCTTGCCCTCTACAAAGTCTGAGCAAAAATCTGCAAGTGGTTACGCACGTGGAGGAAACCAAAACTAAGAAGTAGAATTCTACCAGGACAAGGACTCTGCAGATGTCTTCAGCAAAGTAAAAGGCCTAAATAGGAGTTCTAATTCGATTTTGATTGAAAAATACACCTATCCCTATTTCTTCTTAATGACAATTATGTATTTTTAACTCGATGAATCGAGAGACAGGAGTTAGTTGATGTTTTGTTGTTAAGTTTTCCAAAACTGTGATACTCTGTTTCTGAAGCGTTCTTATTTTAATGAAGAAGTACAACTTTAATGCACGATCTGAAGAAATCTTGAGGAGATTCGTGTGACAATCCGATGGTAGAGGGCCCCTACTGTCCGAAAGGCTTTGTGCATATTTTATAGATAAGTGACTTTAGCTCTGTTTCGTTCCTAATTTAGGCAGTTTTTTGAACTTCATGTTTTATGTTCACTTACATCAAATGTTACAGTCAATCTCATTCTTATGAATTGTTCCAATATATCACTAACACGTGAATAAGATAGAGTTGTAATAATTCGGAGGTTAATTGCATTTTAGTTCAGTTTTGTTCATTGTATTTCAAGTTTTATTAGCTAGTTGTATTCCAGTTCTGTCAAATTAGACTTAAAGGCCTTCATTATTTACAAACTTCTCTTGTTCTTAATTTCTTTTAACACATCATCATCATATGGACAAGAATTAGTTATATCATTTTGAATTTCTTGACTATTCTGCAATTTCTCATAATTTTACAAACAATTTTTTTCCAAAGCTATTCCAAGAGATCTCTAACCCTTGAATGAGGCTTATTAGTAACATTTTGAGTGGAAAAATGGGTTAATTTTAGTGTCATAAGTCATTTTAGCATAGGGTTCCTTACTATGTTGCAGATAATCTTTTCTCAAATTGTTCCAACAAATTTCTAACTATGAATGAGATTTTCTCTGTGATATTGTAAGTTGTTGTTTATTAAAGAGAACCTCATTACATCAAACTTATCCTTTTCTCAATTTGTTCCAACATACCTCTAATGAAATGAATTGGACTGAGTTAATATTATGAGTTACTTTCCTTGTCAAGCTTTGCAATTTGTGAAATTAGCATTTTCTGTTCTTAGGTGTCATACATAGTTTAGAGTAGATTTTGTTCTGTTTTAGTGTGATCAGTAACTTCTCTTTGCCAACAATTTAGTTCTTTTCCTCTTAACACAAAAACACAAAACCAAAACACTAGAAAAACACTAAACACAACGAAGTAGGAAGAAGATAACTGGGCAAATATAGTGCACTTCACTTCAACAGTTTACTAGCCCTGGTTGACAATATATGACATCAATTTAGGAACACTAAGTTGAGTAGACATTTTGGCGCCATTGTCGGGGAAGTGTAACTATGTAGCCTTGTTTCTTACCTCCCAAAAACAATGATATGTGTAGAGAAAGAGACTCAAGGGGTAGATTCATAAGAAGCAGAAGCTTGATTCCTAGAACACCACTTGTTCCACCAAGACCAAGAGGCGGCACACCTCCAACTCAAACCCACATCCCATGCTTTACTAATCATAGACTTCTAGAAGGCTTAAGATCAGATATTCCATCAGAGAGACCTTCCACTTCATCCATTGAACCTGTCTTAGAAGAAGATTCAAGGACCCCTGCTAGAGACATAAACTTTTCCACTTCCACAGAAGAATCAACTATGGCAGAAGAAGGGGGAGGAGGAGTCTTTAATGGAGAACACACACTATTTGGAGGGGGTAGAGGTAGAGGTAGAGGAGAAGGAGGTAGAGGTGCCGAAGGAGAAGGAGGTAGAGGTGAAGAAGGAGGCATAGGAAGAGGTAGAAGGGAAATGGGAAGCTCTTTTGGGTTTCCTATAGTAGATGAAGAAACCAATGCAACTATGAAAAATATTTCACCCTCTGTCCTTCCAAACTTCTATGGACTCAAAAGTGAAGATCTTGAAACCTTTCTATTTGAATTTGAAGTCCTGTGTAGAACTTATGATTACTTACAAGATGCCCAAAAACTTAAACTATTCCCTTCAACATTGAAAGGAGAAACATTAAAATGGTTTATGAGTTTGATCAACAGTTCTATTAGGACATGGGAAGACATCAAACCGGAATTTCTAGAGAGCTATTTGGATTACTGTATGCCAGTCAACCATAAGGAGGAAGTTTTTAAAATGCTAAAAAAAGAGGATGAAAATCTGGAAGATTTGTTGGAGAGGTTCAACTATAACATCAAGAGAGAAAAAAGGGAAAACTTAGACCAAGATACTTTGAAAGCTCTCTTGTTGAAGACAATTAGGGATGAATGGTTAGATATCCTTAATATGATGGGAAAAGGGGATATATCTCAGCTCACATTACTTGAAATAGTTGAATTATGTATCAACCTTTCAAGAGGGAAATCTAAAACTGTAAAAGGACCAAGAGACCCTGCTCTTGCAAGGGCAAGTAAGTCTGCTTCTGGGACAGTAAGTAGGGCATAAATAGGACATATGCTTGATGAATTAAAATTTGACATTTTAGGGAGTCTTAATGAGAAAATAGACACCCTTAAGTTACAAAACAAGAAAAAAGCGGAATCTGATGCCTTAGCAATATTTTGTCCCAAATGTAGAAAGAAGCATGCCTTGAGAGAGTGCCCTTTGGATGCAAAAGTAGTATAGACTTGTGTAATTTGTTCAAAAAAACATGAGACCAAGAGTTGTCCTTCACTTCCTAGTCTTAAAGCTATCTTTCAAGAAGAAACCCCTACAAATTCCACATAATCTCTCAATTTTGTCTCTAGGAGGCCTTGGCAAGGACCTCAAACACAATGATTCCATGATCAGCTGTATAATCAACCCCCACCAAATTGGAATTCTTGGCAGCAACCTTGGCCCCAATTTCAAAATCAATCTCAAACTTGGGCACAAGGAGCACAAAATCCCTATGGAAGACACTCTCAGTACTATCAATATCCACCATCCTATCCACCATATCCACATATCCCTCCTCAACAAAATCCTCAAAATCCACCACTTCCATTACCATTTCCTCAGAAATCAAATCAGTTGCCTACCCAACCTATACCAAACCCCAAAAATAAAAATCCTCAGAACACATACATGATAGAAGGGCAATAGTTTCCAACCTATTTGATTACTCCTTTAGACATTAATTATGTTCAACTTAGGTCTGGAAGAATACTTGAAAAGAAGAAACCTTCTGTAATCATACAAGAGCAAAACAATTCTAAGGAAGATTCTCTACGGGTAAATAAAATTCTTGAAGAGAACACATCTTTTCAAGCCCCAAAAATTGAAAAATCAAAACAAAAAGAACCAATAATTTCAACTCCTATATTAGAGCAGCCATCAACATCCACCTCTACACCTCCCTTTCTAGAAAGATTACAAATTGATAGGGGTGTAGAAAAACAAATTATGGTGCCTAATTATGATTTCCTAGATGAGCTAAGGAATGTTTGTATTAAGATCCCATTATTACAAGCTATCAAGGAAATTCCAATTCTAGCAAAAACAATAAAGGAGTTGAGCATGAAAAAAACAGGAAAAAGAATCAAAGAGATAAAGAAAATTCAACTGGCAGGAAAAATAGCAGATATCATGATGGGTAAGATTGCCATTCCAAAGTATCTAGACCCAGGAAATCCAGTTGTTAAAATACACATCAATGGAACTGAGATCCAAAACACACTTATTGATTTAGGAGCAACAATCAATATCATGAGTAGACAAATCATGGATAAACTAAAACTTCCTAATCTTCTTTTTACACCAACATTATTACAATTAGTAGATAGATCTGTGATTAAACCTAACAGGGTAATAGAAGACATTCCAGTGTCCTTAGATTCTTGGGAGTACCCTATGGATTTTATGATCCTAACTCCTAAAAATAATCTAGGAGGACATCCTATTATATTAGGAAGACCTTGGTTAGCTACAGCTGATGCTTTCATTAGCTGTAGATCCGGTGATATGTACATCTCTGATGGTAGTTCAACCAAGAAATTTACCTTGTATCCTCCAGCAAAAACAATTACAAAATTAGATGATACTCAATGGATTGAGGATGAAGAAGACATACAACCTCTCTTCACAATTTCAGAAATTAGTGAAGATAGCCAGATTCTGAATACCTTAGAAAATTTTGAATCCTCTTTGGAATACAAACATGAACAATTTCAAGACGAATCCAACATTGAGTTTTTATCATCAAGACAAATGTCTCTTTATTCCATGGATAAATTTGGTAGCTCTGCAATTGAGATATTTCCAAGTAAAACTTTAAACATAAACAAGAACCTAGAGAAATCTCAACAAGAAAAGCTAGTCAAGATATTACAGAGACATTCTTCTGCATATGCATGGGAGTACACTAATATGAAAGGGATAAGCCCTAAGACTTGCACTCATCACATATACATAGAGGAAAATTGTAAACCAATCAGACAACCTCAAAGACGGATGAATCCAAATCTTAGGGAGATTGTTAAAGAAGAATTGCAGAAATTGTTGAATGTCAACTTTATCTATCCTATTTCGGATAGTCAGTGGGTTTCTCCTTTGGTAATTGTGCCAAAGAAAAATGGTAAATGGAGGGTATGTATTGACTACCGAGAATTAAACAAAGCTACTCTTAAAGATCATTTTCCCCTACCTTTCATAGATCGGGTGTTAGATACATTAGCTGGAAAAAAGTACTTCTCATTTTTAGATGGGTTTAGTGGTTATAACCAAATTCAAGTAGCACTTGAAGATCAAGACAAAACCACATTTACCTGTCCTTGGGGTACCTATGCTTACTGAGTATTGCCATTTGGACTATGCAATGCACCTGCAACATTTCAAAGGGCAGTACTAGGAATCTTTTCAGATCTAATACATGATTTTGTAGAGGTATATATGGATGATTTCACAGTTTATGGAAACACATTTGAAAAATCCTTAGCAAACTTGGAAAAAGTTTTAAAAAGATTTAAAGAAGAAAATATTTCACTAAGTCATGAGAAGTGTTTTATGATGTTTACTAAAGGAATTGTTTTGGGGCATCACATTTCAGGGGATGGGATTATATTTGATGAGTCTAAATTTGAAGTCATCTCTAACTTATCTGTTCCAAGTTGTCAAAAATATGTTAGGATTTTTCTAGGATTTACAGGATATTATCGAAGGTTTATAGAAAACTTCACCAAGATAGCATCTCCACTTTTCAAATTACTTACCAAGGACTGTGAATTCAAGTGGAATCATGATTTCCAGTTAGCCTTTGAGACCCTGAAAACAAAAATCTCTGAAGCACCTATTTTAAGGGGACCTAACTGGAAATTACCTTTTCATATTTCAACATATGCCTTGGATACAGCTTTAGGAGCAGTATTGGGACAAAAAGACATGATTCATTATGCCATCTACTATACAAGTAAAAATTTGACTCCTTCAGAGTTAAATTATACTGTAACTGAAAAAGAGTTCTTAGATGTTGTTCATGCCATAAATAAATTCAGACACTATATAACAGGCTATGAAACTTTTTTTCACACAGATCACTCTGCAATTAAATATCTAATGAACAAATCAATTACTAATGGCAGAGTCATAAGATGGTTATTGCTTTTACAGGAATTCAACATTACCATTCTAGATAGGCTTGGAAAACAAAATACCATATCTGATTTCCTATATATACTCCAAAACATCAAAGATAATACTCTAGTTGAAGATAAATTCCCTGATGAATATCTTTTTGCAATTTCTACTCAAACTCCTTGGTTTTCTAACATTGCTAATTATCTAGTTTCAAGGAAATTTCCTTCAATAATGAATGCAAGAGAAAAAAGAAAGATCATTTATGACAGTGCAAAATATTCATGGGTTGCTAATGAGTTATACAAAACAGGTCCAGACTTTATCATTAGGAGATGTGTTCGAGAAGATGAGATGCCTGAGATTCTCAAGGCATGTCATGATGAACCTTGTGGCGGACACTTTGCTGATAAAAGGATAGCTTATAAGGTCCTTCATTTAGGATACTATTGGCCATCCCTTTTTAAAGATGCTAAAGAGTATGTCAAAAGGTGTGACAGTTGCCAAAGGGTAGGGAAACCTTCTCCTTCAGGTGAGATGCCATTGCAGCCTTAGGTACATATTGAACCTTTTGAAAAATGGGCTTTGGATTTTGTAGGACCTATTATTCCTCCATCAAGACAAAAGAAATATATATTAGTTTGCACTGATTATGTTACCAAATGGGTAGAGGCCAAGCCATTACTTTTTGCTACTGAAGCATCTGTAGTTAATTTTATTTTTGAGGATATTTTTACTCGTTTTGGTGTCCCAAGGGAAATTGTTACAGATTAAGGAGCTCAATTCACATCAAGGCTAGTGGAACAAATGATGGAGAGGTACAAAATCAGACACAGAAAATCTACTCCCTATCATCCACAAGCAAATGGTCAAGTGGAATCTACTAATAAGGTCATTAAATGGATCCTAACAAATACTGTTCATTTACATAGAAGAGATTGGGCAGACAGGCTTCCTAAAGCCTTGTGGGCCTATAGAAATACATGGAGAAGCACAACAGGTCATACTCCTTATGAACTTGTTTATGGAAAACAAGTCTTGTTTCCCATAGAGTTTCAAATTAAAACTTTTAAAATGGCAGTCCAGCTAGGACGTGATCTAAAAGAAGCACAAAAGCATAGGTTGAAGCAGATTAATGAATTGGATGAGATCAGACAGGATGCAGTCCAGAGAAAAAATATAGTCCAGCAGCAAAGGACTAGATGGCATGATAAGTACATTAAGGAAAATAAATTCAAAGAAGGTGACTGGGCCCTCTTGTTTGATTCAAAGTTCAAATATTTTCAAGGTAAATTCCAAACACATTGGCTTGGGCCATATGAAATTGTGAAATTTTTTGACAATGGAGCAATAAAAATCAGGATAATAGATGAAGAGAAGGTCACTTTTCTTGTAAATGGTCATAGATTGAAGTTTTATCATAAGCCACTTTCAAGAGAAGAATTTTTCAAGAGATTCCAAGAGAACAGTGACGTGAAGTTAATGAAGAAGAATCCTTCTTCTTCGTCAACTTAACTGTATTTTCTGAAGTCAGGTAATGCAAAAAAAAATAAAAAAAATAAAAAATAAAATAAAATAAAATAAAGTATAAACATGAAAACTAATCATTGATTAGCATGTTTATACAGAAAAGATAAAGTGAAAATCAGAATCCTTCTGACACTTTACCTTTTCAAAATTGTTCTTTTCTTGCAAGAAACTATCATAAAATCATAAGTGCAGGCCCACTTTACATATCACATTCCACTTATGATCCATTTCACTTCATCATATCTCACTTCATTCATATTTCATTCACTCCATTCATCCATACTTCATTCACTCCATTTCATGGACCATCTCATTTTTATTTCAAATTTGATCTCTTTGTGCAATTGAGTATTACAAATCATAAGTTGCAAGCCACTTTTCATATTTCATTCCACTTCACATTTATGATCCATTTCATTCCATCATATTTCACTTCACCCATGCTTAATTCCACCATATTTCATGATCCATTTTATTTCATTTCATACTACATTCCATCCATGTTTCAAATCATTTCATTCCATGTTTCAAAGCTTCTACATGTATATTCTGCAGCCAAACATTCTGTAGCCAGACATTTTGCAACCAGATATCCTGCAGGAAACTATCCAGCAACCACTTGTTCAGCAGCAAATTGATCATACACACCTATGTCAACAAGAAAAATCAAAGGGATTATGAAGACTGAAAGATCAATGATTTTCAAAGAAAGACAAAGCATATTAAAAACCACAAAAAAATCAAAAGAAGGGCTAAGGTAACTTGTGAAATTATTATGATAACAGATTATGAAAGTTATTGTATGGTTAAGTTATATGTATGTTTCATAAATTTATTTTGATTATTCGTATTGATCAAGCCTATCAAGCCTATCCTAAAATTCATGGACAAATCCCTTCCATTCCACCATATCAAATCATCATTTATTAAAAATTAACGATTAGTACTTGAAGTGACCTATTAGGTCACATCACTAACCCGAAGTATTCAGTGATGATTTTGAAATTCTCACGAGATTTTTTCGCGGTCTTTCACTCCATGACAGCTCTCAAACTCATTTATTCGTGTAATTTACCCTCACCGTATTTCACTCATTCCATAACCACTTCATGTCATTTTTCCGTAGCCAGTTCTTGTCTGCAAAAATAGAGAATCCATCTTTGGGGTGAAAACAACTCTCTACAGCCATTTTTACCTTGAATAGGAGAGCAGTAACAGAGCAGTAAGTTGAAGATAGAGAAAAGAAGCCATGGGACTCATTGTAAGGTCCGAACCAGTCGGAACCAAATACCTAGAGGGTTACCCACTGATTAGAGAAATGTTACAGCAGGTTGGGTGGCTACAGTTTTTGGAAAAGTTCAATGGATTCCATAAGGAGGTTACCAAGACATTTGTCTGGTCCTTCAATGGGTCAGAAGTTGAAATAGGTGATGTCAAGTTCATTATCACATAATCCTTCATTACAGAAGCAACAGAATTACCAAGGCAAGATGAACGATGGTTAAAAAACAAGGAATTTCACAATGAAGCATGGAGGTAGATGCTCAAAACACCAGGTATGGATATCTCAGTTTTCAAGAAAGGCGTTCCCAGTTCAGCCTTAAAGAATAAGTGGCGAAATATGATGTTAATTCTGCAAAAATTTGTAACTTGTGAGGGAAGGTTTGGTACCCTATATGTTTATCACATTCGACTTATGATGCATTTCCTAGATGAAGAAATCAATTTACCTTTTTTCTTACTTCATAGCCTAAAGAGAATGGCTTCTAATGTCCAAAAGAGGGTTCAGTTTTTGGAAACCACCCTGTATCACCATGGCCTAGTTAAAATCATAATTGAGCATCATTTGAAAAAGGTGGGAGACAGTTGGGATGAGTTCCTCTTGAGGAATCATTTTGAAGAACCTAAAGAAACTACATCTAAAGGAAAACTTGCAAGAAGAAGCAGGAGAGGGAAATTTTCCAAATCCGTTAAAATTAAAACTGGTAAATCCATACAAGAGGACAGTGAGGAGATTATCTCTAAAAAATTGGCCGAAATCAAGAACAGCTTAAAAAGGAAAAGATAATAAGGAAATATGCTAAGGAGAGAGGTGAGGAACCATCTAAACTAAGAAGAAGACATAGGCTTAGAGGCATATTGAAGAAAACAGGGGTTAAGCAAACGGGAATCATAGATATTGAGGATGAAGAGACACCAACTGATAGATCTCCTGAGTACCAGTTCGAAGAGGATCTTGATAGAGGAACTCCGGAGGTAGACCCAGCACAACAACAAATCTATAATTATGTTGAGTCATTGGAAAAGAGAGCCTCAGAAAACAGAGGAAGAACTCCTAGCCCACAAGAATCTTCAATTGAAGTGTTGAGGAGAGATAAATATGAATTGGAAGTACTTAATAGGCACATAAAAAATGAAAATTAAATTTTAAGGGAACAAGTCAAGCTGAAAAGTAATATGAATACAACTCTCTCTCTGCAAATGGAAAAATTGTACAAGGCTAGTGAGAAGCTGAAGAAGAAAAATAAAAAGTTGAGCAAGGCACTTATAAACCTGAGGTTCAATTGGTCATAAGGAAGCCTAGGATTCCATTGAACACCAAGCAAAGAAGAAAAAGGAAGTTAGATGTCCTAGCAGAAGTTTCAGAATACATGGATTGATTGCATGTGGACATGCAAAAGCTTTGCAGTGGGGGTATGTTGAGCCCCAAAGATGTCCTTTCCTTTCACCAAATTTCACTTCATTCCATTTTTCCTTTATCAGTTATAGGCTTAAAATATCAATAGGATTGATTAAAGTCACTTTAAGAATGCATGCAATGACTGACTTACTATACTTTTGTGGTCTTGTTGTTGTAATGATTTTTTACTTGACTTAGCTACAGAATGCAGCCATTCTGTAGCTAGTCGCATATTCTGCAGCTATCTTTATGTTCACACAGGTTACAGGTGTCACTTAAAGGAAAAACGAATATGGTTGAATTCCAGAACTCACCTACATAATTCCTTGCCCTCTACGAAGTCGGAACAAAAATCTGCAAGTGGTTATGCACGTGGAGGAAACCAAAACTAAGAAGTAGACTTCTACCAGGACAAGGACTCTGCAGATGTCTTAAGCAAAGTACAAGGCCTAAACAGGAGTTCTAATTTGATTTTGATTGAAAAAGACACCTATCCCTATTTCTTCTCAATGACAGTTATGTATTTTTAACTCGGTGAACCGAGAGATAGGAGTTAGTTGATGTTTTGTTGTTAAGTTTTCCAAAACTATGATACTCTGTTTCTGAAGCGTTCTTCTTTTAATGAAGAAGTACAACTTTAATGCATGATCTGAAGCAATCTTGAGGAGATTCGTGTGCCAATCCGATGGTAGAGGGCCCCTACTGTCCGAAAGGATTTGTGCATATTTTCTAGATAAGTGACTTTAGCTCTGTTTCGTTCCTAATTTAGGCAGTTTTCTGAACTTCATGTTTTATGTTCACTTACATTGAATGTTACAGTCAATCTCATTCTTATGAACTATTCCAATATATCACTAACACGTGAATGAGATAGAGCTGTAATACTTCGGAGGTTAATTGCATTTTAGTTCAGTTTTGTTCATTGTATTTCAAGTTTTATTAGCTAGTTGTATTCTAGTTCTGTCAAATTAGACTTAAATGCCTTCATTATTTACAAATTTCTCTTGTTCTTAATTTCTTTTAACACATCATCATCATATGGACAAGAATTAGTTATATCATTTTGAAGTTCTTGACTATTCTGCAATTTCTCATAATTTTACAAACATCTTTTTTCCAAATCTATTCCAAGAGATCTCTAACCCTTGAATGAGGCTTATTAGTAACATTTTGAGTGGCAGAATGGGTTAATTTTAGTGTCATAAGTCATTTTAGCATAGGGTTCCTTACTATGTTACGGATAATCTTTTCTCAAATTGTTCCAACAAATTTCTAACTATGAATGAGATTTTCTCTATGATATTGTAAGTTGTTGTTTATTAAAGAGAACCTCATTACATCAAACTTATCCTTTTCTCAAGTTGTTCCAACATACCTCTAATGAAATGAATTGGACTGAGTTAATGTTATGAGTTACTTTCCTTGTCAAGCTTTGCAATTTGTGAAATTAGCATTTTCTGTTCTTAGGTGTCATACACAGTTTAGAGTAGATTTTGTTCTATTTTAGTGTGATCAGTAACTTCTCTTTGCCAACAATTTAGTTCTTTTCCTCTTAACACAAAAATACAAAACCAAAAACACTAGAAAAACACTAAACACAACGAAGTAGGAAGAAGATACCTAGGCACATATAGTTCACTTCACTTCAACAGTTTACTAGCCCTGGTTGACAATTTATGACATCAATTTAGGAACACTAAGTTGAGTAGACACATATAAAAACAAAAAATAAAGATTGTAGTTGAGGACAAGGGAATGGGAGTGGAAACCTGAGAATTTATGGAGGTATTGATTCTCATTAAGCTTTGAGAGCTTGAGTTTTATGAGAGTGTTGGGACATCAAGAAGAAAGGATTTGAAGGGACATATGTCAAGGAAGGAGATAGCAAGGACGAAAGAAAAACCTAGTAAATAGAAATAGATAGATAAAAAGGAAACATAATTTTGCAAAGAGATTTAGTTTTTGCAGTTGTTCGAGTGCATGGATTATAGCTATGGATAATAAAATATCTACTCTTATGGGATGTAATGAGATAAAATAAAACAACTATGTAGTAAGGAAATGTACCTGGAACTAAGAGCGGTCTTACCCAAGTGCACTAAATTCGATGAAACCAACCTTGCAGAGGGTAATGCTTTTGAGTGGCCAGGGATTTCACCTAGTTGTTCTTCATGATGAATCTACACAAAGAATGTAATCTCATTAAATCATGCATTATATCGAAGTGAAATAATCACATAATTTCCTTAACCTTGGTATTGGTTACCATTATTTTCAGATACAATGCATGCACAAACCTTAAACTTCCAATTCCCATATATCATGATTATTCAATGCAAATTATGGGACGACTATGAATGTGCTTCATTTATTCTGCAGCAGTCGAGATGGTACCCCATTTGAGGTGGAATTAATTTTGAATGTTATTAAATAGTATATGTGTTTATTTGAAGTAATATTTACAATAATTACAAGAAACAGTGTAGTTTTTAGGATTATCTCCTTTAAAAAATAATAATAATGAATTAATTTACATTAAAAAATAGCAATCATTAATAAGTATTCTTTTTTTTGTGGGTAGAGGAATAAGTGACTAGGATAATCTCATATTCACATGCCACAAGTTTGATTTGAATTGCTACCACTATAACATTTAGTTCAGGGTTAGGTAGATGGAACACTAGTGCAGAACTTAACTCAACGTGGCACTGGATCAATTTTAATATTTTTATACTATCACAAGCTTCTCATAACTAGGAACCATCAATGTACATTCACCTTTCATGACAATGGGGTGTACTTATTCCTTTGTTGGTTTAAACCATTCAGTACTATAAAAAATATTGTTTTTACCCTCATGGCCATAGTTTAATATGATCTTATGGCTATGGAATGGTTCTTAGAAATTTGGAGATAAGGTTTGAACCCAATGGAACTGGGTTTCATATGACCAGAACATCGATTTTTAGAATTCAAGGAGTGGGACCTTTCTCACAAAATTTTGGTATAGAGAAATCCTAAAATGTGATTTCCCGAGAGATGGGATGTTACATGATGTGAACCTATCTTCAACACTTGATGGATTCTATTGGTGATTGTTTTATATTTTCTTCCACTTTTTAATTCGAGTTTCAGGATGCTATTTTGTAATGTTAACTCGCATCTGAAATATGGGTGTCAAACCCGAGATGCCCAATGTTAAACCGAGATGTTTCAAGGCTTTGGGATATAAACATTAAAAGGATTTTCCAAGACATTGAGACTCAATATTTTAATCTAGGGGAAGAGAATCATTACAATGGTTGACTTCAACCCTTGAGTACTGAAAAATGACAACCTCTGTAAAATATTATAAAGACTAGAAAATGTTGGGGTTTTTTTTTCGGGGCACAAGAATTCAAAACCCACAATGGAACATGACTTGAGAACCTAAGAGACAAGAAATTTTTCAAAAATTAACGTGAAAGGCTTAATTCCTTGTTGAGTAAGCATTAAAGTGATATTAGGCGGGTCTAAGAGACATAAAATCATAGGCGGGAAAATAATTTGTCGAGGTTTCCACAGTGAATACCATATGTTTATCTTTGTTACAGAGGATTGATTTTAATTATACAATTCATCGGGCGTAGTAGGGAGCCGGAAATTTATCACACTAACATACTACAAACACTAGAATTTATACGGAAATCACATAACAAAATATGGCTCATAAAATTAAACAGAAGATAAAATATTTAACCTGCAATTTTGATTCTTCATAGTTACAAAGTTGATTAATTATCCCAACCACTCCACTTTGACATTTAAACTCACTTGTTATAAGATAAAATAGAACCCATGGATCTATGATATTCAGGGGCTTTATACACACCAGAAATCAGTACACCCATTCCCACAAATTAGCTAAAATTAACAAAATCAAAACCAAATTCCCAATTACCCAAATTTAGCTAACTACTCTACTAATTTAATCAACTTTGAACTTTTACATAAAAAATGAGGGATAATTCTATTGAACCCTCCAAACCAACTCAATATTTCTAGAATTAATATAATAATTTGAAAATAATTAAAAGAAAAGAAAATGGCCATGAGGGACCCCAATTTATCTCATAAATTTGAAGACCCTTTTGAGGTCAACCTAGGATATGGTTTTGGTGACGATGTTCCTACATCAAACTCCCAAGGAAATAATACTTGTTCATATGCCAAAACCCATGAGTTGTTTGAATTTTAAACCATATTTAGCTATATCATTTGATGTCATCCATGTATAGTCCTTTGTTGTTTGATTCTTCCACTTAACCAAATACCGCAAATGTTGTTTGTGTCTTTTCCTTTTTGCTACTTTCTGGTCTAACACTACCTCAATCTCTTTCTCTTCTACTTTTGACATCTTCTCTTCCCATTTGGTAGCTTGAACTTCATCGATTTCAAGAGCATCTGCAGAAGTTACCTCTTCTTTCCTATAGGGGTATAAATTTTCTACATTGAAAATTCTGGAAATTTGAAAGCCACTTCGAATTTTTATTTCATACGCATTTGATGAAAATATTCTCATCATTTTACAAGGCCCTATTTTCTTTAACTTCATTTTTTTGTATTCCCATCTAGGAAATATGTCTTTTCTCAAGTGAACCATGATCAATTCGCCCACTTCAAAATCCACTTGCTTCTTCTTTTAATTTGACCTTTTTTTATATTTTCCATTGTTGCTTTCTAATTTTTGTTTTATCTTTTCATGTAATTTTTTCATTATTGTTGCTAAATTTTCTCCACCAATGCTTCTAATTTCTTTTCTTCTGAAATTACTCAACTCATATACTCCTCTAGGATGCATCTATATGTCCCCATTAACTTAGAAGACATGAGAGGAATATTTTACTAGCCTCATTAATTTCCTGTAGGTTAATACGGGGAAAATTAATCAAGGGACCACAATTCGCCTAGGAGAAAACCTTACAAAAGTTGAAGTGGAGAAAATGGGACATGGGTCCTAGGCTAAACCAAAAGCCACTTTCAAATTATAAAGTGAGAAAAAACCCTAAAGTGAATTTATTAAAATATAAGGTAACAGGGTGACAAAAGGTTCAAGTGAGTTATAAAAAATGTAACTGAGGAGTCTCTCCTAATTATGGCATTCATTCACTTGAAAAATAGATTTTTGGAGCACTCTTGAGAATAGAGTTTGAGGTTTGGGAAACCTTCATTTTGGTTTTTTGTCTCAGTGTTGAAACTATACACCCTGGCTAATATTGAATCAAAATCACTCATATTTCGACATTGCACTTCATTGTTGACGAAGAAGAAGACATTGGTAGAAACGGATCAAATCTGGAGGTGTTATTAGTTGATTTTATAATATGTCTTTTTGTCTTATTCATTCACTGTATAAGTCGAGTTATCACTCTTTTTGTTGAACTATTAGATTGACTTTATCTCCTTTGTTGGGTGGTTGAGTTTTGTTATAAATCTGAGGGTTGAGTTATGTTACAAAAGGGGTCGAGTTCCACTTACCAAGGGGCCTAGTTCCACTCATAAAGGGGTTGAGACCAATACTTATAAAGGGGTTGATTTTTGTAATATCTTTGTGGGTCGACTGTCCTCTTTACAAGAAAAGTTGTTGTATAAAAGTTCCAAACACCATTCTTTGAATGAGGCTGAATTAGCTTATTATTGGAGGTTGGAATTATGTCCAAGAGCCTACATTGACTATCAATGGAATCAATTCATTGAGAATTGTGTTCCTTGGGTTGGAGGCCAAATTAAAATTTTAAATTTAAGGAGAAAATTTCCTGTCAGCAGATCACCTATAGCCTAATGGTTTGACGAAAGGTTGTTTTCATCTACCCTCATGTTTCTCTCTAAAGTTGTTGTAGCAAGCTTCTATCAGTGGTGTATGTAATTTATGAGTTTAATAAAAGTTGTATATTGTTGTTTTAAGTAATTTCATGGTGTCTTTTTTGTAATGTCTACATTTATTTAAATAAAATATATAAGAATGCACCAACAACCTTCTGCATGCAAATTGTTTGAAAAAACACCTTAGTGACATAGCCAAGCAAACTCAAAAAATTTAGTGGAAATTTTGAGATGTTCCAAGGGGGTACCCTACAACATCCCATATAAAATTTGAAACATATTGAAACCTATACTCCTATTGGTTGAATCATTGTAAGAAAATTCTGCTTATGTTGAGACTTGATCTCATTGTTGTGGGTGTTCACTTGCCAGACTTCTTAAAATAATTCCTATACTTCTATTAAAAACTTTTGTATGTCCATCTGTCTAAGGGTGGTATGTTAATTGAAACTCAAATTTGTACCAAGTTTCTTCCATATATTTCTCTGAAAATTCCCAATAAACATAGTGCCTCTATCTGAAACTATACTTTTAGGCAATCCATGCAAGCTTACATTCTCTTTGAAACATAAATTTTGTATATGTATAAATTTGAATAACTGATATATTATTCATCGAGATTCTCCTGATCACACACTATTTTAGCTTCATGCATAATACAGAATCTCTTCTACTATTGATCATTAATTGCGGAAATATAAAAAATCGCATGCGCACATTAAAACCACAAACAATCACACATATGAACATAATGTTTATGGGAAAGCTTAAAGCTGAAAACCCCAACTATCTGTATATTATATGTCATGGATATCATGTAACAATCATATTTTCAAGCTCTCTGCAGCTCTATTTCACCTCAATTTACACTGTCAGCTGATCTAGCAGAAACATGGCAATATTTTGCCCATGATAGCAGGCTTCCTCTATTTCATAATCCCAGATTAATAACCCCAAGTGAGTTAAATCACACAGTGTATAGCTGCATGATATATTGGCATCTCCATCAATGTGTGGTGCAAACTCATGCCACCTGATATAGTCACAGCTGATTGTCACACTTGCTCTTTCACCTGCCTCTTCTTTGATGTCCACTGACTGTCCTTTGCAGTTAGCCGTGTATTAGCTACGTTTATCAGGTTTATAATTAGTGAATTAATTAATAATTAATTCACACCACTCTTACTAGTGTATCAATCAGTTAGACTAGATACAACTAGCTCAACTATGTTTAGATTAGTTAAACTGAACACAACTCCATTAACTCCTCAATCAACTCCACCAAACTCTCTCACATGAGTTCTAACTGAAGTATCCATGCAATAGCTCCACTTAACCCTTAGGAATAGCGTAATTCCTTCTGTCAGCGCCTATGCCACATCTGTGCACTTAACTGAAGTGCTCCAAGAGAATAAGATAATGTTTATAGTCCAAATATTATTAAAAGCTAATAATATTCGACATATCTATTTTTAGACTGGCAATCTAAAAATAGATTCCGCCCAATATGTCTAAAAATAGAAGTCCATCTATTTTTTCCGACTTGACCAACCATCCACAAATAGCATCCTGCAACTCATAGAACATGATCCATATGTCTAAAAATAGACTTTGCGCCAAAAATAGCCTACGGGCCCACTTAGTGAAGGCGACTCCTTTCCACTAAGCTCATCATCTTGTTGCAATCTCAACACTCCCTCTCAACAAGATATGGATTATCACACAAAAGCGTACTTTGCCTCATGTGCTAAATTTTCTCTGGTGGCGCCTTAGTTGAATCCTCAACATCCACGATCCTTGTGTCATATTCTAAACGACCTGCCACATTTTGACAATCTCTAATGCTTGATGAATGGATATCCAATGTGTTTAGATCTATCATGAAATGCGGATTAAGCAGAGTTTGATGCAGCTCTAATTATCTGTGTCTGATGAGCTCAGTGTGGAACAAAAACTCTTAAGGATCTTCCTCATCCATATAGCCTTGCATACGGTACGGCCTCGCTGCCATATACTGGCCTTTAAGCAGGCCCAGGTGCCATGGATCTTGCCCTATTCTTTGCTATACCAAAGAAGCATTTGTTACATTCAAATCTTGAAGATCCCTCCAGATGCGCTCTTTCTGTCCCTTGGGCTTCCTGCCCAATCTGCATCCGTGAAGCCACATAACTTCACCTCATCCTCCTGTCTGTACCACAAGCCATATCCCGATGTGCCTCTAAGATAACGCAATACATGCTTGCCTGCCTTCCAGAAGAGCTTGGTAGGCTTAACCATAGCTTGCGAAAGCTGGTTAACAGCATAGCATATATCGGGTCGTGTATTGACCAGATACATAAGCGACCCCACCAGCTGTCGATAAACAGTGGCATCCACTACCTCCGCTGAAGTAGCATCCTCCTTCCTCCAACCTCCAGGAAGAGGAGTATCAACAGGCTTGCAGCCATGCATGTTGAACTTCTCCAATATCTCCCAGGCATACTTACCCTGAGAAACAAATAGTCCATCACTGCGTTGCCAAATTTCCAATCCCAGGAAATAATGAAGGAGGCCCAAGTCCTTCATCTCAAACTCTCTAGCAAGATCCTCCTTGCATGAAAGTATCAACAGCTCATCACCCGTCAAAATAAAATCATCTACATAAAGTGCAATGATCAGCAACTTACCCTCCACCACAATCTGGTATAGGTTAGGATCCGCCTCACTCTTGGAGAATCCAAGTCCGGTGAAATAACTGTCTATCCGTGTGTATGGCAAGTGCTTGTTCTTCTCGTCCTCTGGCACACTTCTGACTTGCTGGCGAATATCTTGAAACCTTTGGTCTGCTCTATGTACACCTCCACTCCTCCAATGACTCCATTGCCAACGCACTCTTCATCCATGGATGTCATTTTGGACTACCCATCTGTATTTGAGAGAGAGAGAATCCTTCTGGTATGGTAAGAATACCTTGTTGCGGATGCGAGTCTCCCTCTGTCGATCCCCTCCTATGTGAAAAAGCCTGGAACCTTAAATCCTTTCCCAGCCTTCTCTTAACTCCCATAAACCTGCTTCCTCTTTGTAGATCCCATCACACGACCCTACCTAATTTTGATTTCCCCTCCAGCTCGGGACAATCTCCCATGCACTGTTTACGACGATCGAATCATATTCCTCGATCATGGCATCAACCCATGCGGGTTCCTCCACAGTTTCCTCAAAAGAGGATGGCTTTGTCACAACACATTGACTCACAAGAGCCATGTATCCAGTGTACCGATCCGGTGACTGTCTCTGTCTGCGCTGTGCTGTAGGTGGTCCTACAACCTTCTCTGCATCCCGAGCCAGTCGCTCAGCTTCTGTAGTGCGCATGCGCCCTCTGATGGTTGGCGCTGCCTGGGTGGTTTCTTCCACCTCCTCAACCTCCTCTTGTGGCTGATCCACATCCGGAAGCTCCTCCTTAGGAACTAACAGCTCCTCATCTGCATGCAAGTGTAGCTCCCTCTCAAGCGAACACTGCATGGCTTTCTCCTCCTGAAATTTTATATCCCGTCGCACAACAGTCTTTCGACTGTCTGACAAATACACCCGATAGTTGTCAGGTGTATCAGTGTACCCCACAAATATTCCAACCTCTACGGTCAGATACAGCTTCTTTCTGGCATCCTTCGTCACATGCATGTAGACAGGAGAACCAAAAATCCGCAAATGGGAAATGTCAGGCCTCTTGCCAGAATAAGCCTCCTCCGGTGTACTCATGCCAAGAATCTTGTGAGGACAACGGTTCTGCACATATACTGCGGTGTTGCATGCCTCAGCCCTATGAGGTATGGGAAGGCCACGATAGAGTACAGCTTTTATCGCCGTCTTGACACCCACAGATCATTCTATTCATACGCTCATCAACCCCGATTCTGTTTGCTGGGTTATGAGGTGTACATGAAACTCTCCTTGAATTCCTTTTTATGACTGCAAAAGTCCTTAGATAGCCAGATGAATTCTACCATTCATGGCTCCTCAGAGCCTTCCACCGCTTCCACAGTTCTTTCAACTTGAGTGCCTTGAACTCAGAAGACTTTGATGTCATCTGGCTCTCTTCTTATGGAAGAAGATCCAACACTTTCGAGAGAAATCATCAACAAAGATCACATAATACCTATGCTTTGTTGTCGAAGCAACTGAGAAAGGACCACACACGTCTGTGTGAACTCTCTCAAGGATCGTCGTGGCGCGACTATCCTTCTCGTGAAAGGTGGCTTTCACATACTTCCCTAAAGTACACCCCTTGCACTGATCTGACTGCGCAAGAGTGCCCTTAGGAAGCCCAGTAGAAATCTGCTGCAGGATCTTCAAAGCTCCATGGTGAAGGTGGCCTAATCTCCTGTGCCACAGTTCGCCCTCATCATCCCGGCTCACCACTTCTCCTGCCTTGCATGCCATAGCTGCGCAGCCATCTACCTGCAACTGATAAAGGTTCTTGGTTCGAACCCCTATCTTCCGGGTCTCTCCAGTAGTCTTACTGCGCAGGAAGGATTTTCCTTCGCTGAAGACCACATCATACCCCTTATCCTACAACATCGCCATAGAGATAAAGTTCTTCTTAAATCCAGGTACCTGCATGACATCCCTCAATACGAAGGGTTTACAGACTCCATCTCAAGACATCTGTACCGAATCTGGTACGGTCTGTTTCAATCTACCATCATCGCCATAGATGTGCACTCCAAGATCTTTCTCATCAGTTCGGTAAGCAAATCTGAATCATAGGGTCATGTGAAAAGATGCACCACTGTCCAAGAACCAAACTGAACCCATCACACTTGATACCAAGCATGCGATCAGCGAAAAATCCAGCTCAAACTGCGAGGCTAAGGCCTCTCCCGCTGCAGATCTAGCAGCCTGCTTATTTTTCTTCTTCTGCGGACAATTTGTGGCATAATGTCCGTGTTGGTGACAGTGAAAGCACTTCACCTTGGACATGTCCTGCTTCTTGCCTTTCGCACCAGAATGAGAAGCTTTCTTGCTCTTCCCCTTCTTTGCTTTGGTATCCAAAGCGCAATTCTCTTCATCGAGTTCCTTGATGAATATCCATTCACGGTACTTAAGCGCCAGCTCCTCTTGCACAAGATCCGACCAAAGTCGCTCCCATCCTATACATTCTCCAGGCCATTCTGGCAGGTCTGATGAATCTATAGTCTCCAAAGGCCCAAGGAGGCCAGCTCATGAGTTCTCATCATCCATGATCACCCCTTTGAAACTCATCCTGCACATTGGATAGACTTCTTGAGGTACTTGGGCATATTGTCGCCTTTCTCCATCTTTATGTTTCTGAGTTTATCCTTGAGCGCCAACTTCCTTTGGTCGCTCTTGCTTTGGAATAAATCTGTCAAAGCTTTCCACATCAAGAATGGAGAAGCTTTACCATGAATTCTGGATACTATGTGATCCTTCATGCCCTCCAATAGAATCCTTCGACACTTTGCTATCTTCTTTTTCCATGCGTCAAGTACGACAGCATCACTAGAAGTAGGTTTTGGAATTTCTGCATCTATGAACTCCTTCAACCCATTGTCATCCAGCACCGCCTCCATCCAGTCCTTCCATGCAATATAATTCGATCTTCCCTCAAGGGCATACTCCAATCTCAATCCGTTGAAAGACATCTCAACTTCGACACCAAGAAAATACTACTGCAAATTCGAATTCCACCAGCACAAAACTCAACCGCTTCAATGTCTTGCAATTGCTCCAATGATCAATATCGCTCTAATACCATGTAGAAATTTTAATAACTGATATATTATTCACCAAGATTCTCCTGATCACACACTATTTTAGCTTCATGCATAATACAGAATCTCTTCTACTATTGATCATTAATTGTGGAAATATAAACAATCGCATGCGCACATTAAAACCACAAACAATCACACATATGAACACAGTGTTTATGGGAAAGCTTAAAGATGAAAACCCCAACTATATGTATATTATATGTCATGGAGATCATGTAACAATCATAGTACAAAGCTCCTCACAAGCTCTCAGCACTACCTCGAATTGCTACACACTATAAAGCTAGATCTAGCAAAACACATGCTCCAATCTTTTGCCACTTGATAGCCAGCCTCTATTGCATAATCCAAGATCAATAACAGCCCAATATAAGTTCGAATCCACCTGGTATGCACTGCGCAATCCTCATTGGCATCTCCATCAATGTGTGGTGCAAAATCATGCACCAGTATGGTCACAACTGATAGTCACGCTTGCTCTTTCACCTACCTCTTCACTGGTCTCCACTGAAACTGTCCATGCACTGAAGTTAACTGATGTATTCTTTAGTTGATTTATGAGTTAATAATTAGTGAAATAATTAATAATTAATTCACACCACTCTCACTAGTGTATCAATCAGTTAGACTAGATACAACTAGCTCAACTATGTTTAACTGAGTTAAACTGAACACAACTCCATTAACTCCTCAATCAACTCCACCAAACTCTGTCACCTGAGTTCTAACTGAAGTCTCCATGAAATAGCTCCACTAAACCCTCAGAATAGCGTAATTCCTTCTGTCAGTTGCATGTGCCACATCTGTGCACTTAACTGAAGTGCTCCAAGAGGATAAGATAATGTTTAGAGTCCAAATATTATTAAGAGCTAATAATATTCGACATATCTATTTTTAGACTGGCAATCTAAAAATAGATTCCGCCCAGTATGTCTAAAAATAGAAGTTCATCTATTTTTTCCGACTTGACCAACCATCCACAAATAGCATCCTGCAACTCATAGAACATGATCCATATGTCTAAAAATAGACTTTGCGCCAAAAATAGCCTGCGGGCCCACTTAGTGAAGGCGACTTCTTTCCACTAAGCTCATCATCTTGTTGCAATCTCAACAATATACATGTTGCATCACTAGTTTTGAAACATGGTATAAAATGAACAATTTTTTAAAATCTATCTACAACCACCAAAATTGAATCCAAATTCATTTGAGTATTAGGTAAAGCTAAAACAAAATCCATGCTTACAGTAGCCCATGGTCTACTCCGGACCACTAAAGGTTGGTACAATATTTTATTTCAAAAAAATCCCTTTGCATGCTGACATCTCCTACATATTCTCAAAAATATTTTTACAGCAACTCTCATACATGGCCAATAATAAAAATTATTGAGTTGAGCATAAGTCTTGTCTTGCCCAAAATGTTCAATTAGTCCACCATTGTGTTTCTATTTCAATAGGTTCTCTCTCATGGAACTTCTTGAAATACACAATAGATTCCCTTTGAACATCAATCCATCTTATAAAATAAAATCTTCTCACAAATTTTTATTCTTTCTAATTGGATTCTTGCAAGGTTTAAAATCCTCCTTGAAATCTAGATCTTCTTTATGCATTTCCTTCAATTGATCAAAACCCAACATTTGTACATGATATCCCTACAAAATCAAATTCCTTCAGCTTAAAGCATCTGCAATTTTGATAGATGATCCACTAATATGATTTATAACAAAAATGTTTTTGTTTATGAATTCTACCCATTTGGCATGTCTCTAGTTTGTTGAGTTATAAACTACAAGGCATGATTATCAGTATATGAAACAAATTCCTTTGGCATTAGATAATGCCTCTAATTTTTTAAACATGAACTGTAAAATAGAACTATGTGTCATATGTTGAATATTTTTGCTTGTCTTCATTCAATTTCTCACTAAAATATGCTATAGGCTTATCATCTTGACTTAAAACACTACCAATTCCCACTCCACCTGCATCACACTTTACATGAAACAAATTGTCAAAATCTGGCAAGGCTAAACCTAGTTTTTCAATTATCTTCTCTTTAAGTAACAAAAATCCTCTTTCAACAATGACTACCCATTGAAATGGTTGTAAATAATTCTTTATATTATCAACTATTGGAGAAATTATATTTTCATAATTTCTTATGAATTTCCTATAAAATCTCAAAATTATATGGAAACTCTTTATCTTAAATATTTTTTTCAGAGAATTTCATTCAAGGATAACTCTAACCTTTTCAAGATCCATATTCAACCCTTATTTGGATACGAAAAAACCCAAGTTCACCAACTCTGTCTTCAGAAAAATACATTTCTTCAAATTTACTAGAAACTCTTCTTGCTACAGTTTATTCAAAACAATTCCTAGGTGTCTCAAGTGCTCATCCTTAGATTGACTATACACCAAAATATCATCCAGGTACACAATAAAAAATTTACCATTAAACTCTTTAAAAAATTCATTCACTAATCTCATAAATGTACTAGCAACATCGGTTAACCTAAAAGGCATAACTTACCATTCATAGAATCCATCATTAGTTTTGAAAGTAGTTTTCCATTCATCTCCCTTTTTTATCTTAATCTAATGGTAACCACTCTTCAAATTCAACTTTGAAAAATATTTAGCATGACCTAAAAAATCCATGAGATCATTCATATGTGGCAATAGGAATATATACCCGATGGTGGTTTTTTTGGTAGCTTTGGAGTCTGTACACATTATCCAGCTGTCATCCTTCTTTAGACTCAACATTGTAGGTACATCACATGGAATTATGCTCTTTCTCACTGGTACTTTATCTAGTAATTCTTGCACTGATTTTTAATTTCTTTATTCCCTTTTGTATTCGTGTTGTGAAACCAGCTCCAAAAATAGAAGAAAAGAGATATCAACGCCTTAGAAATAAGCCACTTCGAGGGAGAAACCTCCAATACATTACATGAATGAACAATTATTGGATGATACAAATGACAAAACCTCCTTTCTATATATATGAGTCCATGGGGCCACAATGTAATCCTAGTGGGGCCACAATGTAATCCTAGCCGACCTAACAATAATAATGTAAGGGCACAACAATAAAAATATGGGGGTTATAGGGGTACAAAAATAACCATAAGGGGGGCTAAACTAACATAATAAGGGACTACACTATCAACATAGGGACTTAACATGCCCCTCTCCTTCAAACAAGTGTTGTCCTCAACGCTTGATTATTTCTTGATGCTTCTGTGGAATATTCTACAGGAAAGTTCTTCCACTTGCTGAGATACTTTGAAATTGATCGTACTTGTCAAGTTCTTGTTTTTGTGACTGCTTCAGAACTTCTTTCGATGTGATGTTTATCTTCCTATTGTTTCATTAGATTCTGCACCAAAGTTAGGTTATCCTTTGAGAGTTGGAGAACTTGTTGTTGATTCTCAATGTGATCTTCCACTAATTTATCGTCCATATTAGCTATTATTTGATCCTTCAAACCATCCAACTTAGTCTCCATTTCTTCTTTTAAACCATCTATGTCATCTTCAGTTGCTCTTCGTAAGATTGAAATTTGTTGCACATGGTACCATAATTTTGATATCTCATACTGCAATTCTTCCTCTTCATGTGTCATAGTGACGCAACAAAACTAAAAGTCACCCCTGTGGAGAGATGGTCAACGATAGCCGTAGCTCTGGTTGCATTTCCCTTTGGTTTATCCCACATGGCTCTTTATCTTCCTTTTATTTTATTTATCAATTTCAAAGAAATTGACAAATAAACATATTCGCAACTTTCGAATGTTATATTATATTCCCGGCTTTATATTATACCGCCAACCTTATAACCAATGTTTAATCTTTGAAACTTTATATTAAAACCATTCACTGTGTAATAACCCTTGCACCGTAACAGTTATCTTCCGCACGTCTTTGTCCAACAACCACCATCTGATGGCCCTCTCTCAAGTCAATGGCTCATACGCATATCGCTCGGCATCCTGGTACGAATGTTAACGTGCGATGGTGCGCTCTAAACGGTGGTTTTCTGGGGATCCACCTCACCACGCGTCGACAGATCTATGGGATCACTCCGCGACCAGGAAATACCATTTACTCACCAAAATCGGTGCGATATGGGCAATCCGCCTCCGTAAATCCGCTCGTGGTTGTGTACAGTGCCTTACCAGGGTTTGTCCGGGGTTACATTATTCCTTTTGGTTTCTAACTCATGTTTAACCCGCGGTCAGGTTCCGAAAGCAAACAACTTTGTCTCTCTTTACTAAGTAGGAAATTTTATATTTGAACAGTGTTCACGACCATGGGTTCTCTACACAGACCTTGCCTACACACGGGAATTCTTCACAGGGTTTATCCAAACAATTACAGGGAATTAGACAGAGAATTGTGGACTCCACACAATAGTTCAACTCAGTAATTATATATGCACCGGATTCAATCGTTTTGCAATTAAACAATCTCTTCACAGATGAAGGTTTGGTTCAATCCAATGAAAAATAGGCTCTGAAATAATTTAACTGGAAACAATTGTTAACACATAGAGTTTATTGCAGAAATCTCTTCTACTCTTCCTCTCTTCTCTCTCATATACATCCGAGGATTCAATTTATATAAATTATAGTGTGACTCTTCGGTTCCTCTGCGAGGACCGTTTTAGAAAACCAAAAGCCTAATTACAATTTTTCAACTAACTGAAATGTGACAGATGGATCGAACTGAACTATTCAACTTCTACGACTCTAACTGATCTAAATAATACAATCAGCTGAGGTATTGACACCTAGCTGTTACAATTCAAATATTTTCGACCCCTACTAGCCACAACATGTGGACAAACCTCCTACATTGCTGGCTAGTGTCTAATGCCCCTACATCAGACTCTCGAGGGAAAATTTCTTCATGGGCTCCTGTCCATGAGCTCTTCCACTGATCTGCCTATCTTCTGCAACATCCCTTCAGTCATCCAAGTGGCGTCTTCCTCTGGATTGTCCTTCCATTTGATCAAGTATTGAAATTACTCCTGTCCTCTGGTCCTTCTGAATGGTCTTTTATCCAATATCTTCTCTGGTTGCAGTGGTTGCGCTGGAGGTAGCTGTTCTCTCCACTCAATCTGTTCCTTGTCTGCTGATATTTATTCTGCGCCATCATCTTCATACTTGTACAAATATGCAACATTAAAAATAGGAGATATTCCAACATCAGGAGGTAATTCAATCTCATAAGCATTTGCAGAAAACTTCCTAAGTATCTTGCATGGCCCAATCTTTTTGAACCTTAACTTGTTATACTGTTTCTTTGGGAATCTCTCCTTTCTCAAGTGCGCCAAAACAAAATCTCCTACTTCAAAATGAACTTCTTTTTTTATCAAGTCTGCTCTGCTTTTGTATTTGATGCTGCTGCCTTGTAGTTGTTGTTTCACATGTTCATGTATAGCCTGGATCTCTGAAGCAAATTCCTCACCATCTGCACTCCTTAGCTCTTCCTTTCCCAGATTTCTCAACTCTGATATTCCTCTGTGGTGCATTCCATAAATAATATGAAATGGACTCTGCCCTGTGCTCCTGTTTGGTGAGTCATTATATGCATATTCTGCCTGAGGAAAAATATGATCCCACTGCTTGGGATGTTCTCCTGCAAGACTTCTCAACAAATTTCCCAGGCTCCTATTCACCACTTCAGTTTGTCCATCAGTCTGGGGATGATAAGCTGAGCTGAAACTCAGTTTGGTATCAATTTTCTTCCATAGTGTCCTCCAAAAATGACCCACAAATCTGGTGTCTCTGTCTGAAACAATACTCTTGGGCAACCCATGCAACCTAACAACTTCTTTGAAAAACAAGTTAGCAACATGGGTGGCATCACTAGTTTTATAGCATGGAATAAAATGTGCCATTTTCGAGAATCTGTCCACTACAACAAAGACTACATCATTCCCTCTCTGAGTCTTGGGTAATCCTAGAACAAAATCCATACTCACCATGTCCCAAGGCCTGTCTGGAATAGGCAAGGGAGTGTACAATCCTGCATTCTGGCTCCTTCCTTTAGCATACTGACATATTTTTCAATTCCTCACAAACTTATCCACTTCTTCTCTCATCTTGGGCCATTAATAGAAGTGACTCAGCTGCTCATAAGTCTTATCAGTACCAAAGTGTCCAGAAAGTCCACCACTATGCTTCTCTTTGATCAAATTTTCTCTCATGGAACATCTTGGTACACACAATTGGCTTCTTCTGAATAACAAGTCCTCCTACAGGAAATAATCCGACTACTTGCTTTCTATACGGTAAGATAAGGACACTACATGCCTCAAATGCGCTTTAAAATGCGGATGTTGTTTATGAATTATTTGAGAAAATCAAATCCTACAACTTCAAAATTAGTTTCTTGAACAAGCATGTGCCTCCTACTCAAAGCATCAGCTACTTTATTGTCTTGGCCACTTATATGTTTCAAAACAAAATTAAAACCTTGGAGATACTCAACCCATTTAGAATGCTTATGTTTCAACTTGGGCTGCTGTACAATATACTGCAAAGCATGATTGTCAGAATACAATACAAATTCCCTGGACATCAAATAATGTCTCCACTTCTTCAGTGCCTGAACAATTGCATAGAATTCCTTCTCATAAGAGGAATACTTTCTTCTGGTGTCATTCATCTTTTCACTGAAATATTCCACAGGCCTATCATCCTGACTCAACATAGCTCCAATGGCTTCCCCACTGGCATCACACTTTACTTGAAATGGTTTAGCAAAATCAGGCAGGATCAAAACAGGCTTCTCCGTTATCTTTTTCTTCAAAACTTTAAAGTTCCTCTCTGCTTCGGCAGTCCACTTAAATGGTTGTTTGCCCTTCTTTATTGTCTCAATTATGGGTGCATTTATCTTACTGAAGTTTCTTATAAACTTTCTATAAAAACTAGCAAGTCCATGGAAACTTCTTACCTCAAAAACATTCCTAGGTGAAGGCCACTCCACAATTTCCTTAACCTTTTCTGGGTCCATCTTCAATCCTTCTGCAGAAACAACAAACCCCAAATACACCAACTCTTCTTTCATGAATGAGCATTTCTTTAAATTTATCTGCAGTTTCTCTTGGTGCAATTTTTTCAAAACATGATTAAGATGCCTTAAATGTTCTTCTTTAGTTCTGCTGAAAACTAATATATCATCCAGATACACTATCACAAATTTACCAATGAATTCTTTCAATACTTCATTCATAAGTCTCATAAAAGTGCTCGGTGCATTTGACAACCCAAAAGGCATTACCATCCATTCATATAATCCTTCATTTTTTTTAAAGGCAGTTTTCCACTCATCACCCTCTCTTATTCTAATCTGATGGTATCCACTCTTTAAATCTATCTTTGAAAAATATTTAGCACCACTCAAACAATCCATTAAATCCTCAATTCTGGGCAAAGGGAATCTGTACTTGATTTTGATCTTATTGATTGCTCTGGAATCAGTACACATTCTCCAATCTGGGTAACAACGAAATTTCTTGGGCCAGCACCCACATTCTCTGGACACTCATAGTGCTTATGTCCCACTTGCTGACATCTATAGCACCTTAATTCTCTACCTCTGCCTCTATCTCTGCCTCCTCTTCCCTTTCCTCTATAAGAACCCCTTCTACCCCTTGCATCATCCTTTGTAGATGCATTCTGAGGTGAGCTACTGTTAGCTCCATCCCTGGGTGTAGCATGCTTTCCTCTACCACCCTGACTTCCCTTCCCACGGAAAGTACCTCTCTTCTTGGCAGACTGTTTCTTCAGGAGTTTCTCCTCTGCTTTCAAGGCCATCTGATAGGCATCTTCCATTGTCTTAGGAGACAGAAGACCAATCTCATCTTGGATCTCCAGCTTGAGACCATTCACAGATCTGGCAGTCTTCTCTGGTGTGTCTTGGAATTGCCCAGCCCTTATGCTCACTCGGTAGAATTCCTCTGTGTATTCTTTTACTGTCAGCAACCTCTGTCTCAGGTTCTGAATTTTTTTATACAATGTTAGCTGATAATCACTAGGCAAGAATTTACCTTTCAATTTAGCCATCATTCTGGTCCAGCTCTTGATAGGTTGCTTTCCAACTCTCCTTCTTTCTGCCTGCACTCCATCCCACCAAAGTGCAGCATATCCCTTCAGCTTTGTTACTGCAAACTTGACCTTTTTATCTTCACTTATTTCTTCATAATCGAAGCATTTATTCATTTCATTTATCCAATCCACCAGTTCTTCTGGATTCAGTCCCCCTGCATAACTCGACACTTCAATTCTGGGCTTAACTGCAAACCCTAGAACAGTTCTAAGGAGCCTCATGTCAGGAGGAATTTCAGCATTTTCTTCAGATTCTTCTGTTTCAGGTTCGCTGATGTATTCAGGATCTCTGGGCTGTCCTCGCTCCATGGCATCCATTCTGGCTTCGACCCTCTGCAACATCCCCAACACCTCAGCGTTGGCAATAGGTCTCCTTCTGCCAGCACCTCTACCAACTCGAATTTCCATGTCAGCTCTTCTGCAAAACCAACCTTAAAACAATGGCTCTGATACCACAAATGATGCAAAAAAACTGAAAGTCACCCCTGTGGAGAGATGGTCAACGATAGCCGTAGCTCTGGTTGCATTTCCCTTTGGTTTATCCCACGTGGCTCTTTATCTTCCTTTTCTTTTATTTATCAATTTCAAATAAATTGACAAATAAACATATTCACAACTTTCGAATGTTATATTATATTCCCGGCTTTATATTATACCACCAACCTTATAACCAATGTTTAATCTTCGAAACTTTATATTAAACCCATTCACTGTGTAATAACCCTCGCACCGTAACAGTTATCTTCCACGCGTCTTTGTCCAACGACCACCATCTGATGGCCCTATCTCAAGTCAACGACTCGTACGCATATTGCTCGGCATCTTGGTACAAAAGTTAACGCGCGATGGCGCGCTCTGAATGGTGGTTTTCTGGAGGTCCACCTCGCCACGCGTCGACAGATCTATGGGATCACTCCGCGACCGGGAAATACCAATTACTCACCAAAAGCGGTGCGATATGGGAAATCTGCCTCCGCAAATCCGCTCGTGGTTGTGTACAGTGCCTTACCAGGGTTTGTCCGGGGTTACGTTATTCCTTTTGGTTTCTAACTCACGTCTAACCCGCGGTCAGGTTCCGAAAGCAAACAACTCTGTCTCTCTTTACTAAGTGAGAAATTTTACATTTGAATAGTGTTCATGACCATGGGTTCTCTACACAGACCTTTCCTACACACGGGAATTATTCACAGGGTTTATCCAAAAAATTACAGGGAATTAGACAGAGAATTACGGACTCCACACAATAGTTCAACTCAGTAATTATATATGCATCGGATTCAATCGTTTCGCAATTAAACAATCTCTTCACAGATGAAGGTTCGGTTCAATCCAATGACAAATAGGCTCTGAAATCATTTAACTGGAAACAATTGTTAACACACAGAGTTTATTGCAGAAATCTCTTCTACTCTTCCTCTCTTCTCTCTCATATACATCCGAGGATTCAATTTATATACATTATAGTGTGACTCTTCGGTTCCTCTGCGAGGACCGTTTTAGAAAACCAAAAGCCTAATTACAATTGTTCAACTAACTGAAATGTGACAGATGGATCGAACTGAACTATTCGACTTCTATGACTCTAACTGATCTAAATAATACAATCAGTTGAGGTATTGACACCTAGTTGTTACAATTCAAATATTTTCGACCCCTACTAGCCACAACATGTGGACAAACCTCCTACATTGCTGGCTAGTGTCTAATGCCCCTGCATCACATAGTATAGCTTTTTGAGGGCTTAATGGGTATGGAATTATTTTTTGGAGTCATTATAGAACCCAATACTGATAACAATTCTAAAATATGCCCTTGGAATCACTTCAAACTGCTTTTTCAAACAAACGTTATGCAATTTTAAAAACCAAATACACACCTTTTTCTTGATCTTGAGGAGCTTGATATTGAAACTGAATTATCTCTGTGATTTTGGATCTTCAATATCTGAAATTTGGCCCTGAAGTATCCCTCTAAATCTTCTTTCGAATGCCACAGTTATGACTTTATTTTGATTCTTCAAGGAAAAGTTATTTCCAATCTCCCACAATGACCTAATTATGGACACATTCAGTAGAGAAAACTTGTATGACTTTCCATGTGTCATTGTTTGCTCCTTTGACTCTAAAATTTATAGACAGGAAACTACAGTCCATGTACTTTCAGTTGCTTTTTACAGAATTCCAATCTGATGCTCAGAGGGAGCGTTATGAAGATTTTCCCACTATCACCTCTTTGAGATGAAATTCAGGAGCCTGAAAAAGACCCAACTTCCACAGATCATATCTCCACAAATTTTGCAAACCAAGCTCTAAAATTTTGTGATGATGTTCCTTAGGATTTCGGATTTGAGCTCTAAAAATTTCAGCTTCTGAAACTTCGTAGAAACAAATTTATAGAAAAAATTTGGCGATGACTGTTTTTAGTGAAATTCAGGAGCTTACAAAAAGCCCTAACTTCCACAGATCATATCTCCAACAATATTGCGAACCAAGCTCTAAAATTTTGCGAAAATGTTCCTCAGGATTTTGGCTTCGCACTATAAAACGTTCAGCTTCTGAACCTTCGTATAAACAAATTTATAGCAAAAATTCCACGATGACCTGTTTGGAGCAGCGAAACCCTAGAATCCAAAGCTCTAATACCAAATGTTGTGAAACCAGCTCCAAAAATAGAAGAAAAGAGATATCAACGCCTTATAAATAAGCCACTTCGAGGGGGAAACCTCCAATACATTACATGAATTAACAATTCTTGGATGATACAAATGACAAAACCTCCTTTCTATATATAGGAATCCATGGACCACAATGTAATCCTAGCCGACCTAACAATAATAATTTAAGGGCACAATAATAAAAATATGGGGGTTACAGGGGTACAAAAATAACCATAAGGGGGGCTACACTAACATAATAAGGGACTACACTATTAATATAGGGACTTAAAAATTCGAGTGTTAGGTATCCTTGTTGGTAGATTTTCTCCAAGAATTAGAGAAATATGATCATTGATAGTTCTAACAGGGGGTAATTTTTCTTGGTAAATGATCAAGAAAAATATCAACAAATTATTTTAACATGTTATTGATTTATTTAGGAAAATAATCCATACTTGTGTTAGTAAGGACAACTTGTAGTTTACCAATCAAAGAAAAATTTACCTTGATATTTTATATTTCCCGTGACAATTCCTTTCCACTTATCAAAAACACTTTGAGATTGATAGCCTCTTATAACCTTTATAATTTAGAGGTAATAATGTATGCTTTTGACCATCCTTCTCAAGACTATAATTATTCCTTCTTCCATCATGAATAGCTTGTTAGAAATACCCAGAGGGGGGTGAATCAATATTTCTTATCAATTAATATATTTTTAACTTCACGGAGCATTAATTGTTATTAGCATCAGATAAATATAAACATCAACAACACCATTCAATAATCTAAAATAACAAGACAGTAGACACAAATTTTTTTAGGTGGAAACCCCTTGGGGAAAAAAACCATCAAACGCTTCCTAATATTTTTCTTTCAATAAAATGTATATCAACATTCTTAGCTCCAAATAAGGGAGGCTCCAACCCCCTAGATTACAAGCTCCAACCTGTAGGATTCTCTAACGCCGTGTTTACCAACTAAAATTGGGAGGACGTTCCAATGTCGTGATTTATAGGCTCAAACCTGTGGGAGGCTCTAAACTATAGGAGGCTCCAAAACCCTGTTTCAGTTGCAAATGGAATGACAATCAAACACCTTGTGTAGGCTCCAACCTTCCCTAGCACCACCCTACTTCCCTAACGTGTTCTTAGGATCCAAATTGAAGGATACTCCACTCTCCTTCCTTGCACCACCCTACCACCCCAATCATCCGGCACACCAAGTTTCATATATTTTTAGTCTAGATCCACCTATGCTCAAAACAAATACAAGGAAACTACAATATAAGAGAATTGAAACACAAACTCTATCAATCAAATCTGCCTCAACTCAAATTTCACGTCAAACCCTAGCTCAATCATTGTACTTTATCCACTGCAAACACTTTTGTAATATATAGTTATTGGCATACTGCAATTAAAAAGGTCCTCAGCACTCTCATTGTTGAAACACCATTTTCAAAGGGACATTTTCATAAACATATATATCAACATATTTGTCAAGACACAATCATCACTTTCAAGTCATAATATCATCATTTTCACAATCATATAGAACATTTTCACATCAATTTTGTCAAGACAAAGGTCATTGTATGTCAAATGTATTGTCATATAGTTTCTTGCCACATCAAGGGTTATTATCTAGGATTTCAATCATTTTCTCCAAGTCATTCACACAACACTTTAACTTTCATATTCATGGTACAATCACAATTTTCAAGTTTCATTGCCAAACTATCTCATTGTAATGACCATACAAAATTACTACCATATCGTTGTTGTATGATAAGGTCATTATTTTTAGGTCACCAAAGGTCATTATGGTGTGTGTGTGTGTGTGTGTGTGTGTGTGTGTGTGTGTGTGTGTGTGTGTGTGTGTTACTATCATATGTCATATCAATCCATGCATCATTTTCAAGTCAATACATCCATAATTGCCATATTGTGTATCTATGTCACTCACATAGGTGTCATATAGGCCAATTTCCATTATCAAAAGATAAATCTTTCATATATTGTCATATCACAGGTCATGAATATATCACATTAAATTTTATTTCTATATAAAAGTATTTATAAACCACAACACACCATTTTCATTGAGAATGATTGATTAATGCACATTGCAGATAACACCCTTATGGGATTTTTCCATATGTAAATGCTAGTTTATTGAGGCTATTGCATTCTTTCCAATTGTTGTAGAAGAACATTATAGCCAAACTACTATTTTCACTCTTGTATATTAGTGCTACTTGTAGCATGCAGATATGTCTCCAAGTGTTAGGGTTAAACAACAATCCTTCTACAATATTTACTTAGTGAAATATTGTACTCTGACTACAAGGATCAAATATTTCAAATCATACCTTTTCAGATTCCATTAAATGAATCTCTTTCCATATGTAGTTCTTGATCATATTGTTAGTAAGATGAGTACAAATTTTAACTATCAATTGGATTGCAGTAGGATCGACTCAACTCCTTATATAAGGTTGTAAGCACATATACGTATGCATAATCCAATGATATAAAATCTTTCAAAACTCGGCATTGAACTACCTCTTTTTCAGTACTCAAACCATAGAAAAAAATCATCATTGTGCTCAGAAATGTAGGCCTAAATAAATCAGGTCTTGCTGATCTTATACCATTTCTTCACTGATCATGAAAGGTATTTCAAGATTCTTGAAATGACTATGTCTCCACAAGATTCGGTCACAATCATGATCATAGATATACTCACTGGAATGGAACTTTGGCAATCATGATACTTCCAAATCTGCAGGGGTTACAAGGAGGTAGGAGACATAATGTTTGTTCGTTATTTCAAAGATAGATAATCATATTTCTTGACATCTGAGGAAACCCTAGGCTGAGTTTTTTCAGAATGAGATTTAAATGATACCACAGATCTTAAGGTTGCAACAGACCAATGATCAATAGCAACCCTTAATTAGCCCTTGGTTTTAAACAACTCTTCCTTGTTGATCAAGAAAAGGATTGTAGCACTAAGAGGGTCGAAACAACTCCACAATTCACAAGATATATAATACGTTGCTCAGATATCCACTTTAAAAGAAAAATGTTAGGTGAAGCCTATATACCATATAAATGAGTTCAACGAATCCCATAAAAACTCAAAAACAATGCAATACTTCCAAACCATTTCGTTTTATCCTACAATGCTCCATAGGGGGTGAAGAATATCAGAGTTATACAACAAAAGATAGACCTTGAATACTTGCATTAGAGGTGTAATGTGATTCCCTTATATATTTTTTGGAGTGGATCCAAAGGGGTAGACAAAATACACTTTTGGAGGGAGAATGACTTATTTGAATTTCAAATATGATTGGAGCCAAAATTCTCCTCCAATATGGACCACAAATTGAAGTTCAAATTTAAACTCAAAAATGCCTTTCTGGCTATTGAAATGCTCCACAAGAATGTATTATCATGATATTAGTGGATTACCATATCATCAATTGCTAGGGACTTCAAACACAATAAGACATCCAAATTATTCAACCAATAACCTGATGCCACATCATCACACTTGTGACCAAGGAGAATTTTCCACATCATCAACTTTGGGGCTTTGAACCATTGGTTGGGTGCACAGAATTTGACTAAGCATATCTATCAAACTGTGAAGCCTCTCATGATGAGCCACATACCATTGGAATTGGAATAACAAGAAGAATACAATAGTGAGGGTATCTGAGGTAATTCAGTGACCTTCATCTTCAAAACCTTTAACAAATGTGGGGATATTTGAAGCTACAAGGGAATTTAGGGTTTTCCATTCAATTGGAGCTTCACACCAGAAAAATATTAAGAGCATTCAATCATTTATGTTGGTATCAATGAAAACACAATTCATCATAACTTTATTTTTATACTTCCATGGTCTCCCTAACATAATATGACATACATCCATTGGAATCATGTCACATAGTATTATATCTTTGTAGCCACCAATTTGAAAATCCACCATACACTATTCATTTACCAAAATATGATGTCCTTTCTATAACCTATATGGCTTGTAAGGTGTTGGATGTATCAATATTTTCAAACCTATTTTCTCTACCATCTCCATGGATACTAGATTATTTTTACTCTTGTCATTTATTATCATCTTTCAACATTTACATTTACATTTACAAACTGTCCTAAACAAACTTTTCCTTTGTGCGAGCTCTTTAATTTCATTTTTTTGTGTTTCTCAACACCCTTTTCATTAACAAAGATTCACCAACCTCTAGGGTTTATTATTTCAAAGGAGAATTAACACTCACTTCATCTCCTTGTGCTATATGAGCACTCCTTTGAGCTGTTGTTTTTCTTAGGAAAATCTCTTTCCATGTGTCCCAATTTGTTGCATCTAAAGCGTATAATATGGAAATCACTTCCTCTACATTAACCTATGCCTTTGGAATTATATATTCCACTCCTGGACTCACTTCTTCTATATAATTGGCTTGACTATTTTGAGCTAATTCCTTCCTCTCATTGAATTTGAAATCTTCCTTTGTTACCGTGTTGTCTTCTTCCTCTTATCTGACTCCTTCCTCTTCCTCTTTGACTTTGTTTCCTTGCCAACGTTTCCTCTACTTTAAGAGAGAATTGGTATGCTTCCTAAACTATTTTTATAGGTATAATTCTTATCTCATCTTGGATTTCATATCTCAAACCATTTATAAACCTAGCTACTTTCTTCTCATCCTCATCCACGTGATTTTCTTTGATATTGATCCTGTAAAACTACTCTATATATTATCTAATTTTTATAGTTTTTTGTCTAAAATTTTACATATGTCTGAAAATATTCCACTGATAATCTTTTGGCATAAATTTTCCTTTGAATTTTTCTACCACTTTGTCCCAAGTCTTAACCTTTTCTTTACCTTTTGTTTCCTCTCTTCCTGAACCTCATCCCACCATAATGTTGTGTGCCCTTTCAATATCATTGCAAAATAATTTAATTTCTTATCATCATTGACGTCCTCATAGTTGAATACTTGCCTAAAGCATTGACCTAGCCTTCAACTCTTCCACATTTAGGTTTCCATCATATGTTGGCACCTCCATATTCGGTCTAGCACTCTCTCTTAAGTGTCTTCAACATCCTGACATCATCGTAGTCTAATATGTGTCTAAAGCATTGACCCACTCTATCAACTCTTCCACATTTAGGTTGTCCTCATACACTGACACTGACTCTCATAATTGTCCTCAGTGTCCTTTCATCTACAACTTTACCTGCTTGCGCTTCATCTTCGAAAATTTCTTCTCCTTCATCATTGAAATCTCATGTTTCAACACTTCTCTTATGAAAAACCTCCATCCTCTCCATCCTATCTTAGTCTAACTTCCTTCATCAAAATTTAATTTTCCACGGATCTACCTCGACATAGACTTACTCCTCTCCTTTGTTTATTTTCCATATTTCCAATCATTACAACAAAACATACCATTATCATCGATGATAGCGCTGTAATAGAGTGTTTCTGAGCACGTGAATTAGCGTCAAATGTCGTTGCAAAATATGGCAAAGAAAGGCATCTTCACATGGGCAGTGGAAATAGCATCGGGCATAGCTCTGGGAATAGCATCAGGAACCATTTCTTCCATCTTTTCTTCCACTGTTGTGTCCATTTGTATTTCTAGTTTTTCTCCCAATTGTGCTTTGTGTTTTTCTTCCAGTATTGCATCAAAAATAGTTTCCTAATTAACACCAAGGTATGCTTCCATCATAACTTCAAGTTTTTCTTCCAATATGGCACCGCTTGTTGCATCTAGATTTTCTTCTATTATGGCATCTTCTTTAGCTTCTAATATGGCTTCCATTATATTGTCTTTTGTTGCTTCTAATATTTCTTCCATTATTGCTTCTTGTTTTGCTGAGCTAATTGTATTATTTGTTTGCTTCTACATGAACACCAAGTTTGGCTTCTAATATTTCTTCCATTATTACCTTTGTGTTTGATACCTGAATTTATTATGTTTTCGCTTCTCGGGTTAACGCCAATTTTGGCTTCCAAAATTTCTTCCATAATTACTTATTTATTCACTACCTAAATTTCTTATGTTTTTGCTTCTCAGGTAATGCCAAATTTGGCTGCTAGTATTGCTTCCATTATTTCTTCTTGGTTTGCTACCTAAATTGCTTCTTAGGTAATGCCATGTTTTTCTTCCAAGATTTCTTATGGTGTGCTTCTATTTTTTCTTCCATTATTGCTTCTTTTTTTTCTTCCATAATTGCTTCCTTGTTAGCCTCATGGTTTGCTTCATGTTTAGTGCCTAGGTTTGATTCTTTTTTAGGTTCATGGTTTTCTTCCTTTTAGTGTTGGGATTTGCTTATGAATTAGTCTCCAATTTTTCTTCTTGTTAAGCAAACAATTTAGCTTCCTATCTAGAGCCAATAATAGCTCCAAGTATAGCTTCCAATTTAATGTTGAATTTTGCTTCCATTTTAGAGTGGCATTATGCTTCCATTTTAACAAATCATGATGCATCCTTTATAGTTTCATTTATTAATTTAATATTTTTTATTTCAATTAAGTATATCGTACCTCTTAAATAAATTATATGACTATAGATTAAGTCATATTGCATTTGAAATATTTTATAGCATACCATTTATAAATAATTTTTATGGAAATGGACATCCAAAAAAACTAATAACATTTTTTTAACTATAACTGGTATTTTTGTATTATTAATAAACAAAATTGTTGGTCGTGACTACATACACATAATGCAGGCCCAAATTTACATCATATATATTTCCAGAGCATAGCTCTTTTATTTTTCTTATAGTTACATACCACACCACAACATTGGAATAAAATAACGAGATAATTTTTTTTTTAACTATAACTTGTTTTTTTATATTATTAATAAAAAAAATTGTAGGTTCGTGACCAACTACACATAATGAAGGCCCATATTATATCTATCCAAATGATATAATTCAAAATTATACAACTCAATATGGTACTACAGGTGAAAATGATACATATGATAATAAACATGAAAAGAGGCATCATAACTATTTATCAACAATGATCCATGATGGAGTCTATATGATAAATGTCACTGGCTACTACTAGCAGATTGTTCATCATCATCATCATGTCTATAATGATCATCAGCATCATGATCATCATCATTGTTTTCCTCGGTGTCCTCTCCATCTACCTCATTTTCATTGTCTTGAATGTCTAAACCAAACCCAACATGATTTGGATCGATCTCAGGATCAATTGGATCTTCTAGAAGACCCATGTTCTACAACAACAACAACAAAAACATTCAAAATAAAAAATTATTATTTATTTCATGCAATATTTAATATTTTTGTTATATTTCTAATATTACAACATATGAAATTGAACCATAATCATATTACATCATATCAAAGTGCACATATATACCATAATACAATTTCAATTAAGTTACAGCTAAGATGTCATTCCAATGATGTAAAACATGAAAATTTTTTAATAAACGTTAATAAATCGTGCAATGGAGCCATACCTTTCTATTGACTATCTTGTGTGTTGTGTAGTGTACCAGCCTCTAATAGGAATGAAGGGCCCTCCTTCTTAGCAAGGATCACTAATTAGGAAGGTATTGTAGTTGTTTGATTTATTTCCTCTCAGTTATAATTCATGAGAGATTGTTGTTATTGTTATTACTAGTCTTGTTGGTGCTTTAACGATTGTAAAATCCTAACCTCTATATTGTGTAACAACGTAGGCCCTAGAATAGTCCCTTTGTTAGTGTGACAGTTATTTAATTATCATTATTGTTTGATGGTGTGATCATTTAGTTTGAATGTATGTTTCAACATTTTTTAGAGAATGGTTTCCACAAGTGTTCTTATTTTCTAAATAAGATTGATAGTGTGAAAGAGTGGTTTTATTTTTCATTGTGTGTTTATTTCTTGAGAGTGTAACAGCGAAAGTGTTGAATTGTTGAGAGTGTGATTACAATGATTGAGTTTGATATTCATTAGCACTAGTCATCATTTTCCCTTGCATATATTTTTCGTAATATCATTTCAATAACAAAACTTACCCGTATTGACAATTAATGTGAAGAGTTAAAACTATTACTCTGAATAAAAAGGACATTTGTTCTGCTCAACATCAAGTCGAAGAAAAACCTATGCAAAAATATCACATAATGCAAGTTGAAGCAAAACATGGGATGTTGTATGAAATATGAAGTAGAATTATTTAAGGGTCAAAGTAAACATATAATAATTCAAAAATGTGTAAAATAATTAAACAAATGGTCTACAATTTGAATCAATTTTGGCCAATAAATGAAGTCTGGGAGTGCATTTTAGTGAACCAAGGCAATTTTGGCACGTTTCAAAAAAATGCATGCCCAGCCTTAATTTCAAGGAAAAATTGAATGATTCAACTTTGAGAGTATTTTTTTACTCATAATTAACATTAATTTTTCACATAGAAATTTCTATTGTGCAAGAATATGCCAAATTAGATCAATTCCGTAGGGTTTAAGTCAATATTTGTGTGCCTCAAATAAATTCACACAAGGACATGTACTTAATTGATTGTACGATAATGATCACTCCAACCTAAATATAAAATGATTTTATGCAACATATCATAGTCATTTTCATAAAGGAAACATTATACATTGAAATCAAAGTTTTTTGAAATAGCAGTTGATCATATATGCCAATGATCACAATCAGAACAAATATGCACTCTCTGGCCAAACCAATTGCACTCATGGTAATGAAATTTGAAATGGGACACGATTGGACAATTTTTAACCTTAGGATATAACCTTGCATCATGTATGACAATGTAGAAATTATCCAAAGGGATTCAATATGATCCTGTAATGTATTAAAAACAAAATATTGAATCCTTCTACAATTTGCGAAAACAAAACACGATCACATAGCAAATAAGAGAAAGAAATAATAAATCGCACAACACAAGATGTATCTAGGGAAAAAAACTTCTCAAAACCCCGTTATCTGTATATTTCATAAATTCAATATCATGAAACAATACAATGTTATTCCTCACACCGATAAACCTTTTCACTCTATTTATTGTCTCACTCTAATCCTGCTCGAATCTCACTTGCGATCTAAGTAAGTTTGGTCCAATATTTAACCTTTTTCTTTCCTAGGCCTCGCCTACCTTCCTTACGCATCCTTGGGCTAATTGAGCACGTATTAATTAGAAAATTCCCAATTAATGATTATGAAATCCTTTCAAGCCTTCCTGATGACCTCATGCATGACCTGTACAATTTTCTAATTATACAACTGATAGTTATCTTCCCTTTAACCTCAAAATTACTTGGGCATTCCTTAGAACTAAAATGAAATAAATATTTATAGCAAATTATCAGTTAAATGATTGATCATTGCATGTGAATTAGATCATATTTAATTCACTTGACCTCTCACTAGATCATCTCTTAGTTATAACTAGTTAAATTGATTTTAACTCAATCAATTGAGTTAACTAATTACAACTCACAAATAACTATAATTGGACCCCCTAAAATCATGGGAGAACTATACATTACTCCTCTCTGACCTCTAACTCAAATTTCCTAAGCTAACTAATTCTTTCTGACTCAATTAACTAATACAACTTGTCATGAGATGAAATTACAATTTTTCGTCCAATTTAATTAAGGTAAAATGAAATCAGAAGCCCCCTATGGTACCATTTCTGGGTGCCATTTCTGGATTCCATTTTCACTATTTCTTGCTTCCAATTTCAACACTCCCTATCAACAAGAAAGGAAATCAATCTATCCTGATGAGGTACCTTTGGAATGTTTTGCATGCAACACTTCTATATTGTTGTTTTCTTTTTCACCTCCTGAAAGTGAAAATCCTCCAAAAAAATTGAATCAGCCTAATGAATTTGTCATCATAGTCTTTGAATGTTACCGGTCACTGCATTTTTTACTAAAAACTATTTTTTGTTGTTGACTCTGCTTCTGTGCTCTCTGCATTGCTGCCAACTCTGATTTGCACTCCAGTATCTGACATTTTTCACTCAGATTTTTGTCTTTCTGAAATTTAATTGCATCAATCCTACATACCCTTCTCGCTACTGTGTATTTTGGGCTCCCCGTAAGCATATCTGATCCATGAGACACGCCATATCAATGGATCCTGCCGAAATTTCTTCTTTTGGGATTATATCTTCACATCGCCCCACCTCTCACCTAGAGGTATGGCTGCATGTGCTCCCTCTTCCCATATGGCTCAAAATTTTTCCCTTGTGGAGGTCTTTGCTTGAGTGGACACCTCCACTTAGTCTCCTCTATGCTTCTCCAATTGTGGCTACTCCACAACATTCTGAGACTGCTTCTGAGGCTGCAAGTTGAGAGATAATTTATTCTCCCTCTCAACCTCCAAGTCACTAACCTCTGCTTTGCTCCACAAAGCCTTGCATGCATCTTTGACCTTGAGAGCATATAGTTTCTTGACTCTTACACATGTTATCACTCAAAAAAATTTGATAAATTATTTGACATGGTCATAGAGTTCATTTGTTAAATGTTTCCTTAAGCCTTTCAAGTTGATATAGGAAAATTTCAAATTTTTACATGTTTAACCTATCCTAAGGTTCAAACCCACCTTCATTTAGGTCATGTCATGTCCCATCAGTCATCATTAGGTACAAGATTTAATTTATCAAGAATTAAAATTCAAAAAGGATACTTAAGCCAGTTCTACATCTTTTCGTAGCGTTTTACACTGTGAAACAACAGTTTTCACTACGAAACTGCCAAATAGTTTCGTAGAAAAACTGTCAGGGAATGAACTAGCAATGCTACGAAAAACTGTTTTCCTATCTATCTTATCAAACCTGAGGTGAAGTGTCAGTTCATCATTGGAGGCGTTAGGGTGGATGTCATTCGAGTCTGTTAGGGTTAGTTTAAAAGTACAAAGGTCATGTCTGAGGTCATCATAACTGTTTTTAGCATGCATGTGTCATGATTAAGGCATGAGTTGTCATCGAAACCATAAAAAATTACCCAATTGAGTATTTTTTTCATTCTCCACTACATCTTTGCATGTTATTGAGTTCTGGAGAGCTGCGTCATCGAGCCAGGCAGGTTGTTGGCATTTTCAAAAGTTGCAGCTGTCATTAATGAAGCGAAGCTGAGAAGCTACAAAGTCACCAAAGAAGAAGACCAACAAAGTTTGTCACTGCCACAGGTATGATACTATGGACATGAATTTGTTAAATGAAGACCCAACTACCTTGGAGGTATCCAGAAGAACAGGTTGTTTACAATTCTACCAAAGGATGCAGGGTTGTCATCTGCAGGTTTCCAAGGAGTTTGCTAATAGTTTCACTAGAACAGCTTCAAAGGTGGGAATACTAAACCTCACAATAACGCCAGGTAGAATTTCAGCAGCAATAGGAATCCCTAGAGTATGGGAACAGTGGTTTAAAGGCATCAAGTTCACCATGCAGGACTGCAAAGAATTCATCAAACCACAACATAGTGAAATTGATCTCACAAATTCTATCCCAAGGAGCTACATGAAGGAGAACTACTCAAATTCATTGTTAATCATTTAGAAGTACTTCACCTGTGAAGGAAGGTTTCACATGGTCTACTCCTACCACCTTAGGCTTCTACTGCATTTTGTGGGTAAGAGGTCTCTTGACTTGCCCTTTTACTTATACAGAAGTCTAACTAAAATGTCAGATAAGGTCCAATTTAAAAAAGAAGGAAATGAAACTTCTCTCTTTCACCATGGTTAAATTGATTAATCTATTGGTATTAGAGGATTTGAAGAGATTAGGCAGAGATTGATCATATTTTATGTTCATGAGTGGTTTTGAAGTAGATGTTGTCACTCCTAAAAGAGTTCCCAAAACTAGAGATATTCCATCACCAACAGTGGCAGAGAAGTTAGAACCAGTGAGCATGGAGACAGAGCCCTTGCAGAAGATTGACACACCCAAAGCTACACCTGCAAAGCAGAAACCAACAATTAGCAAACATGGCAGCAAGAGAGTTACTAGGAGCCAAATGGTGGTTAAGGGTAAATTATATGACATCTTGCATGCAATTGATACTGAAGAAACTCCCATTGTCCAAGTTGAAAATGTTGAAGATGGGGGAAGAAAGCTAAAGAAATGAAAAAAAGCTAAAAAGCTAGAGTTTACAGGTGATGATGTTGATTTCATGTTTCAAGCTATAAAACCAATGACAAGACATGCAATAAAGGTCATGGAAAGCAGAAAATAGATTCAGAAGGTCAATGAAACTGTTCAGCCACCACCAAGCATCATAGACCTCTCCTCACCTACAAAAGAAGAATTAGTAATCAAACAAAAGAAGGGTAAAGATAAAATCACTGAAAAGACAGAAGTTGAAACCCTTAAGGAACAGTTGAAAGAGGCAAGTGAAGAGATATCAATCTTGAGGAAAGAGGTAAAGAAGCATAGAGCAAAAAGAGTGCATTTTGAACAAATGAGGAATATTTGGGAAGATCAAGTCACAAATGTCTCAAACACCTTGGACAACACGGAAAAACTGATAAAGTGGACTCAGCCACTAAGAAGAGAGTTCAAGAACATAAAAAAGGTAAACTTGAACTTGAAATCCAAGAATAGGACACTGAAGGACCAGGTTAAATACCTTCAAAAACAATTGGATCCAATTCATGAAGAGCTGGAAAAGAAAGGTTTGAAAATGACTGTGGTGGAAGAGCCAATAGCTCAAATAATCATAAATGAGGAGGAAACACCACAAGAGAAATAATTTGAGATTTAATATGCCTTAGAATGTTCATTACATGTAGAAAATCAAGATTTTGCAGCTGGAGGTCACTTTTTCGAGATAGTTTTGAAATGGCCAAATTCTGGGTTTTTACACAGTGTCATAGTGTTCCTCAGGCTTAAAGCCAGGAATACACTACAAAAACAAATGTAGCATCCTTTTTTCTTCTAAATTCGGTTTTTGCAGTTTTCAAGGAGGGAGATTCATAATGTTGATGTGTCATGATATGATTGACATGATGGAATAGAAAATAATTCAAGATAGGTGGAAAGGTTACTTTTCTCACGCTACCAAAACTCGCTACGAAACTGTCTTGTTTTCATAGCAAGAAATTGTTAAAGGTTGTGGAGCATCTTAATGGAATTTTTGGACAGTTGGATACCTCCAACATGTCAATGGAGCTTATTATTAAATATTTATGACTCGGAGCAAGTTCTATGAAGACAGGTCATCAGCCAAAGCAGCTTTGAAGATAAGGGTCATCTATTCCTAAAAAACAAGGTTATGCTTCACAAGTCTAGGAGGGTTTTAAATATGTAAAGTGGTAATGAACTCTGTCATGTGTCTTTTGAGCATGTGATACTTATTTTGTAACCATCATGTAATTTTTTCATAGATAGGATAAGAGCAATGTAAAAAATAGGAGTTAGAGTCCTATTAGGAGATGGTTTATTTAAGGTGTAGCTGTTAGTTTTCTGTTAGAAGTTATGTCTTTCAGTTATGAAAGGTATCATAGGATAATTCAATGATCTAGCCACTAGGTAGATCATTCTTGTTGTAAATAATGTCTTTTTAAAGACAAAGCATCGAAGTAGTAAGGGGTTGGAGATTTTTTGCACCAAACTACTGCCTTTATGTACTTGACTTATATCAGTAATACAGAGTGACATTCTTCTTGACAGACCTGAGATTTTCATGAGGTTTTTGATGTCCTATTGATATATATCTTTATGTTTTATCACTTGCAATAGATTCCATCTCTATTACTCAGAATTCATAAGTTTATGCTCTGACTTCCTTTAGTGATGAAATGACAGTGTTTTCATATGTTTTATGTGTGAGTTGCCTTTGTTAAAGACCTCTATCTGCCTCAGCTTCCATGTTAAGAAACCTTTGTCACTGAAAATAATGATTGTCAACTCCATAAGCCCAATGGTAGCAAGCCTACATTCTTTTCAACCTACAAACATAAAAAACAAGTTACATTTCACATAGAGTTAGCCATCTATTACTATCATTATTCAATATCATAAAACCCCCTTGAGAGAGCCCTCTCAAACTAAAGAGGCTAAGCTTCAGTTAGAAGTGGTTTGAAACAGTTACACTGAGCTGTTTGATAAGCATCCAATCAAGTACAATTTTGTGATAACGTTTTGGTGCGTCTACGGGGTGTCTAAAGATATACTTTTCCTGAAATTTTGAAGCTGAACTCTTGAAGGTAGCAGGAGCTTAGAATATGTTCCAGGCTCCAAATACCTTGGTGACTCCATTAAAAATTATCATGTTCAAAGGTGGCTTCGAAAAGGATATATACGAGGAGTAATCTTGACCCAAATCCACCTACAATTGTGGAAAATCCAAACACAATTTCCAGAGGTATTCAAGGCAGTTATGCACAATCAGGTACTCCATTAGACACAAAATTGTTATCCTCTGAAGTTTTAAGAAGTCCTGAAGATAAAAATTTTGATGATAAAATTCAGGAAGTCTTGTTTAGGTCTGAAAATGAAAAAGAATTGACCGAGATTGTTTTAGACCTACAAAGAAGAGGTATTGATACCTCAGCCTTAGTAACCCAGAAAGATAAAGAAGAATTTTGGGAGGCGGTCACATCAAATTTATTGTTAGAAAGGGAATATTTAGATAAGTTGAAGGAACTAGACCCATTTGTGTAATATTCCTACTTAGCCTAAGCTAAGAGGAATATTCATTTTTGTTTTACTTTCTATTGCATGAATAAGTGAATAAAGGAGGACATGTAAAAACTCCTGAAAATACTGAATAAATCAATGCCCATGTGAACAAAGATAAATCAGGGCCATGTAAATAAATCACTTGCAGGTGTGAAAGGGGTTTGAGCTATGAGACTGGGTCAACCTTGACCAAATCTACAGCGTTTTCTAGGTTCAATGTATCTCATGAAGGGACAACGCAATTCTAGAAGTAGGCCCCTCATGTGAAAGGAGCTAACTCATCAAGGTGGTTTAGGGTTTGCAAAGGCTTTCATCTTATAAAAGGAAGGGGAAGGCAGCAAGATAAGGTTGTTGATTGATTATATTTCTGAGTATCTTGTCTGTTTAGACAAATACTATTCTCTGTTGTTTAGTAGATAATTGTGTTGCTTAGCACTTGGAGTTCCTACGCAGGGATTTCACCTCTTCCTTTGAGGATTCTTGGAGGAGTATTTTCTGATTTGATCCACTATCAGGCTTGGGGCCAAGCTCTACTTCCAATTATAGTGCATATCCAGTGAGGGTTTGTCTGCTTTTGTAAGCTGCAGCAAGTGGGATTCTAGATCTACAGATATCTAACTTGTATTGGAGCCTCTTCTCATGGAGTGTGTCTTTTAACCTCCTGGAAGAGTGCATCCACTGTTTTGTGCTTCAGATTTGTATCTTGGTAGTTGGCCATCTATGTTATTCAAGCTACAGTGCAGTTTTCGTTGAGGAACTGCATTATTTTCATTAGAGGTTCTGCAGGGTGTTTTGATCCCATTTTTTATGAGAGATCCCTGGTGTTGGGCTTTGCCTTCCACTTTGGTGATCCATGGATTAGCTTGTTGATCCATGTTCTGTTTAGATCTAATCTATTGTAATGTAAAATCATCTTCATAATTTTTTGCATCATTTTACAGATCTGCAACTTAAAACTCATATCTACTCTTGTTTATGCATGATTTGGTCAAAACCCCAAGGGGGTCTTGTAAATAAGACTATCTAGTTTCCAGATCTGAAATAGATCTGATGTTTTGTCCACATATTTTTCCTAGATCTGAGTTGTAATATTCAGCTACTACAACTCCTTAAAATAACGTTGTTGAGCCATTTCTTAGTATATACATGTGTTGCAGCCTTCTTTTCTGAAGATTTATTGCTCTCTTGTCTCTTGGATTCTACTGTATATTGAAAGAGCTTCATTGTAATTCTGATTTGATATTGCATACTTATAAGTTAATCATATTTGATGGCCTCCTTCTCATACTATCCAATACTGCATTATTTCTGAAGCAGTTTGTTGTGCATAGCTGCAACCCCTCTTGTAGGATGTTTTTCAGCTAGACTAGGTGGTGGGAGATCTGTTTACCACACCTAGTTTGATTTGTTTTTGCTCCCCTTTTGAATCTAGACTCCAAATCTACCAATCTAAGGGATCCAAGGGCTTTAAACTAATTTCTATACATCAATCTCCCAGGAGTGCGTTATTTCAGCAGGCTTGCTGTGTTATTCCAGATTTGGAATATTACAGTGGAATCGGAGCTCCTTTCTTGGCACAGCCTGTGCTTTCCTTGGAGCATCACAGCCATGTTGAATTAAAAATAAGATCAAACTCTTACTCAGAGGGAGAATAGGTATCAGAACAGAGGTCACAAGAAGTATTATTACACTATTGATGATCAAGACAAGGGTAAATCCCCTAATACTACAAGTGACAAAGAAGGAGAAGATTTTGCAAGAACTCTTTTGGTGGCCATGCAAGATCTTGCCAAAGAGATCAAAGAGATGAGGATGGACAGAATGAGGGAATATCCTGTGAGATTTCATCTAGGGGAAAGCTCTGACATGTCTCATCACTGGACTGGTCAACCAGTGTACCAGCCACAAGTCCCACAAGCCTCACAACACTCCACTATGCCTACCTTCTTGGCTATGGAGAATGAAGGACCACAAGAGAAATCTTCCCTTGAAGATTAATTTGTGGAGTATGATTCTCTGAATTATAGGTTCAAGGATCACTTGAGTTTCCAATATTTGTTTCACCTCAAGGACAGAAGAAGACTAAGGCAACAGTATAGAGATGGTTGGTTCTTTCATAATCAGGATAGACACCACTCTATGGGTAGATTATTTTTGCCCAAATTTGATGGATCATCCTCCAATTCTGCCAAGGCATGGGTAGAAAAGCTGGATATTTAATTTCAGTTGAACAAAGTCCCTGAGATTGAAGCCATCAAGATTGCAGCGCACAATTGGTGGTTCCATGGGTTGTCTACATTGGGACATATCAATGTGACTACCTATTCTGAGTTTACTATAATAATGGAGGAGAGGTTTGACAGGAAGGATCCTGAAGCACCCTTCATAAGCCTTACAAAGCTGAAGAAATCAGGGGATGCATGGACTTATATCTCTAAGTTTCTAAGATTATCAATCATGGTCCCTGACCTACATGTAGCAAGGAGAGTCTACATGTTCATCGATGGCCTGGAGGAACATTTTCATGGGTTGGTTAAATCTACCAAGCCCATCACTTTGCATGATGCCATTGAGAGGGCTAGAGACCTCTAAGATGCCTTGCCAAAAGTAAAGGCAACTTTCCAGAGCAAGGCCCCTCACTTTTCTAAGGGGAAGGAAGGAAAATCTGCTCCTTCCAAGGATATCTCTTTGAAGAAACCTCTTGTTATTGAACTCGGGAGGGAGTTGAGAAAGAAGAGATTGTGTTTCACCTGCCAAGAGTCATGGGCACCGGGACATAGATGTGTTGCTGGGAAAGCACACTACATAGAAGTATTCTCATATTTTGAGGAGGAATATGGGGACGATGAACCTAGGAGGGTTCATAGCGCTGATGATGATGAAGAAGATCAAACACCATCCGGAGATGGGAAGGTTGCCTTTGCTCAAATAAGTGGGACTCTTGAATATTTGAGAGGAGCGCCTAATTACTTGACCCTAAGAGTACAAGGTTCAGTCATGAATCAGAGAGTATCTGTCCTGATTGAAAGTGGGACAACCCACAACTTTATTGATGCTCATCTTGTGCAAAGGAGAGCAATCCCCATTGATACCTTTGATGGATTTTCTGTTTTGGTCCCAGGAGATAGGACCATGCAATGCATGCAATATGTTCCCTCACTTTCTGTCACTATGGGATCCTACACTCTGGTGGATCACTTCTTTGTAGTTGACATACCAGACACCAACATCATTTTGGGTGTCCAATGGTTGATTACCTTGGGGAAGGTTACCACTGATTGGAAATATTTGCAGATGGAGTGGGTGGACTTGAAGTGTGGGAAACCACAAATGATTCAAGGCATGCACACTTATCCTTCACCTAGTACTTCCACACAAACAAAAAAGATGGATTTACGCAGTGGAAGCAGGGACCTCACAGTCCCTTCTCTCATGTTCATGAGGATGCTGCAAGGGACATTCTTATCTAGTGGAAATCCACCTGGAATGCCATCAGATTTAGATCTTGTGGGAAAAGCCTCACAAAGTGCTGCTCCAAATCTAGATCCAAGAACGATTGGAGCAATGAGAGACAAATTTACAGCGCTAGAAGGCTTGGGATAGCCCAAGAATGAGGGGGGTCTTCTTCCTACATCACTATCACCCTCTCACTTTTCTGAATCTGCGTTGTGGGAGGAGAAGGATGGGAGGATAATCCTTCCAATAAAAAAATTTGGCATGAGAAATGTCAAAAAGGAGATCAGCAACATGACAAGCACTTCCATGGATGTATCAGCAGCGCTGTCATTATTGAGCAGTGTGGATCTGTATTGGAAATCTCAACTGCTTGTAGATTATTCCAAAGATCTCCACACAGGTATGATACTAGATGGCATGGAGCAAGGAGAGGGCTACTTAGTCCAACGGGGAGTCATCTATTATCATGGTAAGGTCTTCTTGGCTAGAGCTGCCAAGCTCAAGTAGAAGATCATACAAGGAGCACATGAATAATTCTTCCTCAACGATATGCATTCAATAAAGATCTATACCCTGATTATGAGGATCTTTGATTGGGAGGGCATGAGAGAGGAATTACATCGGCACTTTCAAGAGTGCATTAGCTATGGAGGATTGGGGCAGCCAATGGACTCTTTGCAAGAGTCATCTCAGCCAGCTCTTCCTTTGCTTGAGAGGATGGAAATGCTCATGCACAACTCCATGTGTATGAAGGACTATGATGGTAAAGGATCTGATCATGCCAAGCAAGTTTTATTTTCTGATTTATTACATTCCTTTGCCATTTTTTTGCAGGATATGACTCCTAAAGGGAGTGATAGATCATGTGGATCTCATGGGTTTTAGTGGGCCAATAGAGATGTTGAACTTGGCCACTCCCTTATTGTGCAAAAGGAGATTCCTTCTTATGATGGGTGCTTTCCAAAGGAACCAAACTTACCTATCATCTTCAGCCATGTTAAGGTGACTCGTGTAGAAATTTTGTGGTGCGAATACCACTTACCACACCTTGATCTCATGCGGGCAGGTAATGCATTGCGCTGGCATCACATTTAGGATTTTGACCCACCTCCTCAAGTTCAAATTTCAGTTTGCATATATGTAGTCTTGCTTCCATACTTGGATGATATAGTTGTATTGTTTATGGGGTTGTATGGATAGAGGATGGGCACTGTGTATGTACCACATGGTTTAGAACTTCTACCTGTACTTCATGATACATGTTTTAGATGTAGCATTGCTTCAGCCATGTTTATTTCTGTTGATTTTTTCACTCTTGGCGGCATGTACTATGCACATATTATGTTGACCTTGGAGGAACAATTTATGATGTATTGGCTTGATGAGAACTTGGCTTATTATGAGGACTTGATCCTTGATGATTCCATCAATGGAGGAGGAGAAGTACTACAGCTCTTGCCTTATCAGTTGCTTGAGGACAAGAAACATTTTGGAGGAGAGGACTATAATATTCCTACTTAGCCTAAGCTAAGAGGAATATTCATTTTTTTTTTACTTTCTGTTGCATGAATAAATGAATAAAGGAGGACATGTAAAAACTCCTAAAAATATTGAATAAATCAATGCCCATGTGAACAAAGATAAATCAGGGCCATGTAAATAAATCACTTGCAGGTGTGAAAGGGGTTTGAGATGTGAGACTGAGTCAACCTTGACCAAATATATAGCACTCTCTAGGTTCAATGTATCTCATGAAGGGACAACACAGTTCTAGAAGGAGGCCCCTCATGTGAAAGGAGCTAACTCATCAAGGTGGTTTAGGTTTTGCAAAGGCTTTCATCTTATAAAAGGAAGGGGAAAGAAACAAGAGAAGGTTTTTGATTGATTATATTTCTGAGTATCTTTTCTGTTTAGACAAATAATATTCTCTGTTGTTTAGTAGATAATTGTGCTGCTTAGCACTTGGAGGTCCTATGCAAGGATTTCACCTCTTCCTTTGAGGATTCTTGGAGGAGTATTTGCTGATTTGATCCACTATCAAGCTTAGGGCCAAGCTCTACTTCCAATTGCAGCGCAAATCCAGTGAGGGTTTGTCTACTTTTGTAAGCTGCAGCAAGTGGGATTCTAGATCTGCAGAGATCTAGCTTGTATTGGAGTCTCTTCTCACGAAGTGTGTCTTTTAACCTCCTGGAAGAGTGCATCCATTGTTTTATGCTTCAGATCTGTATCTTGGCAGCTGGCCATCTATGTTATTCAAGCTACAGCACAGTTTTCATTGAGGTACTGTGTTATTTTCATTAGAGGTTCTGCAGGGTGTTTTGATCCCATTTTTGATGAGAGATCCCTGGTGCTGGGCTTTGCCTTCCACTTTGGTGATCCATGGATTAGCTTGCTGATCCATGTTCTGTTTAGATTTGATCTATTGTAATGTAAAATCATCTTCAAAATTTTCTGCAGCATTTTACAGATCTACAACTTAAAACTCAGATCTACTCTTGTTTATGCATGATTTGGTCAAAACCCCAAGGGGATCTTGTAAATAAGACTATCTAGTTTCCAAATCTGAAATAGATCTGATGTTTTGTCCACAGATCTGTCCTAGATCTGATTTTTAATATTCAGCTACTGCAGCTCCTTAAAATAACGTTGTTGAGCCATTTCTCAGTTTATACATGTGTTGCAGCCTTCTTTTTTGAAGATTTATTGCTCTCTTGTCTCCTAGATTCTACTGTATATTGAAATAGCTTCATTGTAATTCTGATTTGTTGATGTATACTTATAATTTAATCATATTTGATGGTCTCCTACTCATATTTTCCAAGACTACGTTATTTCTGAAGCAGTTTGTTGTGCATAGCTGCAGCCCCTCTTGTAAGGTGTTTTTCAGCTAGAATAGGTGGTGGGAGATCTGTTTACCACACCTAGTTTGATTTGTGTTTTCTCCCCTTTTGGATATAGACTCCAGATCTGCTGATCTAAGGGATCCAAGGGCTATAAACTCATTTCTGTACATCAATCTCTCAGGAGTTCGTTATTTCAGCAGGCTTGTTGTGCTATTCCAGATTTGGAATATTACAATTTTAAATCTTGCTAAGAATTAAATCTGGTTTTCCTTTACTTGAGTGGAGCTCAATTGTAACTCGACTACAATGACCAGCCACACCACCTCCTAGCAGTGCATATTATTCTACTACTTTTGTCCCTAAAATTACTACAGTCCCTGTCATCATGGCTGGAAATTTTCCACCTCCACCTTCTGTTGCACCTGCTAGGTATGCTCCTCTTGTTCTTCCAGCTGCCCTTAATGCCCTTCCAAGAAAATATTCTGCGAGGATCAAAACTTGGGGTAGTGATGAAGAGATTACAGCTAAAGAGCATGTATACCATTTTAATGACTTCATAGACAGGGAGGAGGTTGACCATGAAGATGTCAAAATGAGGCTTTTTGCTCAGAGTTTCACTGGTGAGGTCAGAAAGTGGTTCAAAGACCTTGCTCCAAGAAGCCTACATAATTGGAATGAGCTTGAAGATATATTCTTAAGAAAGTGGGGAAATAGAACCAACCCTTTGCAAGCCCTCACTGAGTACAATATCTTGAAAAGAGTTGTAGATGAAACTGTCCAAAATTTCTCTAAGAGATTTAACAAATTTTATGACTCCATCCCTGCCCATCTTAAGCCTCAACCGGGAGTAGCTCAATTGATATATGTTGAGGATTTTGACTATGACTTTTTTATCATCCTCAGAGAAAGAGAATCCTCTTCACTAGCATAAATGAAAAATGATGCTGTGAAGGTGGAAGTCAATATGATAGCAGCTAAAAATTCCAATATGGGAAAGACAAAATTGAAAGAAGAAGATAAGCCTTCCACCTCAGATGATAAATTTTACTCCATGATGAAAAAAATGGAAAAACTAATGGATAGGCTTGTCCTTGGAAATACTTCTGCACCTCCTACACAAAATGAACCACAATTTAGAAATCCTCAGTTTAGAAGACCTCAAAACTAGCAGAGACCAAGGGAAAATAGAAATCAGCCTAACCCTCAAGTAAGGCCTCCTTTTCAGAAAAATTTAGTTGATGAAGAAGATCAGCTTGAAATACCATAAGACTCCATTCATTTCCTAGATGAAAACATGTCTGGAATGTTTTTGACTAAAGAAGAACATGATGAGTCTGATCATGATGTAAACAAGGGTGAGGAACCATCTTATTACCTTAAATATTATCAACATGTAATCTTTGAGATGCAGAAGCAATACGACCTCAGAAACAGAAATGTTCCAATTACTACAAATAAAACACAGCCCAAGAAAGATGCCCCTAAAGCAGTTGAGGTTAGAAAAGATCCACCACCTCCTCCTCCTATCAAATAAACTAAGAAAATTACTTATGTTTTCAGTTTGGAGAATGAGATTTCCAAAATCAAGATCCCAGTCCCTTTTGGAGAAATTCTTAAGGTGAATGAATACAGAAGTAAAATTGTAAAAATGTTGAATTCCCAACCAGGAGCTGTTGACATCCTTAATGTTCAAGAAGATTATCCTACCATATACTTGGGACCAAGATTGGAAGATGAGCAGAATGAAGAGGTGCCTCCTTTCTATGTCAAAATTAGTATCCATGACATGACATTACACAATTCCATGTTGGATTCAGGAGCCTCTCATAACCTCATGCCCAAAATGATTATGGAAAGGATGGGATTTGAAATCACTAGGCCATATAAGGACTTAATTTCCTTTGATTCAAAAAGATTTCAATGCATTGGATTGATAAAAGATGTTGTTGTTGGTATTACACAAGTCCCTACCAAGACAGTGGTAATGGAAATTGTGGTAGCAGACATTCCACCCAAACTTGGCATGTTGCTATACAGATCATGGGCAGAAAAGATCAAAGGCACCATGCAGATGGACCTAACTTATGCCACCATTCTTTTTTTTTGTGAGCAAAGAAGATTGTACAGAGAGACAAGGATGGCTTATATGGTGATTAGTAAGGACAAACCTCATAATTTCCCAATTTATGTTGTTGAAACTAAATTAGGATCAACTATTCTTTTCAATGAGTTGATTGATGAAGTAGAAGATGAAAGAAAACCAGAAATTCAGGAGGTTGAAAATCAGCAAGTAGAAAATCAAGGAATCGTTGAAGAAAAGGCAGAGGGCTAGTGGTTGTTACACTTTGATGGATCAGCAGGAAGAGAGGGGGTTGGAGCAGGAATTTGGATCACAACTCCAGAGGATGAAAGTAAGTTCTATTCTTTCAAACTGAACTTTGATTTTACAAATAATATGGCTGAGTATGAATCTCTATTTTTGGGTTAAGAAAATTTGAAAATATTGGGTGCCCAAAAACTTTATGTTTGTGGAGATTCTGAATTAGTTATTAAACAAGTTGAAGGTGTATATCAAACCAATAATGTGAGAATGAGATCATACAAAAATTTGATTATGGAGATGTTAGAAAAAATTCAAGAATACTCATTCATTGTTAAGACTAGGGATCAAAACTCAGTAGCTGACTCCCTAGCTATTTCTGCAAGTCTGTTTGTTATCCCTGCACATTCCACTAAAATATATGAGGTTGAATTTCGTCATAGGCCTGCTATCCCAAACAACATAATTCACTAGAAAGTTTTAGAAGATGACCAGCAAGTCAAAAACTTCATAGAATTGAAAGAGGAGTTTGAAAGCACAAAAATAGATCAGCAAAACATGCTTGCTGAAACTAAGGGTAATTCTGAAGTGTTGCAGTTGAATAATAATTCTATACCCAAAGGTCTCATCACACTTGAAAATATTTTTGACCAAAATGATATGTTCAAGTCTCCTAGGATACAAGCTGATGATGAAGAGGTAGAGAGTTGTAACCTTGGCACAGTAGCAATGCCAAAAATGATTAAGCTTTCAAAATTTATTTATGCAGATATGAAACAAAAATATATTGAGATGATGAAAAGGTTCATAGATTTTTTTGCATGGAGTTATGCTGATTTGAAGAAATATGATCCTACTATTATTCAGAATACCATTCCTATTAAAGAAAATGAAAATCCTTCCAAACTGAATTTGAGGATGATTAATCCACTTCTCATGCCTTTGATTGAGAAGGAAATTAAGAAGCTCTTTGATGCAAAAATTATTGTCCCAATAAAATTCTCAAAATGGCTTGCAAAATTGGTACCAGTCAAGAAAAAGAGTGGAGAAATCAGAATCTGCATTGACTTCAGAAAATTGAACAAAGCTTCTCTGAAGGACAATTACCAAAGATGGACCAAATTATACAGAACATTGTTGGTTCCCAAAGGATGTTTATGCTAGATGGTTTTTCAGGGTACAATTAGATACTAGTGCACCCAAAATATTAAGAGAAAACTTCCTTTACAACACCATGGGGGACATTCATGTATGCCAAGATGCCCTTTGGTCTGATGAATGCAGGAGCGACATTTCAAAGAGCAATGGACATTGCCTTTGTTGAGGATAAGGATAATTTTGTGGTTGTCTATCTGGATGACATACTAGTTTTCTCAAGGAGAGAGGAAGACCATTTGAAGCATCTAGAGAAATCTCTGCTAAAGTGTAGAAGGTTTGGTATTTCTCTTAATCCCACTAAGAGTATTTTTGCTTTAACTTCTGGAAAGTTTCTTGGGTGCATTATTTCTAAATATGGGATAAATATTGATCCAAACAGATTCAATTCCATTCAGAAAGTAGATCTGCCTAGAATCAAGAAGGAAATTCAGTCTTTCCTAGGAAGAGTGAATTTTGTGAGAAGGTTTATTCCCAATTTTGCTAAAATTTTCAAAGATATAACTAAGATGCTGAAGAAAGGAGATGACATTAAATGGACAGTGGAAGAAAATAATTCATTTGAAGAAATAAATAAGGCACTCACTCAGGCCCCAGTGTTGATTAGCCCAGATTTTTCAAAGGAATTTTTGGTTTTTACATTTGCATCAGAAAACACAATTGTTGGAGTTTTGCTGCAAAAAGGATAGCAAGGTATAGAGCAGACCATTTCATTCTTTAGTAGGACCCTTGTTGATTCAAAGTTGAAGTACAATATCCTAGAGAAACAGGAATATTCTTTGGTCAAATCCATCAAAGACTTCAGAATTTATATTTTTCATTCTCATGTCATAGCATTTGTGCTTAATGCTATAGTGAAGGAAATATTGACTCAAGCTGATCCTGATGGTAAAAAAGGGAAGTGGATAGCTAACTTGCTAGAGTATGATATATAAATCAGACCTACAAAATTGGTGAAAGGTCAGGGGCTAGCAAAGCTGATGGCTCAGTCCAATTTGGACTGTCTTGATATGAACTTAATTGCAGAAATTTCAGAATTATTAGATGAAGATGAAGAGTTGATTCCTATTGAAGAGAAGTACATTATTTCTGGTTGGTACAGAGACATTGTCTTTGTCTTACATCATCATAGAGCTCCTACTGAATTGACAAAATCTAAAGCAAGGTTTGTGAAGTTGAAATCTCTAAGGTACTGCATCATAGATAAAAATTTGTATTGGAAAGATACTGGTGGCATTCTTTTGAATTTTTTGCTGGAAGAGGAAGCTGAAAAATTGATTAAGGAGTTTCATAAAGGAGATTGTGGAGGTCATCACTATTGGAAGGCCACAGAAAACAAGGTTCTTAGAGCAGGGTACTACTGGTCTTCCATGTTCAAAGATGTATACAAGAAGATAGCTACCTGCCATGAATGTTAGATTTTTTATGGTAAGAAAAGATTTTTACTTTACCCTTGATGTCTATTTATGTTGAGGCCCCATTCTAGCAGTGGGGGCTAGATTTTATTGGTGAGATTCATCCATCATCTTCAGGGCAGCATCGCTTGATCTTGACAGCAACTCGTTATTTCACTAAGTGGATTGAAGCAATCCCAACTAGGCAAGAAAATGATGCAGTTATCATTTCATTCTTGGAGAATAACATATTGTCCAGGTTTGGTTGTACTATGAATATCATCACTTACAATGCACAGGCTTTCAAATCTAAAAGGTTGATCAGTTTTTTTCATCAATATCACATTACAATTGGACACTCTACTACTTACTACCCACAAGGTAATGGTCTTGCTAAATATTCTAACAAAAGTATTGCGAGTATTATTAAGAAGGTGTTGCGGGAAAATAAAAGGTCATGGAATTTGAAGCTGAAGTATGCTCTGTGGGCTGATAGAGTGTGTACAAAAAGGTCAATTGGTACTTCACCTTATGAGTTGGTGTATGGAGCTGAAGCCATTTTTCCTACATCCTTGGGAGTGTCTGTTATGAAGTTGATGCAAGGATTAAAGGAGGAGCATAATGCTATTAAAAGGATAATAAACTAGTTGATAGCTCTGCAATAAAAAAGGGAGGAAGTATATAAAAGAAATCATCAATCTCAAAATAGAATTGAGAATACATTTGACAGGAAGGTCAAAGAGGAAAAATTTCAGATTCAAGATGTGGTATTGAAGTGGGAGGCCAAAATTGAAGAAAAGGGGAAACCTGGTAAGTTTGAGAATATTTGGAAGGGTTCATTCATAGTAGTTGCATTCCATGGAAGCAACACTTACCTACTGCAGGAGATGGATAGACAACCTTATGTTAGAGGGCCTATCAATGGCACGTTTTGAAGCATTATTCCTCTTAAGTTCTACTGATATTTCATTCCATTATATATATTCCATTTTGTTATGATTTTCTGCTAATAAAGACAAGTTGATCATCGAGCTTGAGCCTGAGGTGAAGGCCATTAGAGTTTGAAAAAGTCTTGGCAAATTTCAGAGTTTTTATTTCCAAGAAGATGGATAGCACTGGAACTACAGGTTCTTTTGTGTACCATAGGGGTGAACCATCCCAAGTGGAGCCACTGTTATCACTCAGAAAAATGTGAAACATTATTTTACATGGTCATAGAGTTCATTTGTGAAAGGTTTCCTTAAGCCAGTTGATATAGGAAAATTTCAAATTTTTACATGTTTAACCTATCCTAAGGTTCAAATCCATCTTCATTTAGGTCATGTCATGTCCCATCAGTCATCACTAGGTGCCAGATTTCATTTCCCAAGTGTTTAAATTCAAAAAGGACACTTAAGCCAGTTTTACATCTTTTCGTAGCATTTTACACTATGAAACAACAGTTTTCGCTACGAAACTGCCTAATAGTTTCATAGTGAAACTATCAGGGAATGAACTAGCAACGCTACAAAAAATTGTTTTCCTATCTGTCTTGTCAAACCTGAGGTGAAGTGTCAGTTCATCATTGGAGGAGTTAGGGTGGATGTCATTTGAGTCTGTTAGGGTTAATTTAAAAGTACAAAGGTCATGTCTGAGGTCATCCAAACCATTTTTAGCATGCATGTGTCATGAATAAGGCATGAGTTGTCATCGAAACCATAAAACATTACCCAATTGAGTATTTTTGTCATTATCCACTTCATCTTTGCATTTTATTGAGTTCTGGAGAGCTGCTTCATCGAGCCAAGCAGGTTGCTAGCATTTTCAAAAGTTGCAGGTGTCATTAATCAAGCGAAGATGAGAATATATAAAGTCACCATGGCTGCAAAGACGAAGACCATCAAATGTGGTCACTGCCATAGGTATGAGCCTATGGACATGGATTTGTTAAATGAAGACCCAACTACCTTGGAGGTATTCATAAGAACATGTTTTTTACAATTCTGTCAAAGGCTGTAGGGTTGTCATATACAAGTTTCCGAGGATTTTTCTAATAGTTTCACTAGAATAGCTTCAAAGGTGGGAATTCTAAACCTCACAGTAACACTAGACATCATTTCAGCAGCAACAGGAATCCCTAGAGGAGGGGAACAGTGGTTTAAAGGCATAAAGTTCACCATGCAAGACTGTAAATAATTCATCAAACCAGAGCATAGTGAAATTGATCTCACAAATGCTATCCCAAGGAGCTACATGAAGGACAACTACTCAAAGTTGTTGTTAATCATTCAGAATTACTTCACCTGTGAAGGAAGTTTTCACATGGTCTACTCCTACCACCTTAGGATTCTGCTACATTTTTTGGGTAAGAGGTCCCTTGACTTTCCCTTTACTTATACAGAAGTCTAACTAAAATTTTAGATAAGGTCCAAGTTAAAAAATAAGGAAATGAAACTTCTCTCTTTCACCATGGTTTGATTAAGTTGTTGGTATTAGAGGAGTTGAAGAGATTGGGAAAATATTGGTCATATTTTATGTTCATGAGTGGTTTTGAAGTAGATGATGTCACTCTTAAAAGAGTTCCCAAACCTAGATATATTCCATCACCAATAGTGGCAGAGCAGTTAGAACTAGTGAGCATGGAGACAGAACCTTTGCAGAAGATTGACACACCCAAAGCTACACCTACAAAACAGAAACCAACTATTAGCAAACATGGTAGAAAGAGAGTTACTAGGAGCTCAATAGTGGTTAAGGGTAACTTAGAGGACATCTTGCATGCAATTGATATTGAAGAAACTCCCATTGTCCAAGCTGAAGATGTTGAAGATGGGGGAAGAAAGCTAAAGAAAGGAAAAACAGCTAAAAAGTTAGATTTTGCAGGTGATGATGCTGGTTTCATGTTTCAAGATAGAAAATCAATGATAAGACAAGAAAAAATGGTCATGGAAAGCAGCAAAGAGACTCAGAAGGTCAGTGAAACTTCTCAGCCACCACCAAGCATCATAGACCTCTCCTCACCTGCAAAAGAAGAATTAGTCATCAAACAAAAGAAGGGTAAAGAGGAAATCACTGAAAAAAATAGAAGTTTAAACCCTTAAGGAACAGTTGAAAGAGGCAAGTGAAGAGATATCAATCTTGAGGAAAGAGGCAAAGAAGCATAGAGCTGAAAGAGTGCAATTTGAACAAAAGAGGAAGAATTGGGAAGATCAAGTCACAAATGTCTCAAAGACCTTGGACAACACACAAAAACTGATAAAGTGGACTCAACCACTAAGAAGAGAGGTCAAGCACATAAAAAAGGTAAACCTGAACTTTCAATCCAAGAATAGGACACTGAAGGACCAAGTTAAAGACCTTCAAGAACAATTGGATCTGATTCATGAAGAGCTGGAAAAGAAAGGTTTGAAAATGACTATGGTGGAAGAGAAATAGCTCAACTGATCATAAATGAGGAGGAAACACCAAAAGAGCAATAATTTGAGATATTAAATATGCCTTAGAAGGTTCATTACACACCGAAAATCAAGATTTTGCAGCTGGAGGTCAGTTTTTGGAGACAGTTTTGAAATGGGAAATTTATGGGTTTTTACACAGTTTCGTAGCGTTCCTCAGGCTTAAAGCCAGGAATACGCTACAAAAAAACCTGTAACAGCCTTTTTTCTTCTAAATTTAGTTTTTTCAGTTTTCAAGGAGGAAGATTCCTGGTGGTGATGTGTCATGATATGATTGACATGATGGAACAGCAAAGAATTGAAGAAGATAGGTGGAAAGGTTACTTTTCTCACACTACGAAAACTCGCTATGAAACTGTCATGTTTTCGTAGCGAGCAACTTTTAAAGGTTTTGGAACATCTTAATGGCCGTTTTGGATAGATGGAGACCTCCAACATTTCAATGGAGCTTATTATCAAATATTTATGACTCGAAGCAAGTGCTATGAATAAAGGTTGTCAGCTAAAGAAACTTTGAAGATAAGGGTCATCTATTCCTAAAAAACAGGGTTATGCTTCACAAGTCTAGAAATGTTTTAAATATGTAAAGTGGTAATGAAATCTGTCATGTGTCTTTCGAGCATGTGATACTTATTGTGTAACCATCATGTAACTTTTTGATAGTTAGGATAAGAGAAATGTAATAAATAGGATTTAGAGTCCTATTAGGAGATGGTTTGTTTAAGGTGTAGCTGTCAGTTTTGTTGAAAATGCAGCAAGATGATGGAGCTTGGTGAAATGAAGTCGCCTTCACCAAGTGGGCCCGCAGGCAAATTCTGGCGCAAAATCTATTTTTAGACTATGTCTATTTTTAGACATATGGAGCATGGTTCGGGGATTCCAGTTTGAGATTCTTGGAGCATTGTTCATGTTGGTAAAAATAGATGAGACTCTATTTTTAGGTCGAAGAGGTCGAAGTCTATTTTTAGACTGCCTCTCCTTAAAACAGGGAAGTCAAATATTATTTACCCTTAATAATATTTGGACTATAAACTTCAGTTTACTCTCTTGGAGCACTTCAGTTCGAGCCTTGGAAGTGGCTCATGCATCTGAAAGAGGAATTATGCTATTCCCAAGGGTTTGATGGCATCATGCATGGTTGACTTCAGTTAGGACTTCAGTGGCAGAAGTTTGGTGGAGTTAATGAGACAGCTAGTGGAGTTGTGTTCGTTTTAATTTAGTTGAACTGGTTGAGATTAGTTTAACTAGCTAATCAACTAGTTATGAGTGGAGTGAATTAAATATTATTTAATTCATTAATTAGTAACTCATTATTCAACTCAAGAACACATCAGTTCACTACAGTGCATGATCAGTTCAGTGGAGACCAGTGAGAGAGGTAGATGAAAGGGTGGAGTTAGCTATCAGTGGCGACATCAGTTGTGCATGAGATTTGCACCACACTTGGAGGATTTTTCCATGACAATTGCGCAGTGAAGCCAAGGAGATTCGAACCTTGGATCTCTATATAGACAGGCCTGGATTGCGCAATAGAGGCAAGGCAATTGGCGGTGAGTTTTGAACCAGTAACCTGTTCAAAACTGAGCTAGATTGTGTGTAACTTCATGAGAAAGTACCGAGTACTTGTGAGGAGTATTGTACTGAGTTTGTTACATGATTTCTCCATTATAATATACACAATAGCTGCGGGGTTTTCAGCTATAAGCTTTCCCCATACATACCGTGTTAATGTGTATGATGAATTGATGTGCTATCGCTTGTTTTATTTCCGCATGTTTGATGATCTGAGTGGAAGAGATTATGTGTTGCATATAAATTCGAATTGTATGTGATCAGGATAGTCTCGGTGGATAATTAATCATTATTCATCAAATTTCTACATGGTATCGGAGCTATTGAAGTTCAGATTGATCATCACAGTGATTACAAACTTATTTCGGTAGACAGAGTCTGCATGCGGGCCAGGTAGCCTCCAGATTCATCTTTCTTCGGAAAGTGAAAGGTCTGGTAAACGCCCCTTGCAGTCAATCTCTGTGCTAGAAATAATTTGTTCTCACATATCTAGAGCGGTTGAGCTTTGAGGTGGAATTCGAAATTTTGCAGCAGTTTTGTTTTCTTGGTGCCGGTGTTGAAAATGTCTTTCAACGGTTGGCGACTCGAATATGCTCTTGAAGGCAGTTCGAATTATGTTGCATGGAAGGATCGCATGGAGGCAGTATTAGAAGATAATGGTCTGAAGGAGTTCGTAGATACGGATGTCCAAAAGCCCACTAATCCTGCTGAAGTCGAAGCATGGCAAAAGAAGATGGCGAAATGTCGAAGGATCCTATTGGAGGGCGTCAAGGATCATATTGTATCCAGCCTGCATGGAAAGGCTTCTCCATTTCTTATGTGGAAAGCTTTGACGGATCTATTCCAGAGTAAGAGTGACCAAAGGAAGCTGGCGCTCAAAGATAAGCTCAGGAACATCAAGATGGAGAAAGGCGACAGTATCGCCAAATACCTCACGAAGTTCACTCAATGCAGAGATGAGCCGGGAAGTGTGGGGGTGACTGTCGAAGACGAGGACATGGTCGACCTGGCTCTCCTTGGTCTTCCGAAGGCTTGGCACTCATATCAAGATAGTGTTAATGGTCGGGAGAAGCTGCCGGGATGGGAGCGCCTTTGGGCGGATCTCATGCAGGAGGAGATAAGGAGGACTACTCGGGATGGATCTTCATCAAAGGGAGCCGATGAAGAAAATTGCGCTTTGGTTGCCAAAGCAAAGAAGGGGAAGGGTAAGAAAACTTCTCATTCCGGTGCAAAGGGCAAGAAGCAGGATATGGCGAAAGTGAAGTGTTTTCACTGCCATGATCACGAACATTATGCTACCAATTGTCCAAAGAAGAAGAAGAACAAGCAAGCGGGAAGATCTGCAGATGGAGAAGCTTTGGCTTCACAGTTCGAGCTTGACTTTTCACTGATCGCATGCTTGGTTTCAAGTGTGCTGGGATCGGTATGGTTCTTGGACAGCGGTGCGTCATTTCATATGATGGGAGATCGAGAGTTGTTCTCAGATCTGGAGGACAAAGATTTGGGTGTGCACATCGAGATGGGCGATGATGGTAGATACAGTGCGACTGGTATCGATACCATATCCTTTCAGAGGGAGTCTGGTAAACCCTTTGTACTAAAGGATGTCATGCATGTACCTGGATTGAAGAAGAACTTGATCTCTATGGCGATGTTGGAGGATAAGGGGTATGATGTGGTCTTCAGCGAAGGAAAAGCCTTCCTGCGCAGTAAGACTACTGGAGAGACCCGGAAGATAGGGGTTCGAAATCAGAACCTTTATCAGTTGCAGGTAGATGACTGCGCAGCTATGGCATGCAAGGCGGGAGAAGTGGTGAGCCGGGATGATGAGGGCGAACTGTGGCACAGGAGATTGGGCCACCTTCACCATGGAGCTTTGAAGATTCTGCAGCAGATTTCTACTGGACTTCCTAAGGGCACTCTTGCGCAGTCAGATCAGTGCAAGGGGTGTACTTTAAGGAAGTATGTGAAAGCCACCTTTCACGAGAAGGATAGTCGCGCCACGACGATCCTTGAGAGAGTTCACACAGACGTGTGTGGTCCTTTCTCAGTTGCTTCGACAGCAAATCACAAGTATTATGTGATCTTTGTTGATGATTTCTCTCGAAAGTGCTGGATCTTCTTCATGCAGAAGAATTATGTGAGTTTAAAGCACTGGTCGAGGAGGAGTCGGGGAAGAAGGTGATTTCTCTAAGGAGTGATAACGGTGGTGAATTCATCTCGGCTGAATTCAAGGAGTTCTGCAGCGTAGAAGGGATTCGGAGAGAGCTCATCGCACCCCATAACCCACAGCAGAACGGGGTGGCTGAGCGGAAGAACATAACGATCGTGGGTGCTGCACGGGCGATGTTGCATGATCGGGGCCTACCCCTTCACTTGTGGGCTGAGGCATGCAATACAGCAGTGTATGTGCAGAACCGTTGTCCTCACAAGGTTCTTGGCATGAGTACACCAGAGGAGGCTTATTCTGGCAAGAGGCTTGATATTTCCCATTTGCGGATCTTTGGTTCTCCTGTCTACATGCATGTGACGAAGGATGCGAGAAGGAAGCTGGATCCAACCGCTGAGGTTGGAATATTTGTGGGGTACACTGATACACCTCACAACTACTAGGTGTATTTGTCAGACAGTCGAAAGACTGTTGTGCGACGGGATATAAAATTTCAGGAGGAGAAAGCCATGCAGTGTTCGCTTGAGAGGGAGCTACACTTGCATGCAGATGAGGAGCTGTTAGTTCCTAAGGAGGAGCTTCCGGATGTGGATCAGCCACAAGAGGAGGTTCGGGAGGTGGAAGAAACCACCCAGGCAGCGCCAACCATCAGAGGGCGCATGCGCACTACAGAAGCTGAGCGACTGGCTCGGGATGCAGAGAAGGTTGTAGGACCACCTACAGCACAGCGCAGACAGAGACAGTCACCGGATCGGTACATTGGATACATGGCTCTTATGAGTCAATGTGTTGTGACGGAGCCATCCTCTTTTGAGGAAGCTGTGGAGGAACCCGCATGGGTAGATGCCATGATCGAAGAATATGATTCGATCGTCAGAAACAGTGCATGGGAGATTGTCCCAAGACTAGAGGGGAAATCAGTGGTGGGTTCGCGATGAATCTACAAAGTGAAGCAGGCGGCTGACGGGAGTGTGGAGAAGTACAAGGTGAGATTTGTCGCCCGTGGCTTCTCACAGATCGAGGGGATCGATTATGAGGAGACCTTTGCACCTATCGCAAGGTACTCTTCCATACGGACGATCCTTGCTCTCTCAGCGCAGATGGGATGGCACATCCATCAGATGGATGTGAAGACTGCGTTCCTCAACGGAGTCATTGAGGAGGAGGTGTACATAGAGCAGCCTGAAGGTTTCGAGATCTTCAGCAGTGAGTCGCATGTGTGACGACTCAAGAGAGCACTGTACGGGCTGAAGCAAGCACCTCGTGCTTGGTACACTCGGATAGACAGCTACTTCACCGGGCTTGGATTCTCCAAGAGTGAGGCAGATCCAAACCTGTACCAGATTGTGGTGGAGGGGAAGCTGTTGATCATCGTAATGTATGTAGATGATCTGATTTTGACTGGCGATGAGCAGTTGATACTTTCATGCAAGGAGGATCTTGCACGAGAGTTTGAGATGAAGGACTTGGGCATCCTTAATTATTTCCTGGGATTGGAGATTTGGCAGCGCAGCGGAGGACTGTTTGTTTCTCAGGGCAAGTATGCCCGGGAGATTCTGGAGAGGTTCAACATGCAAGGCTGCAAGCCTGTTGACACTCCTCTTCCTGGTGGTTGGAGGAAGGAGGATGATACTTCAGCGAAGGTAGTGGATGCCACTGTCTATCGACAGTTGGTGGGGTCGCTTATGTATCTGGTCAATACACGACCCGATATATGCTATGCAGTTAACCAGCTTTCGCAAGCTATGGTTAAGCCTACCAAGCTCTTGTGGAAGGCAGGCAAGCATGTATTGCGCTATATTAGAGGCACATCGGGATATGGTCTATGGTACAGATAGGAGGATGGAGCGAAGCTTTCTGGCTTCACTGATGCAGATTGGGCAGGGAGCCCAACGGACCGGAAGAGCACATCCGGAGGAGTTTTCAGCATTGGGTCGACAGCAGTTTCCTGGTACAGCAGGAAGCAGAGATCCGTGGCACTCAGTTCAGCAGAGGCCGAGTACATGGCAGCTAGCTTGGCTGCATGCGAGGCTATTTGGATGAGGAAGATCCTCGCAGGATTGTTCAGGTTGCATTTGGAGCCTACGGTGATCTACTGTGATAACCAGAGTTGCATTAAACTCTCGGCTAATCCAGTATTTCATGATAGGTCCAAACACATCGACATCAGGTACCATCATATCAGAGATTGTGTTCGGCGGAGAATCATGATGCTTTCATATGTTCCCACGGAGGATCAGGATGCCGACATCCTGACGAAGGCGCTCACCAGGAGCAAGTTCGAATTCCACAGAGGCAGGATAGGGGTTGAAGATAATCCATATCTTGCTGAGAGGGAGTGTTGAAAATGCATCAAGATGATGGAGCTTAGTGAAATGAAGTCGCCTTCACTAAGTGGGCCCGCAGGCAAATTCTGGCGCAAAATCTATTTTTAGACTATGTCTATTTTTAGACATATGGAGCATGGTTCGGGGATTCCAGTTTGAAATTCTTGGAGCATTGGTCATGTTGGTAAAAATAGATGAGACTCTATTTTTTAGGTCGAAGAGGTCGAAGGCTATTTTTAGACTGCCTCTCCTAAAAATAGGGAAGTCAAATATTATTTACCCTTAATAATATTTGAACTATAAACTTCAGTTTACTCTCTTGGAGCACTTCAGTTCGAGCTACAGAAGTGGCTCATGCATCTGACAGAGGAATCACGTGATTCTCAAGGGTTTGATGGCATCATGCATGGTTGACTTCAGTTGGACTTCAGTGGCAGAAGTTTGGAGGAGTTAATGAGACAGATAGTGGAGTTGTGTTCTGTTTATTTTAGTTGAACTAGTTGAGATTAGTTTAAATAGCTAATCAATTAGTTATGAGTGGAGTGAATTAAATATTATTTAATTCATTAATTAGTAACTCATTATTCAACTCAAGAACACATTAGTTCACTACAGTGCATGATCAGTTCAGTGGAGACCAGTGAAAGAGGTAGATGAAAGGGTGGAGTTAGCTATCAGTGGCGACATCAGTTGTACATGAGATTTGCACCACACTTGGAGGATTTTTCCATGACAATTGCGCAGTCAAGCCAAGGAGATTTGAACCTTGGATCTCTATATAGAAAGGCCATGATTGTGCAATAGAGGCAAGGCAATTGGAGGTGAGTTTTGAACCAGTAACCTGTTCAAAACTGAGCTAGATTGTGGGTAACTGTATGAGAAAGTACTGAGTACTTGTGAGGAGTATTGTACTGAGTTTGTTACTTGATTTCTCCATTATAATATACACAATAGCTGCGAGGTTTTCAGCTATAAGCTTTCCCCATACATACTGTGTTAATGTGTATGATGATTTGATGTGTTATCGCTTGATTTTATTTCCGCATGTGTGATGATCTGAGTTGATCTGAGTGGAAGAGATTATGTGTTGCATATAAATTCGAATTGTATGTGATCAGGATAGTCTCGGTGGATAATTAATCATTATTCAGCAAATTTCTACAATTTTTAAGTTAGAAGTTATGTCTTTCAGTTGTGAAAGGTGTCATAGGAGAATTCAATGATATAGCCACTAGGCAGATCATCATTTTTGTAAAGAGTTTCTATTTAAAGACAAAGCATCGAAGTAGTAAGGGGTTGGAGATTTTTTGCACCAAATTGTTTCTTTTATGTATTTGACTTATATCAGTAATACAGAGTGACATTCTTCTTGACAGACCTGAGATTCTCATGAGGTTTTTAATGTCATATTAATCTATATCTTTATGTTTTATCACTTTCAGTATATTTCATCTCAATTACTCATAATTCATAATTTTATGCTCTGAATTCCTTTAGTGATGAAATGACTATGTTTTCCTATGTTTTATGTGTGAGTTGCCTTTGTTAAAGACCTCTATCTGCCTCATCTTCCATGGTAAGTGTTATCACTCAGATTTTCCTTGAAGTTTTTAGAAGAGGAAAGGGGTCCGAGGTAACCACAAACCAACCTTCAGGTACATAATCTAGCCAATATGTACCCAGAGAGGGCTCTCTCTATAAAATTTAGCTTTGTTTTTGGAAGATATTAGGCTAGTTATAAAGTCCAGGGATTTTGATTTTGTTTGAGTTGATGGAATTCTTTAGCTAAGATTAAGATCAAGTAGTTTCAGTCCATTGGGCTAATGGAGTCAAAGGATTGGCTGCACTGGCTTAAGTCTTTTAACAAAAGATGGTTTATCAGGGCAAGATAATCAAACTAGAAACAATTATAGATCTAAAGTGAATGGAATGGAATTCAAATGGATGAAAGGCAATAAAGAATCTTTCAACACATTCAAGAGAAGAGAAATAGATTGATTATCAATAAAGAGCAGTTAAGTATTCTTTACTAAATAACCAAATATGCATGAACTAGACAAACAGGAGCAATTAAGAATTCGTTGTTTAAACTAGTTTAGAAGCAAACATTTAGAATAATAACGACTGAAATCATATTACACCTAAGTACTTTATGATTTAATTCTTTTCGTTAAATATTAAGATAATGAAACACAGATGATATCATAAACAAATGTAAAACTTTAAAACATGGGATAGAGATGACTTATTGATCCTTCATTCGACACATGAATCCTGAGAAAATTCTTCCGCCTCAATTCCTTGTCCAGTTTTTCCACGAAAAATTTCTCCAAAAGCTCTTTATTCCAAAATATTCAATGTTACATCAGAGTATAAGAATCCACCCTCAATAATCCGATTGAGGGCTTATTTATACAAAAAATCATACAAAATATCTCTTAACAAAACGAGATATAATCTAAGATGAATCACAAATAAGTTACAATAAAAATAGAGACAGATGGTCTCATAGATAAGACAAAAAAGCAACTAATGTTGTGTTGTTTCCTCCTTTTGAGAATGTGCTGGAGGCAGGACCTATATTTTAGCTCATCGTTGTCCTCTTCAGTAATTTTGTTCTAACTGACTTGCTTCACTAATACTCTTTGTTTTTACTGATACACTTTAACTGAACTGATACTCTTTGACCTTTGTTTGTCCCTTTATCCTTTATACTGTAGTAAATAGGCAAAATTTGATATAAGGATAAATTTTACAAAAGTTCCAATAGATCTTCCCACCATTTGTCTTCTGCTATTTTGGTCCGTTGAAGCTTCCTTAATGTTTCATCAGCCTCGGTATATCTGAAGAAATTAGGCTGATTAGGAAACAAATGTCTTACTTCATGTTCAAGATAAAACAAATTCTCTAATCTGTCATGAAGATTCCTTCCTGTAGGTAATGTTGCTTCTGATGAAATGGTTGAAGAACTGGCTATATTGTGAGCATGTATATCCAATTTCTTAACATAAGTTTCCAGGTCCATTATTTTATCTTCTGAAACCATAGGGTTGGGCAACCCTTTATTCAATAAAACATTAAACCTTTCTCTGAAAGCAATGATTTCACTTTGCATGTCAAAACACCTTCGTTCTAAATTTTGCATAAGAGTTCTTTTAGTAAAAACTCTTTTTATCTCCAATATTGTTGCAGTTCTGTCGTGAATACCTTGATCTGCAAGTTGTTGTCTGGTTTGGGTGTTTAGGAATTGTATGAGCTAATTGGCTTCCTCAGGCCGATTTCCTAATTCTGCTCGTGTATTCTCAACTTCATCCAAAGCTACTTTGACCAAATCATTCTGCTCGTATATTATCTGGATTGAGGACCAAATATATTTTATTGACTGAATAATATCATCCCAAATAATGTCATTTATTTCTCTTAAAGGTTTCTCCAATGTAAGATCCCTTTCCAAGGCTTTAACTAATTTTTCCAACTTTTTGACTTCCCTTTTTTTGTCAGCAACAGTTATTTTTGAAAGATCATATTTCTGTTCCAAACTAATAAGTTGTAACTTTGTGTGCCGAAGTTTTGTTACTTGAAGTTTGAAGTCATTCATTGATTTTATTAGTTCTTCTGTACTCAAATTTGAAGTATTTACCTGTGATGGCTCTGCTGGTTGACCTGTTGGCTGACTTGTTGTACCTGTGATAACCATTGCTGTAGATACTGGAACATTGGACTGCTTGTCTTTTAAAGCTTGTTCCGGTTCTTTTTCTGTTTCAATCAGTTTCTCATTCATTTTCAAGAGCAACTCCATCATTTCTTCTTCAGAATTCTTCTTTATTACTTCTTTAGTTTGAGGATGTCTGGAAGCTGGCAATTTCAACTGCTTTCTCAAAGCTGCAATGTCATCATTTTTTTTCTTGATTAGAGCTTCTATGCCTTTGACATCCTTTGGATTGTGACCTAATCCAATTATTATTTCCTCCAATGTTTTTATCCTGTTATCTTTGGCTTGAGAAGAAGCCTTTTCAAGCTGCAATTGTGTATTGGTATTCTCCAAAGATTCCTGTAACCTGTGAGCTGCCATTGCCTTATCAGTCAAAGTAGAATAGATCATTTCACCAATCTGCTTATGTAACTCAATCTGATCTAAAGGATGGATATCCTTTGCTAGGACTTCAAAGTTTGTCCTAATATAATCAGCAGTTGTTTGGGGTTGTTGCACCTTGGTTTTGAAATGGATCATTAACATTTTGCCCTATTGGATGTCAAAATCTGACATCAATCTTTCTTGATTCTTTGGAGCCATTTTCAGATATTGATTATATACTTGTATTTTCAGTGGATCATTCCTGGCCTTGATATTGATAAATTTCTTCTTTATATCTCCTGTATCTTTAACTGGTGTTTTGAAAGAAGATATTTCAACACTCTGTTGCTTCTGTAGCTCTTTCCTTTGTGAGGTAGTGGACGCTCCACTGACCGTTCCTGTTTGTTGACTGCCCAATTGTTCTTGTCCTTGACTATCAAGGATTTCATCAATAGATTCTACTTCTAGAGGAGTATTCAATTTATGTCTCTTGGTCTGAGGCTGTTGTGAAGATCCAGTGAGAGGGGTAGCAGCTTTAGCTTCTCTCTTTTTTCCCTTTTCCACATTTAATGGAGTCTGCAAAATTGAAATTTCTACTGGATTGGTTTGAACGGAAGAAACTTGTACTTGATCCTGTCCCTTGGAAGTTTGAGGTTGTTCTGTCATAGTTAATGTTTCTTTAACTTGTGTATCAACCTCTTTCTCTTTTCCCTTAGATGATACTGCAATGTTTTCTTGTAACTTCTGTTGAAAAGTTCCAGTTGAGGAAGGACCAACCTCTGATCTTGGTACCTATGCAAAAGAGTCTAGGTCAAGCATATTTTCAAGATATTTCATAACATTGTCTACATTGACCTGCTCACTATCTTGCTCTATCAATGTGCCTTCTATCCATTCATCTGTATTAGCATATTTTTCAATCTCCGGAATTCTTTGATGGATGTATGGTGCTGATTTATTTTTCATTCTTTTATCACAAATGAAGTTGAATGGGTCATAAGGTTCCCAATAGAAACTCTTTTGTAATCTAAAACGGTCTTCTAATATTCTTTCAGCTTCTTCTCTTGCATCCCTAGAGTTACAGATAAATGGACCTAATTGACTTTTGATCCAGAGTTGAGCCTTCTTCTTTGCATTACAAAAATGAATTATATCAGAATTGTTCATCTGCCTGAAATATTCTAATGCAAAGATTCTCATGGGGACATATTTTGGCAATTTGAATGGACATAATTCACATCCATATATTCTGACTTCTGTGTGATTTTGGTATAAATACCAATCACCAACTTTGTATTGTTTTGAGAGCTGTAAAGTTTTCTTGATTTCATTGCTGATTCTTGGAGGAGAAACTCCTGTCAACAAGGTGGTTGCAGGGTGTATAAAAAGATCAATGAATTCATTATAGGAATAGGGAGAATCTCGAGAACTATGAGTGATGGCTGACCAAAAGATAACAGACCTAGGATTCCCTTGGGCATCAAGCTTTTTGGTATAGAAAGGGAAATTTTCCGACTGGTAATAGAGCATGAGATGATAAATTACAGAAGAATATTTAAACACTTTCTCATTTTCTAATCTCATGAATTGATCATGGATTTTTTCTGCAATGTATGATGCAAAGTCATACCTCACAACAGGAGGCTGTCCAGGGGTAAAAATAGACAATAATACTAGAGTTAAATGGTCAACATATTCACTGGTATTAAAGCCCATTATAAAGGATGTCATTTCCAAAACAAGTCTACCCTCCTCAGTGAAAAAAGCATACCCATAAGGGGGAGGGCCTTTAAGCTGATGATCAGGCAACATAAAGGTCTGGCAGATGTGGCTTAATTCTTCATGGGATAGTTTGGTGGATTTCTCAAGTAAATCTCCCATGGACAGGGGAGTGAGGGCCTGATCAGGTTGAAAATGTAGCATCTCATTGATAGACTAAGCAGTAATTGGGAAAAGGACATCTTGATTTGGGGATAAGACTGCTCTTTGGTTAGGATCATAATTTGCATGGCAAAAATGGATTATTTCAGGGAAAATATGGACAGAGGGAAAGAGGTACCGGGGAAGATTAGATTCCCATAACCCAATCGTATCCAAGCCATTCAAATAATTGTCTCTGCAGTGACAAAAAATTCGAAGAGGACTATCAATAAAAACCAGGTCTTTGATTTGGAAATCTCTGTCGACTAATGATAAATAATCCAGGTCTCTATGAGGGGCATTCAATGGGGTGACGTTTAAAGCCACAGGAACTTCCATTTTTGGTTCTTGTGGATTCAAAAATGGAAATTCGGCTTATGGTGAAGAATTGAGCAAAATTACAGGTTTCAACGGGAGAAACAGGTACAATTGCAGATTGGGAATTCAATTACAGTTCTTGGGATTAAGGAATGAACCAGAAATTTAATTTTTTAACTCTGTTTCAGTGAAAGAAAGAGGAAAACCGAGTTTCTTACAGAGTTTAGTTTAAGATTTAGGGTAAATACCTGTTTTTGGAGAAAACAACGTTTTGAACAGATGCTGGTTAATGCGGATAATCCCTGAGAGGCTTGACTGCAATTTTCTTTGACAGGATAAAGGTTGGCGGACTTTAGAAATTTGAAATTCGAATTTTCTGCGTGGAGGGTGTATTCGTTCACTTCGTACAAAATAATGAAAATGACGCGAATTTTTGTTTTATTGGCAAAGTCGAATGGGGGGCGAATTTTTTATTATTTTAATAAATGACGTCATCCTGTACGACAGATGAGTCACGGGGAAAGGTGGTAAGTGGTTTATTCCGCACCACTTTTGAGGGAAGGCGGTTTTGGGTGGAGAGGCAGCGAATCCACAGAACGGATGACGCGTGGCCATGGCACTGTTTAAAAACCACTATCATTTCGCGCGTTAACTTTCGGATCAGAGATGGCCAATGGAATTGATAAGAGCCGTTGATTTCAGATGGGTGAATCGGACGGTTGACGGGACGTGAAGTTGGCAGGGAATTAAGAAGAGGGCCCGACGCGTTTTATTTACGAATTAATCATTTCGGGAGCATTCTGATTGGCGGGGATTGGTTATTAACTAATAATAAGGATTAATTAATCCCTTGTACAGTGGATGGTCGGGGATGAAAAATGCGCGGGGATGGATTATTTTCAAAGTTTGGTTTTAATTAAACTTTGGGTTTGTTTTTGTTTTAAACACGTAAAACATGTTTAAAAATTTTTCCATATATTTTATTATACGATAATTGAATTAAATTAATCCAATTACCATAGGGGGCGGGAATAATATTAATGTTATTTTTTAGCCAAAAGGGGGTATATTGTGGGTTTTTTATTTGAATAAATAGGAATTAAATACTTTTGGCTAAAAATTCATAATATAAGGGTTTTGGGGATATTACTATAAAATGATTTATATATAATAGGAAAAGGTGATTTTCATAGGGAGTTAATATATAAATTAGAGTTAATATGACAAGGGAACAATGTGAACTCAAAATACTTAAATATAACCAAGAAAGTGAAGATTCAAAATTAAATGGCATTATTATACTTTCATCACTTAGACTTAGAATAAAAGTGATTTTGAGGGCTTTTCATGAAATATTGAAGGATTTTCCTAAGTAAAATGGGATTTTACTTAGGAAAAGATTTTTTAAGAGGTGAATGAATGTGATAATGGATGATTTCAAGTACTTAGGTTTTTTCAATTATTGGGCCGAGGGTCCGGTCCCTCCAAAAGTCAAGGAAATGCCTTGAGCCCCTTTAATCTTCAAATACCTTAGTGCTTAGGGAAATTAGTGAAATGTTTAGGGAAAATGAGAGGGGAAGTTAATAATCTTGACTTTGCTTTGCTGTGAACTTTTTCCAATGTAGTATCTGCCTTTGCACTTGTGATGAAATTAAAATTGAACACATTTGGAACCATCATTCATCACATGTAATTCTACAACAACATCTACCTACCCTACCTACTTACTCTACCATTTTCTCTTCTTTATTAGGGTGCACTTAGACTGGCAAACCCTTATCAATCTTCTTTTTCTTTTACATGGCAAATCTATCTATTTCTACACTTATTACATCCAAGGGCTCAGATTAAACTGTTGAGCACCTTTTATTAACTCTACCTATCTACTTATCTGCCAAGATTAAACTGTTTGGTCAGATATTTATTCTCTATCTCTACAACATGAAATTGAAAAATGAATGAGTCAAGTTTAAACAGTTTGACCCTTCATAAATTGTGGCAAAGTCTAACAAGCTGCACACAATTGCTTATTACAGAAAATGAAATAGTAGTGGCATTTAAACTTGCACACTTTCCTGGTCTATTTTTGTTTGGGGTTCATTTATTTCACTTTTTTGACCATTTTATTCTTTTTACCCTTTGATTTTTCTTTTAGGGTATACCCTCTTTACATTTTTTAAATTTTTTGATTTTTTAAGAATATGGAACACCTTTGCACAAGAAAAAGGTTTGAAAATATTGCATAGTTCAATAAGACAATCATGAAAAATGACACCTATTGGTATAGGAGTCTAACACTGGCTCCACTTGGGGATGGCTTTTCCTGGTGAAAAGTCAAGAACAGCAGGTCAGATGCCTCAAAATGCCTTTAACTGAACCATGAAATCTTCTTTTTCTGGTGGCTTTATTGTATATATGATAGTAAAACTTCTGAAGCTTAGGGCCTTCACTTCGGGCTTCAACTTCAGCAAGTAACCATCCAATAAAAACTGATGCATTAGAAAGGATATATTATGTACATGTTAAAAAAAATTAGAACATCCTAGTAAATAGGATCAAAGTAGTGTTTTAGCATTCGACCATTGACTGGTCCTTCCTCAGCTTCTGAACCATCCAAATTCTTCAAAAAATATGTGTTATTTCCCTGTAAAGCATGAATGATGTAAGGTCCTTTCCATAAGAAATCAAATTTCCCATGTTTCCCTTTATCTTCCCTTCTGGAATCCCATCTCAAAAATTTGTCTTCCAGTTGAAAATATTCTGCTTTAGTCCTTTTGTCAAACATCTTCTTTAATTTTTCCTGCAAAACTTGGGATCGTTGATACACTTCTTCTCTGGTCTGCTGCAAGTGAATTGTTTGATTTATTCTTCTCTGAATATCATTTGGTTCTACTTGAGCCTCCTGAAGTAACTTCATTACAGTAACTCCTAAAGATGATGGAAATCTAGCCTCAATACCATAAACTAATTCATATGGACTGGTCCCAATTGATTTTTTGGTTGTAAGTCTGTCTGCCCACAATGCATTGGTAAGTTTCTTATGCCAATTCTTCTTATTTTCTTCCAATAATTTTTTAATGATATTAATGAGACTTTTATTGGAAGATTCAGCCAGTCCATTACCCTGAGGATAATAGGCTATTGAATGACCTAAAGTGATGTGATATTTATTGCAGAAACTAATCATTTTCTTGGACTTGAAAGCAGCAGCATTATCAGTTATAATTTTTTCAGGACATGGTTTCTAAGAATCCTATAATTACAGAATCATTGGCTTGTCTGGATGGGATAGCTTCAATCCATTTAGTAAAGTAATCTGTGGCAGTGAGGATCCATCTGTGTTGCCCAGAAGAGGGGGGATGGATTTCTCCAATAAAATCTAGGCCCCATTTTTGAAAGGATCTCTCGATGGAAATTGGTTTTAATGGTAAAGGTAACAATTTTCTCTTGCCTTCAAAGATCTGACACTTATGGCAAGCAGTTACAAATTTCTTAACATCTGAAAACAAGGTTGGCCAATAAAAACCAGCCCTTAAGATTTTATCTGCAGTTGACTTCCAGTAGAGGTGTCCACCACAATCTCCTACATGGAATTCATTAAGAACCTTGTTAGCTTCATCTTTTAATAAAAAATTTAATAGAATTCCATCATGATTCTTCCAAAAGAGAGCATTATCTAAAATAAAATACTTTAAAGATGTCATTTTCAAAAACCTTTGTTTCATCCTGGACAACCCTGGAGGAGCTTGCAGGTTTAACAAAACATAAATGATATCAGCGTACCAAGGTGAGTCTAAAAAGGCCTGACTGATTTGTGGAGTCACCATCTCCTATTCGTCATCCAGTTCATTAATGTTCAGGGCTTGGCAATTTGTTTCAGTCATGAGTTGAGCCAAACCTTGTCCTTTTATGAGTTTTGTAGGTCTTATTTCAATATCATATTCTAATATGGTAGCTATCCATTTACCTCTTTTGCCTTCAATTCCATCTTGAGTTAATATGTCTTTAACGACAGCATTAGGTACATAAGCTATCACATGAGAATACAATATATAAACTCTGAAATCTTTAATTTCTTTCACAAGTGAAAAAGCTTGTTTCTCCATGATATTATATTTCAATGACGCATCTCTAAGTGCTTTACTAAAAAAGGCTATAGGTTTTTCACATCCTTGATCATTCTTTTGTAATAAAACTGCTGCAACTGTATGTTCAGAAGCAAATGAAAAAATTATGAAATCTCTATCAAATTTTGGACTGGTAAGAACTGGTGTTCTGGTTAAACCCATTTTGATTTCTTCGAATGATTGCTTGGCTTCAACTATCCACTTAATACTCGAATCATTTCTTAACATGTTAGTAAGCAGTCTAAGTAATTCAGCTAAACTAGAAATGAATCTTCTCAAAAAATTGATCTTTCCTATGAAAGCTTGAAGTTCTTTAATATTCCTGGGATGAGGTATCTGAAAAATGGCTTGTATTCTTTCAGGATCAATTCTAATGCCATATTTTGAAATGATATGACCTAGGAGTTTACCTTCTTCAAGACCAAACAATGACTTTTTAGGATTTAAAGAAATACCATATTTTCTGCATTTTATAAACACCTGTCTAAGATGATCCAAATGTTGTTGATCTGTCTTGGAAAAAACAGTTAAATCATCTAGATATATGACCAGAAAATCATGAATTTCTTTGGCAAAGGCAATGTCCATTGCTCTTTGGAAGGTTTCTCCTGCATTTTTGAGTCCAAAAGGCATCTTGACATATTTGAATGTACCCCAAGGTGTTATAAAAGTCGTTTTGTCTTGATCATCAGGATGAACCAGAATCTGGTTGTATCCTGAGAATCCATCCAGAAGAGAAATTCTTGAAGATCCTACTACCCTTTGTAAGATATGGTCCATTTTAGACAAAGGATAGTTATCTTTTAAAGAAAATTTGTTTAAATTTCTCAAATCGACTCATAGTCTAATCTCTCCAGTCTTCTTCCTTGTTGGTACCAAATTAGAAACCCATTCAGAAAACCTAATAGGAGCAATGATTCTTGCTTCATACATTCTTTTAATTTCTTTCTCAATTGAAGGTAGTAGCACAGGGTTGATTCTTCTAAGTTTCTGTTTGAATGGTTTCTGATCTGGTTTCAAAGGTATTGTATGTTGAATTATTGATGTATCATATGATTTAAGATCTTCATAACTCCAGGAAAAAACATCCTGGAATTCTTTTAAAAGTTCAACATATTTAATCTTTTGATCCTCTGGCAGAGATTTAGATAACTTAACCATCTTGGGATTTCCTTCAGTTCCCAAATCGTATTCTTCAATATCAGCTTTTAACGGTTCCATTTTGGGTTTTAGTGGAATGTCATTTGAGTCAAAAAGATCCTCCAAAGGAGTTAATCCTTTAGGTAAATGATTATCTTTCAGATTAATAATTTCAAATTCATCTTCTATAATCTCATCGACTTCCATTTGTTTCAAATCGTGCATATCTTTTTTAGTGAATTTAGTTGGGTGAAGCATGTGAATTGCAGTCTCTTCTGAAATATATGTTTCTTGTTTATCTATTTGATCAGATTCATTGATTGTTGTGTCTTCATCTATACTACTGTTAGAGAATTCATTTTCTAAGGTCAAACAATTATTAATCTGATTATTATTCACAAACACTTGCCAATTCATAAGATTATCCGGTATAGCAGGTCTATGTCTAATCTCAGCTGTGAACTGATGATTAGGTCCAAAAGGTAATTTACAGGTGCTAGTGAACATTGCAAGACTGTGAGCATGCAAATTTTGTTTTCTAGGAATTTTGGCAAGTTGAGCCTGTAGAAAAGTATTGAGAATTTCCACATTTGTTTCTCTTTATTGTTTTAATCTGGGGTCTTTTGTTGAACATTCACCATTGATCTGTTGAATAATTAACTCAAAGTCTCCTATAATTGATACCCTAATTGCTCCTAATTTTTTGACATGTTTAAGCCCTAGCAAAAGAGCCTCATACTCTGCCATATTATTAGTGCATCTAAAGTTCAATCTATAAGCATGGCCTTCAGCATGATCATTTTCAACGTTATGTATCCAAATTCCAGCTCCTGCTCCTAACTTATTTACTGAACCATCAAATTCTAAATGCCACAGAATTTCATGTTCATAATCTTCATCGACTGTTTTAACAACTTTCTTAACAGGGAGCTCTGGTTTTTCAGTTTTTTCTGGTATTTCTTGAATGCCTGATGTTTCTTTGTTTTCAAAAATTTCTTCGATTTGAACAGTAGATTTATTTGCAGTTTCTGTTTCTGGTGCTTCTAGTTCAGTAGGAAGGTCAAATTCAGCATTATAAAGGATGAAAGATTCCATATCAGAATGTACTGAGTAGACAAGGAAGTTTTCAGGTTTCTCCTGACTACTGACTAAATATTTCATCAAGGTCTCTCTGTATAGTCTTTTAGGTTGACCAAACACTGAAATAGTAGCATATGACATATCTAATTGAAGAGATCCTCCGATTTTGGCACCCCAGGATCTGGAAAACAACATACCATATTTGGGAGGAATATATGCAACTACTACATCCATCAGAATAGATTTCGCAGGGTATTGTACCAAAGTAATCCACAAATCTTTAATCAAACCTAAATATCTTACCTAACTTGAATCAAAAGAAAAAATATCTTTATATGGTCTGGTAATGTCTAGGTTTAATCTTTCCATCACAGCCTTGGGCATTAAATTGTGAGACGCTCCATAATCAAGCATGGCATTATGAAGTATTTTTTCATGAACATTCAAACTCACATAAAATGGAGGAGTTCCTCCACTTTCTGGTTTTCCATTTACTTCAGGGCCATTTACTTCAAGGCCAAAAAGTAGTTTGGGTTGATCATCAAAAACATTTACTGAATCATCCATTCCAGTAATGTTAAGGGATCTGCTAATTTGGCTTCTATAGACATCATGTTTAGCTAATTCTGCTAATGGAACAGCTATCTTTAATTTGCCTATTTCAGCTTCTAGATTGAAAGATTTTTCTGTTTGAGCTCTAGTGTTTTGAACAGTTGGATTTTCTCTATTTTTTGGGTCTTCAGTGTTTTTCTCCTTTTCATGAGTGGGATTATGAGTTGAAGGTTTTTCTGAATTAACTTGTACTGGTTATTCTACGTTTCCTGCAGGAGGAAAAGTATTAGAAAGTTGTTTATTATTTGGTTGATTATCAAACACATCTTCAATTATTGGATTTGCAGGGTTAGGACTTGTTCCAGAAAGAATTTGTACAGGACGCGTGTTAGTTTTACCTTTGATATTTTGTTTTACAGCTTTCTGTTTGCTACTCTCTGGCACGTCAATCCGTTTGCTTCTCAAATTGTATTGTTTATGAACTTCATAAATTGTTGAATCATATCCTTCTTTAAAATAAAAAATTTCTCCTGAATGAGTTTGAAATGTTTCAAGAATGTGATTTTCTTGATCATATTGAGATAGGAAAACCTCTGGTTCACTCTTGTGTTCAGTCAAATTATTTATTTCAACATCCTCCGTTGGTTCCTCAAAAGATGAACCTTCAACAAAATTTTCCTGGAATGGTGGCCTGATGTTTTGGTCAGGAACATTTTTCCCAGTATTTTGGTTTTGATTTCTTCTAAAGTTTGGGTTTCTAACAAAATTTTGACCATCGCCAGAAGACTTTCTTTCGATTGTCTCTACTATGTCTCCCAATATTTCCATCCCTTTAATAATTGCATCCAGCTTTCTTTCAAAAGCTGAAGGCTCTTCGTTTATAGGCATCCTTCTTTCAGCTCTAGCTCTAGCTCGTTTTTCTATGAGGTTAGATTCAACACTAACAACTATGCTTTTCATCTCGTCTAGAGTTTGGGGGGCTCTTTCCTTAAGTGAATATGCTATGTCAGAATCAAACCCATCAGGGAATTTAACCAGTACTGAATCTGGAGGGGGTCTAAGGTTTTGGGGAACAGCGTTGTAGGCTTCGTTGAATCTAATGATATAATCTTGCACTGCTTCATTAGGTCCTCTCTTCAATTTTCCAAAGTCAGATTGGATTTGAAGAGGGTCTTTCTTCTTCTCCCATCTATTTAAAAATGCCCTATACAGGGCTGGTAAGTCAGCAATACTGTTTGGAGCAAGAGCCCTAAACCATGTCCTGACTTCCCCAGTAAGGCTCTGGAAAAAACTTCTCATTCGTACATCGTCAGCGTCTATTTCATAAAATTCAAAGTAATATTTCATCCTTTTGGTATGTTGTTGAGCAGTATAAGTACCGAAACCATCAAAAGGGGTGATTTTACTCTGATAATCTTGAGGCAAAGCAGCAGGGTTCCCTGGCAACCTTAACGGAGCATATCTGTTTGCCATTGGAAGGTGTAATGGAATAACAGGTGATGATGGTCTGGAAGTAGTGGGTGGAGGAGTAGAAGGAGTGGCTTGTGTTTGAGAAGTTTGGGGAAAAGTAGATGAACTTGGGGAAGCTGCAGTAATCACAGAAGTGTCTAAAATTTCTTCAAAGGTCTATTCAGATTGAATGGAATTTTGTAAATACTTGTCAAGATGTGAAGTGATAAATTCAAATTGCAAAACTTGAAGAAATAATGGATCAGGAACAAGCTTGGACAACTCAGATTCAGAAAAATTTATGAATAGAGAATTTTCAAAATGTTCATCAAATGGTTCGTCTTCAAGATATATAATTTTCACAGGACAAGAGTGTGATCTAACAAGAGGTTGGGAACTTTCAGAGCTTCCTTGACTCTCTTGTCTTCTCAGAATTCTGGGAATCAAATTTGGGTTCTCGAATATCGGTGGTGGGTTAGGGTCAGGATTTGACCTGGTATAATGAGTCCTTTCTGAAGCCAGTTTTCTGGATGATTTATATTTTTTGTTTTTTGTTTTAAATAAAATGAAAGTACAACTTCGACAAACTCTTTAAGAAAATTAAGATTTTTAATTAAAATTTTCTCAAATATTTATTGAACTAGAGAGTCTGATTGAATGTTTGAAACCAAAGTTCATTTATTAAGCTAAACCAGAGATAGACTGAAGCAGCATTTATTTACTATTCAATTGCAAAGCAAAAGCATTTCAAAGGCTACCTGGCTGATCTTCAGGCTCTGTCTGTAGCTTATAAGCAAACAATAGTGACAATAAAGATATTCATATTCCCCAGTATGGTCGCCACTATGGTATTACTCAGATTTTCCTTGAAGTTTTTAGAAGAGGAAAGGGGTCCGAGGTAACCACAAACCAACCTTCAGGTACAGAATCTAGCCAATCTGTACCCAGAGAGGGCTCTCTCTATAACATTTAGCTTTGTTTTTGGAAGATATTAGGCTAGTTATAAAGTCCAGGGGTTTTGATTTTGTTTGAGTTGATGGAATTCTTTAGCTAAGATTAAGATCAAGTAGTTTCATTCCATTGAGCTAATGGAGTCAAAGGATTGGCTGCACTGGCTTAAGTTTTTTAACAAAAGATGGTTTATCAGGGCAAGATAATCAAACTAGAAACAATTATAGATCTAAAGTGAATGGAATGGAATTCAAACGGATGAAAGGCAATAAATAATCTTTCAACACATTCAAGAGAAGAGAAATAAATTGATTATCAATAAAGAGCAGTTAAGTATTCTTTACTAAATAACCAAAGATGTATGAACTAGACAAACAAGAGCAATTAAGAATTCGATGTTTAAACCAGTTTAGAGGAAAAAATTTAAAATAATAACGACTGAAATTAGATTACACCTAAGTACTTTCTGATTTAATCTTTTTCCTTAAATATTAAGATAATGAAACACAGATGATATCATAAACAAATGTAAAACTTTAAAACATGGGATAGAGATGACTTATTAATCCTTCATTCGACACATGAATCCTGAGAAGAGTCTTCTGCCTCAATTCCTTGTCCAGTTTTGCCACGAAAAATTTCTCCAAAGCTTTTTATTCCAAAATATTCAATGTTACATCAGAGTATAAGAATCCACCCTCAATAATCCGATTGAGGGCTTATTTATACAAAAAATCATACAAAATATCTCTTAAAAAAACGAGATATAATCTAAGATGACTCATAAATAAGTTACAATAAAAATAGAGACAGATGGTCTCATGGATAAGACAAGAAGTAACCGATGTTGTGTTGTTTCCTCCTTTCGAGAACGTGCTGGAGGCTGGACCTATATTTTAGCTTTTCGTTGTCCTCTTCAGTAATTTTTTTCTAACTGACTTGCTTCACTGATACTCTTTGTTCTTACTGATACACTTTTAACTGAACTGATACTCTTTGACCTTTGTTTGTCACTTTATCCTTTATACTGTAGTAAATAGGCAAAATTTGATATAAGGATAAATTTTACAAAAGTTACAATAGATCTTCCCACCATTTATCTTCTGCTATTTTGGTCCGTTGAAGCTTCCTTAATGTTTCATCAGCCTCAGTATATCTGAAGAAATTAGGCTGATTAGGAAACAAGTGTCTTACTTCATGTTCAATATAAAACAAATTCTCTAATTTGTCATGAAGATTCCTTCCTGTAGGTAATGTTGCTTCTGATGAAATGGTTGAGGAACTAGAAATGAGATGATTGTGAGCATGTATGTCCAATTTCTTGACATAAGTTTCCAGGTCCATTATTTTATCTTCTGAAACCATAGGGCTGGGCAATCCTTTATTCAATAAAACATTAAACCTTTCTCTGAAAGCAATTATTTCACTTTGCATGTCAAAGCACCTTCGTTCCAAATTTTTCATAAGAGTTCTTTTAGTAAAAACTCTTTTTATCTCCAAGATTGTTGCAGTTCTGTCCTGAATACCTTGATCTGCAAGTTGTTGTCTGGTTTGGGTGTTTAGAAACTGTATTAGCTTATTGGCTTCCTCAGGCCTATTTCCTAATTCTGCTCGTATATTATCTGGATTGAGGACCAGATATCTTTTATTGACTGAATAATATCATCCCAAAGAATGTCATTTATTTCTCTTAAAGTTTTCTCCAATGTGAGATCCCTTTCCAAAGCTTTAACTAATTTTTCCAACTTTTTGACTTCTCTTGTTTTGTCAGCAACGGTCATTTTTGAAAGATCATATTTCTGTTCCAAACTAATAAGCTGTAACTTTGTGTGCTGAAGTTCTGTTACTTGCAGTTTCAAGTTATTCATTTGCTTTACTAATTCTTCTGTACTCAAATTTGAAGTATTTACCTGTGATGGCTCTGCTGGCTGACCTGCTGGAGATGTACCTGTAATAACCTCTGCTGTAGATACTGGAACATTGGACTTCTTGTCTTTTAAAGCTTGTTCCAGTTCTTTTTCTGTTTCAATCAGTTGCTCATTCATTTTCAAGAGCAACTCCATCATCTCATCTTCAGAATTCTTCTTTATTACTTCTTCAGTTTGAGGGTGTCTGGAGGCTGGCAATTTCAACTGCTTTCTCAAAGCTGCAATGTCATCATCTTTTTTCTTGATTAGAGCTTCTATACCTTTGAAATCCTTTGGATTGTGACCTAATCCAATTATTTTTTCCTCCAATTTTTTTATCCTGTTATCTTTGGCTTGAGAAGAAGCCTTTTCAAGCTGCAATTGTGTATTAGTGTTCTCCAAAGAATCCTGTAACCTGTGAGATGCCATTGCCTTATCAGTCAAAGTAGAATAGATCATTTCACCAGTCTGCTTATGTAACTCAATCTGATCTAAAGGATGGATATCCTTTGCTAGGACTTCAAAGTTTGTCCTAATATAATCAGCAGCTATTTGGGGTTGTTGCACCTTGGGTTTGAAATGGCTCATTAACATTTTGCCCTGTTGGATGTCAAAAGCTGACATCAATCTTTCTTGATTCTTTGGAGCCATTTTCAGATATTGATTATATACTTGAATTCTCAGTGGATCATTCCTGGCCTTGATATTGATAAATGTCTTCTTTATATCTCCTGCATCTTTAACTGGTGTTTTGAAAGAAGATATTTCAACACTCTGTTGCTTCTGTAGCTCTTTCCTTTGTGAGGTAGTGGATGCTTCACTGACTGTACCTGTTTTTTGACTGCCCAATTGTTCTGGTCCTTGACTATCAAGGATTTCATCAATAGATTCTACTTCTGGAGGAATATTCAATTTTTGTCTTTTGGCTTGAGGCTGTTGTGAAGATCCAATGAAAGGGGTAGCAGCTTCAGATTCTCTCCTTTTTCCCTTTTCCACATTTAATGGAGTCTCCAAAATTGACATTTCTACTGGATTGGTTTGAACAGAAGAAACCTGTACTTGATCCTGTCCCTTGGAAGTTTGAGCTTGTTTTGTCATAGTGAATGTTTCTTTAACTTGTGTATCAACCTCTTTCTCTTTTCCCTTAGATGATATTGCAATGTTTTCTTGTAACTCCTGCTGAATAATCCCAGCTGAGGAAGGACCAACCTCTGATCTTGGTACCTGTGCAAAAGAGTCTAGGTCAAGAATTTTTTCAAGATCTTTCATAACATTGTCTATATTGACCTGCTCAATATCCTGCTCTATCAATGTTCCTTCTATCCATTCATCTGTATTAGCATATTTTTCAATCTCTGGGATTCTTTGATGTATATATGGTGCTGATTTATTCTTCATTCTTTTATCACAAATGAAGTTGAATGGGTCATAAGGCACCTAATAGAAACTCTTTTGTAATTTGAGACGATCTTCTAATATATTTTCAGCTTCTTCCCCTGCATCCCTAGAGTTACAGATAAAGGGACCTAATTGACTTTTGATCCGAAGTTGAGCCTTCTTCTTTGCATTACAAAAATGAATTATATCAGAATTGTTCATCTGTCTGAAATATTCTAATGCAAAGATTCTCATGGGGACATATTTTGGAAATTTGAAGGGACATAATTCACATCCATAGATTCTGACTTCTGTGTGATTTTGGTATAAATACCAATCACCAACTTTGTATTGTTTTGAGAGCTGTAAAGTTTTCTTGATTTCATTGTTGATTCTTGGAGGAGAAACGCCTGTCAACAAAGTAGTTGCAGGGTGTATAAAAAGATCAATGAACTCATTATAGGAAAAGGGAGAATCTCGAGAACTATGAGTGATGGCTGACCAAAAGATAACAGATCTAGGATTCCCTTGGGCATCAAGCTTCTTGATATAGAAAGGGAAATTTTCCAACTGATAATAGAGCATGAGGTGGTAGATGACAGAGGAATACTTGAACACTTTCTCATTTTCTAATCTCATGAATTGATCATGTATTTTATCTGCAATGTATGATGCAAAGTCATACCTGACAGCAGGAGGCTGTCCAGGGGTAAAAGTAGACAGTAATACTAGAGTTAAATGGTCAACATATTCATTGGTATTAAAGCCCATTATAAAGGATATCATTTCCAAAATAAGTCTACCCTCCTTAGTGAAAAAATCATACCCATAAGGGGGAGGGCCTTTAGGCTGATGATCAGGCAACATAAAGGTTTGGCAGATGCGACTTAATTCTTCATGGGACAGTTTGGTGGATTTCTCAAGTAAATCTCCCATGGACAGGGGAGTGAGGGCTTGGTCAGGTTGAAAATGTAGCATCTCATTGATAGACTGAGCAGTAATTGGGAAAAGGACATCTTGATTTGGGGATAAGACTGCTCTTTGGTTAGGATCATAATTTGCATGGAAAAAATGGATTATTTCAGGGAAAATATGGACAGAGGGAAAGAGGTAACGGGGAATTTTAGATTCCCATAACCCAATCATATCCAAGCCATTCAAATAATTATCTCTGCAGCGACAAAAAATTCGAAGAGGGCTTTCACTAAAAACTAGGTCTTTGATTTGGAAATCTCTGTCGAGTAATGATAAATAATCCAGGTCTCTATGAGGGGCGTTCAATGGGGTGACACTTAAAGCCACAGGAACTTCCATTCTTGGTTCTTGTGGATTCAAAAATGGAATTTCGGCTTATGGTGAAAGATTGAGCAAAATTACAGGTTTTGATGGGAGAAATAGGTACAATTGCAGATTAGGAATTCAATTACAGTTCTCGGGATAAAGGAATGAACTAGCAATTAATTTTTTAACTCTGTTTCAGTGAAAGGGAAAGGAAAGCCAAGTTTCTTACAGATTTTAGTTGAAGATTTAGGGTAAATACCTGTTTTTGGAGAAAACAGCGTTTTGAACAGATGCTGGTTAATGCGGATAATCTTCTGAGAGGCTTGACTGCAATTTTCTTTGACAGGATAAAGGTTGGTGGACTTTAGAAATTTGAAATTCGAATTTTCTGCGTGGGGGGTGTATTCGTTCATTGCGTACAAAATAATGAAAACGACGCAATTTTTTGTTTTATTGGCAAAGTCGAATGGGGGGCGAATTATTAATAAATGATGTCAGCACGTACGGGATGAGTCATGGGGAAAGGTGGTAAGTGGTTTATTCCGCACCACTTTTTAGGGAAGGCGGTTTTGGGCGGAGAGGCAGCAAATCCACAGAACGGCCGACGCGTGGCCATGGCACTGTTTAAAAACCACTGTCATTTCGCGCGTTAACTTTCGGATCGGAGATGGCCAGCGGAATTGATAAGAGCCGTCGATTTTGGAGTGATCAATCGAACAGTAGACGGGACAGGGAGTTGATAGGTGTTTAACGGGCGGGACCCGACACGTTTTATTTACGAATTAATAATTTCGGGAGCATTCTGATTGGTGGGGATCGGTTCTTAATTAACCATGAGGATTAATTAAGTCCTTGTATAATGGATGGTCGGGGATGAAAAATGCGCGGGGATGGATTATTTTCAAAGTTTGGTTTTAATTAAACTTTTGGTTTGATTTTTGTTTTAAACACATATACATATGTTTAAATGTTTTTCATATATTTTTATTTATACAATAATTAAATCAATGCGATTTATTTACTGTAGGGGGGCAGGAATAATATTAATGTTATATTTTAGCCAAAAGGGGGTATATTGTGGGTTTTTTATTTGAATTAAATACTTTTGGCTAAAAAGTCATAATATAAGGGTTTTGGGATATTACTATAAAAGGATTTATATATAATAGGACAAGGTTATTTCAATAAGAAATTAATAAATAAAATTAGAGTTAATATGACAAGGGAACAATGTGAACTCAAAATACTTAAATATAACCAAGAAAGTGAAGATTCAAAAGTAAATGGCATTATTATACTTTCATCACTTAGACTTAGAATAAAAGTGATTTTGAGGGCTTTTCATGAAATGTTGAAGGATTTTCCTAAGTAAAATGGGATTTTACTTAGAAAAAGATTTTTGAGAGGTGAATGAATGTGATAATGGATGATTTCAAGTACTTAGGTTTTTTCAATTATTGGGCTGAGGGTCTGGTCCCTCCAAAAGTCAAGGAAATGCCTTGAGCCCCTTTAATCTTCAAATACCTTAGTGCTTAGGGAAATTAGTGAAATGTTTAGGGAAAATGAGAGGGGAAGTTAATAATTTGAACTTTGCTTTGCTGTGAACTTTTCCAATATAGTATCTGCCTTTGCACTTGTAATGAAAGTAAAATTGAACACATTTAGAACCATCATTCATCACATGTAATTCTGCAACAACATCTACCTACCCTACTTACTTTACCCTACCATTTTCTCTTCTTTATTAGGGTGCACTTAGACTGGCAAACCCTTATCAATCTTCTTTTTCTTTTACATGGCAAATCTATCTATTTCTACACTTATTACATCCAAGGGCTCAGATTAAACTGTTGAGCACCTTTTATTAACTCTACCTATCTACTCATCTTCCAAGATTAAACTGTTTGGCCAGATATTTATTCTCTATTCTACAGCATGAAATTGAAAAATGAATGAGTGAAGTTTAAACAGTTTGACTCTTCATAAATTGTGGCAAAAGTTTGACAAGCTGCACACAATTTCTTTATTACAGAAAATGAAATAGTAGTGGCATTTAGACTCGCACACTTTCCTGGTCTATTTTTGTTTGGGGTTCATTTCTTTCACTTTTTTGACCATTTTATTCTTTTTACCCTTTGATTTTTCTTTTAGGGTATACCCTCTTTACATTTTTTATTTTTTTTTTTTTGATTTTTTTTTTTTTTTTAAAGAATATGGAACACCTTTGCAACAAGAAAAAGGTTTGAACATATTGCATAGTTCAATAAGTCAATCATGAAAAATGACACCTATTGGTATAGGAGTCTAACAGTAAGAAACCTTTTTCACTGAAAATAATGATTTTCGACTCCATAAGCCCAATGGTAGCAAGCCTGCATTCTTTTCAACCTGCAAACATAAAAAACAAGTTACATTTCCCATAGAGTTAGCCATCTAGTACTATCATTATTCAATATCATAAAACCCCCTTGAGAGAGCCCTCTCAAACTGAAGAGGCTAAGCTTCAGTTAGAATTGGTTTGAAACAGTTACACTGAGTTGTTTGATAAGCAGTCAATCAAGTACAATTTTGTGATAACAACTCCAATCTATTTCACCCGTCTCAAGGTGATGTGTCTAAGGAACACTTTTCATTTTCTAAATATCACATGATAACCATGATATTCCAATACTGCTACGGAAACAAGATTCTTCTTTAGTCTTGTAACATACAAAAAATATGTGAGTCTGAGAGGGGAGCCAATCTCCCACTAAAAGGTAATTATACCTATTTCAGTCTTGCTATACCTCCCGTCATCTCAAAACTCTATGTTTTGCTTGAGGTCCTTCTCCTCCAAGTCACTAAAGGTATCTTTATTCCTCGTCATATGGAACGAGGAACCTTTGTCGAGATACCACATGCATCCCATTACAGTGATAGCCATGCATGCAATGAGATTAAAATAAATCTCGAATTATGAAGATAGCGCTTCACTTTCTGGTTCAATTGCAGGCTCCTTCTTGCTTGTCTTCTGTGGACATTTCAAGTCATAGTGCATGTGCTCGTGACAGTGAAAGCACTTGACCTTGGACAAGTCTCTCTTTCCCTCTTTGCCTTGGGACTTATTTCCCTTGGCTTTCTTTCCTTTTATGACTAATTTTAAATCTTCCTCTTTGTCTTTTTAGTAGTTCCAATATCTGGTGCTCTGCCTTATCTCTTCTTGTACCAAGTCAGACCACAATCGCTCCTAGTCTGGTAGCTTCTCCCTCCCATTCACAGAGTCCTAGTAGCTATGCTAGCTCTTGGGAAGGCATAGAAGTGCTAGGCTCATCAAATTATCATGGGCTACTATCACACCAAAACTTCCAATCTCATCTTGACATTGAGTGAACTTCGTCAAGTATTTTGGTATCATCTTGCCATCCTCCATCTTGATCTTTCTGAGCTTGTCTTTCAGTGCCAACTTCCTATGGTCATTGATATTCTGAAATAGATTTGTCAAGGCCTTCCACATATCATATGGAGTTTCCTTTCCATGGATACTTGAGAAAATATGATCTCGAACTCCCTCCAACAAGATCATTCTCGCCTTTGCTACATTCTCCTTCCATGCATCAAGAAGTTGATCATCTACTATTGCGGGATGGGGAATATCATTGTCTATGAATGCCTTCAGTCTATTTTCCTCAAGAAATGCCTCCATCATTTATTTCCATGCTATTTAATTCAAATTTCCCTCAAGGGCATATTAGAGTCTGAATCCATTAAAAGACATCTTGATATGTTGTTGGTCCTGAAGATAAATCTGCAAATTCGATGCACCTGTTCAAAAAAAAACTTTAGTTATTCTCTTCTATTGTGATTCTTGGTGCTTTTATACCATGTAGAAATTATCCAAAGGTATTCAATCTTATCTTGTAATGTACTAAAAATAAAATATTGAATCCTTCTAAAATTTGCGGAAACAAAACATGATCGCACATTCACATAACAAGTAAGAGAAAGAAATAATCAATCGCACAACACAAGATGTATCTAGGGAAAACAACTGATCAAAACCTCTATATCTATATATTTCATATATTCAATACCATGAAATAATACAATTTTATTCCTCACACCAAGAAACCTTTGCACTCTGCTAATTGTCTCACTCTGATCCTGCTCGAATCTAGCTTGTGATCTAAGCAAGTTTGGTCCAATATTTAACCTTTTTCTTGCCTAGGCCTGGCCTGCCTTCCTTACACATTATTGGGATAATTAAGCCCTTATTAATTATTAAATTCCCAATTAATGATTTCACAATCCTTTCAAGCCTTCTGGATGTCCTCATGCATGACCTGTACAATTTTCTAATTATACAATTGATAGCTATCTTCCCTTTAACCTCAAAATCAACTTAGAAATGACATGTGACAGCTATTTATAGTGAATTATCAGTTAACTGATTGATCACTGCATGTGAATTAAATCATATTTAATTCACTGGACCTCTCACTAGCTCACCTCTCAGTTAGAACTAGTTAAACCGAGTCAATTAATTACAACTCACAAATAATTGTAACTAGACCCCCTAAAATCATGGGAGAACTATACATGCCTCATCCCTAACCTCTCACTCGAATTTCCTAAGCTAACTAAGTCTTCCTGACTCGATTAACTAATACAAGTTGTCATGAGGTGAAATTACAATTTTTCTTCCAATTTAATTAAGGGAAAATTAAATCAGAAGCCCCCTATGGTACCATTTTTGGGTGTCATTTTCTGGATGTCATTTTCATTGTTTCTTCTTGCCAATTTCAACAATATCCTACATAACTATGTTTCCCACTTATACACAACTTTCACATAAGGTAAGTTGAAGAAAAAATTATAATGTTGTATGAAATATGAAGTATAAATATTTAATCTCAAAGTAAGGATCTAGCAATATAAAAGTGTGTAAAATCATTAAATAAAAAAACTACAATTTTAATCAATCAGATTGTCCAATAAATAAAGCTTGTGTGTGAATCTTAGTGAAGCAAGGCAATTTTGGCCTGCTTCACAAAAATGCATGCCTAACTTTTGTTTGAATGCCAAATTGAATGATTCAAATTTAAGAGTAATTGTTTACTCATAATTAACATTAATTTTTCACAAAGAAATTTTAGTTGTGCAAGAATATTCCAAATTGGATCGATTTCGTATGGTTAAAGTCAAGGTTTGTGTGCCTCAAATAAATGCACACCAGGATCTGTACTTAATTGACTGTGCGATAATGATGATTCTAAACTAAATATAAAATATTTTTATTTAACATGCCATAGTCATTTTCATAAAGGAAATGTTATACAATGAATTCCAAGTCTATCAAAATAGAAATTGGCCATATCTGGCAATGATCATAGTCCGAACAAATATACACTCCCAGGAAAAACCAATTACACTCTTGGTTATGAAATTTGAAATGAGACATGATTGGACAATGCGTAACCTTAGGTTATAGTATTGCATCATTCCTTACAAATATCATACATAATTATGTTTCCCACTTATTCACAAATTTCACATAAGTCAAGTTGAAGAAAAACTTAGAATGTTGTATGAAATTTGAAGTATAAATATTTAAGCTAAAAGTAAAGATATAACAATGTAAAAGTGTACAAAATCATTAAATAAACAATCAACAATTTTAATCAATCATATTGGCCAATAAATGAAGCCGGGGCGTGCATTTTAGTGAAGAAAGGCAATTTTGGCCTACTTCACAAAAATGCACACCCAAACTTCATTTCAAGGCCAAATTGAATGATTCAAATTGGAGAGTACTTTTTTACTCATAATTAACATTAATTTTTCACATAGATTTTTTTTTTGTGGAAGAGTGTGCCAAATTGGATCAATTTCGTAGGGTGAAAGTCAAGGTTTGTGTGCCTCAAATAAATGCACACCGGGACATGTACTTAATTGATTGTGTAATAATGATCGCTCCAACCTAAATATAAAACGATTTTATGCCACATATCATAGTCATTTTCATAAAGGAAATTCTATACACTGAAATTCAATTCTGACATAATAGTAATTAATCATATCTGGAAATGATCACAGTCGAAACAAATATGCACTCCTAGGCGAAACCAATTACACTCATGGTAATGAAATTTGAAATGGGACATGAATGGACAATTCCTAAACATAGGATATAACATTGCATCATGTCTGACAAATATACTACATAACTATGTTTCCCACCTATACACAACCTTCACATAAGGCAAGTCGAAGAAAAACTTAGAATGGTGTATGAAATATGAAGTATAAATATTTAAGCTCAAAGTAAAGTTATAACAATGTAAAAGTGTGTAAAACCATTAAATAAACATTCTACAATTTTAAACAATCAGATTGGCCAATAAATGAAGCTTGGGCATGCATTTTATTTAAGCAAGGCAAGTTTGGCCTGCTTCACAAAAATGCACGCCCAACCTTTGTTTCAAGGCATGTCATTTTTCCTATGAGGATATTTTCTCTTGAATTTATAAGGCAGAGTCTCAGTGTTGACCAAGTGCATTTTGTTCTCATATGAAAAGGGTATATTTTAAAGCTAGAGAGGACTGTAGGGCCATTTATTGTAAACATCAAACAATGCCTTACACAGGTGGAAGTGATGATGAAGGAGTTTGGTTTGTAGAATATCTAAATATATTCAAGTTGATCTTGTAATGTACTAAAACAAAATAGTAAATCCTTCTACAAATTTGTGGAAACCAATTTTGATTGCACAATCACATAACAAGTAAGAGAAAGAAATCAATTTATCGCACAACCCGAGATGTATTTGGGGAAATCAACTGCTCAGGACCTCGATATTTGTATATTGTCAAGACCATGAAACAATACAATGTTTTTCTCACACCGAGAAACTTTTGCACTCTGTTAACTGTCTCACTTTATTCTAGGAAAAATCAATCAAATACTTAACCAATTTTCAGCCTTTGTCTTACCAGCCTTGCTCACACATTATTGGAGGAATTATGGCCCTATTTAATAGGAAATTCCCAAGAATTGATTGTGCAATTCATCCAAGGCTTCATGATGACCTCATACATGACCTGTACAATTTTCTAATTATACAACTGATAGTTATCTTCCATCTAACCTCAATCTCAATTGGGTCTTCCTTAGAAATGACATGCAACAACTATTTATAGTGAATTATCATTTAAATTATTGACCACTACTTGTAAATTAAATCATATTTAATTCACTAGACCTATCACTAGCTCATCTCTCAATTAGAACTAGTTAAACTGATTTTAACTCAATTAATTGAGTTAACTAATTACAACTCACAAATAACTGTAACTGGACCCCCTAAAATCATGGAAGAACTCTACATGCCTCCTCTCTGACCCTCAACTAAAATTTCCTAAGATAACTAAGTCTTTCTGAATCAGTTAACTAATACAAGTTGTCATGAGACGAAATTACAATTTATCTTCCAATTTAATTAAGGGAAAAATAAATCAGAAGCCCCCTTTGGGTGACGTTTCTTGGTGCTATTTCAGCACTCCCTCTCAACAAGAAAGGGATTATCTTCTACCCCAATCCTATCTATGTGGAACTCGAATTTTCTTCTTTCCAGCGCCTTCGTCAAGATGTTTTCATCCTTATCATCCATGGGAATGTACTCTAATGACATAATCCACCTCTGCACACAATCTCTAAGATGATGATACCATATATCAATATGCTTGGACCTATCATGAAAAACTGGATTAACTGAGAGTTTGATGCAACTCTGGTTATCACAATGTATCATTGTTGAATCCATATGTTTACCAAACAAACCAACAAGTATCTTCCTCATCCAAATGACCTCACACGTTGCCTGACTTGCCACCATGTACTTTGCCTCTGTTGAACTAAGTGAAATTGATCTCTGTATCCTGTTGTACTAGGAAACTATTGTTTATCCTATGTTGAATATTACCCCTAATGTATTGTTCCTATCGGATGGACCCCCTGCCCAATTTACATTAGTTAAGCCTTGAAGCTTCGCTCCCTCTGCTCGTTTGTACCATAGCCCATAATTTGTATTGCCTCTGAGGTATCTCAACGCATGCTTGCTTGCCTTCCAAAAGAGCTTGGTAGGATTAATCATAGCTTGACTCATTTGGTTAACTGCGTAGCATATGTCTTGTCATGTGTTCACCAAATACATGAGTGAACCCACAAGTTGTTTGTAAACAGTAGCATCCAGTACTTTGCTTGAAGTAGTGTTTGGTAATTTAAATGATGTTAAATTAATTACATGAATTATCAACCAGGGCTAGTAAACTGATAAAATGTATGTGCATTGTATGTGCTAGGAGTCTTTGTCACACACAATTTCTAAGTTAAATTAAGTTATCAAAATGCGCATGTCTCTTTAAAGCTATGTAAGTAGATTCATCACTCATACAAAACGAAATTAACTTTAAAAATAATGACCACATTCTTCTTGAAATAAAACTTCACACTCACACTTTTCTTCAAATAAAATCACTCATTCACTTGCTTTTAAACAAAATCACTCCCTCTTATAAAAACACACACTTGCATAAATGGAAATCACACTTTCTCAAATGGAAATCACTCTTGCTTGAATGGAAATCACTCACTTGCATAAATAGAAATCACTCTGAAATCACACACTTGCATAAATTAAATCACTTATGTTTAAATGGAAATCACGCTTCACACTTTGAAATGGGTCTTCTTCAAGAAGGAAAATTAACTACACAAAAGAGAGTCCTATCTATCTCATTACAGTGTCAAACTATATTCTATCAATGTGTATCTGAAATCTCTGAAAATAAATTATTATCAAAACAATTTCAAACTCATATCTAAAATAAATCAGAACGCAAATACTCAATTCAACTGATAAGAAAATCTATAGGAAACATAAACTAAAATACAAATTGTTAATAAAAAAAAGACATTATTGTCTCGAGGGGGCCCTGCACAAGAAGAAGGTAACGTTGTGATGTTTTCAACTAGGAATTTAACCACACATTTGAATATTCATTGAGAAATCCAAATTTCTTTTATAAAACAAAGCATCAATAACATAAAATCCAGTTTGTGTTCATCTCTGCCGAGAGGCATATTTATAAATCCCTTGCGCATTTAATTGTTCAGATTTATATGCCTAATACCTATCAATAAGAACTAAATTTAATTCTTAAAGATAACATTTCATGATTCTCTCATGATTTTCTATCATCGCAAGAAATCATGAGGAACAAAATCTGGTTCTTGCTCGCCTAAGTCGCCGACTACGGAGGTTGACTTCATCTTTGACCATGTTGCTAGGATGTTGTTTTCATCGATATGGCTCATGAGAGTAGGATGAAATCATTGTGCTCATGAATTTCCACCTACACAGGAATTATGTTCTCTAGTTGGAAATTTGGAACCTATCAGACCATGAGCTTAGCTGCAGAATCATGTGTTAGTTGCGGGATCACTACAATTCGGTAAATGAAGTAAATATTAAACTAAATAATAAGTAACATTATCATTTTATGAAATAAAAGTCAATTGTATACCTTCCATATCATAATTCTTGTAATTTGATGCCCAATGTGACATTATGAAGATCAAGAAGAAGGAGATGGAGTGAAAAAAGGTGTCAAAAAGAAGCAATTGTGGGGTTCAACAAGTTTCATCCTCCTTCCTCTAGTTTCCTGTTAGAGGAGTCTCTATGGGTTTTATGCCCTCCATATGGAACTTCTTGGGGATATAATTGGTATACTTGCCCTGAGATACAAATATATCCCCATCTCTTTTCCATATTTTCAATCCAAGGAAATAGAGCAAGAGCCCCATGTCCTTCATCTCAAATTCTCTTGCAAGATCCTCTTTACAAGACTTGATGAGCTTATCATCATCACCTATCAGTATCAGATCATTTAAATAAAGTAAAATAATCAAAAACTTACCATAAAACACAATATGATATAGTTTCACATCCGCTTCACTCTTGGTGAAGCCAAACTCGGTGAAATAGTTGTCGATCTTGATGTACCAAGCACGAGGTGCTTGCTTCAGCCCATACAGTTCTCTGTTGAGTCTACACACATGTGAATCTCTATCTAAGGTCTCAAAACCTTTTGGTTGATCAATGTACACCTCTTCCTCAATAAATTCATTGAGAAATGTTGTATTTACATCCATATAATGTATTTTTCATCCCATTTGTGCTAAGAGTGCAAGGATGGATGTAATAGATGAATACCTTGCGACTGGTGAAAAAGTATCATCATATTCAATCCCCTCAACCTGAGAGAACCCTATGGCCACAAAATAGGCCTTGTGCTCCTCCACACTCCCATATGTTGCCTACTTCACCTTATAGACCCACCTGGATCCTAAAACTGACTTCCCCTCTGGTCTTGGGACAACTTCCCATGCACTGTTTCTGATAACGGAGTCATACTCCTCAACCATGGCATCAACCCAAACTATTTGTTGCATTGCTTCCTCGAAGGAGGATGTTTCTATCTTAATACCTTCGCTCATAAGATCCATGTATCTAGTGTACCACTCTGGGGACCTTCTCTTTCTGTGATGTGATGTGGGTGCCCCCACATTCTCTCTCCCATCTAGCAATAATATGTCAGCCTCTCTGGTGCGCTTCCTTGCATCTCTGGTGGATGGCTCTGCATGAGTGGTTTCTACCACTCTTTTTTTCTCTTCTTGTGGTTGCTCCACATCCCAAGTTTCTTCTTTTGGAGCCAAGATCTCTTCAACTGCATGCAACTCAAGCTCCAGCTTAAGGGAAAATCACATGGCTTTCTCTTCATCGAAGTTCACATCTCTCTTACCACGGTCAGCCTGTGTGCTAGAAAGTACATCCGATAGTTGTGAGGTGTATCAGTATACCCCAAAAATATCCCTGACTCTTTTGTTAGCTCTAGCTTCTTCCTAGCATCTTTGGTCACATGACAATAAAAAGATGAACCAAAAATTTTAAATTACGACATACATGGTCTCTTAACTAAAAAAATATCCTATGGTGTACTCATCCCAAGTATCTGATGAGGACTTATGTTCTGCACAAATATTTTTTTATTGCATGCTTCCACCCACAGATACACTGGTAGGCCCTGATCATGAATATAGCTCATGTTTCTCCCACAATAGTTCTTTTTCTCTTTCTGCAACCCCATTCTGCTATGGGTTATGAGGTGTTATCAATTCTCTTTGAATTCCTTCTGAGGCACAAAATTTCTTGAATTCGTTAAAGATGCATTCTCCACCATTGTCTCTCCTCAAAGCCTTCACCTTCTTCCCTATATCTTTATAGACAAGTGCCTTGAACTCACAAAAATTGGAGAACGTTTGATCTTTCTTCTACATGAATAAAATCCAACACTTTCTTGAAAAATCATCAACAAAAATCGCATAATAATTGTGTTTTGATTTGGAAGTTGTCAAGAATATTCCACACACATCTGAGTGAACTCTCTCAAGGATCGCCTTGGCTCGGCTTTCCTTATCGTGAAAGTTTTATTTGGTATACTTCCCAAATGTAAACCCTTTGCATGTATCCCTCTATGAAAGGGAACCCTTTGGAAGTCTTGTAGATGGCCCAATATCTTGTGCCATAACTCACCAATGTATCGGCTCTCCACCTTCTCTGCTTTCATGCTCAAGGCAACATAATATTCTACATCCAATTTTTAGAGGTTATTTACTTGAACCCCAATATTTTTCACATGTCCGATCGCTTTGTGACAAAGGAACGTCTTTCCTTCACTGACTATCACATCATAGCCATGATCTTCCAACATAGCAAAAAAAACCAAATTCTTCTTTAAATCAGGAACATACATGACATCTTTTAATTTAAGTGAATTACCTGACTCCCTCTGAAAGGTAATTATACCTACATTGGTAGCGCTATACCTCCCATCATCACAAATCTCGATGTGCATATGGAGATCCTTCTACTCCAAGATACTGAAGAATTCTTTTTTCCGGTCATATGGAACAAAGATCCACTATTCAAGTACCACACAAAACCCATCACTGATGACACCATGCATGCGATGAAAGTGAGAATGCATAAGGAAATTCGAAGAAAAACTTATAATTGTGTATGAAATATGAATTATAAAAACTTAATCTCAAAATAAATCTATAACAGTGTAAAAGTGTGTAAAACCATTAAATAAACTTTCTACAATTTTAAACAATCATATTGGCCAATAAATGAAGCTTGGGCGTGCATTTTATTGAAGCAAGACAAGTTTGGCCTGCTTCACAAAAATGCACACCCAAAGTTCATTTCAAGGCATGTCATTTTTCCTATCAGGATATTTTCTCTTGAATTTGTAAGGCAGAGTCTCAGTGTTAACCAAGTGCATTTTTTTCTTGTATGAAAAGGGTATATTTTCAAGCTAGAGAGGACTGTAGGGCCATTTATTGTAAACATCAGACAAGCCCTTACACAGGTGGAAGTGATGATGTAGGAGTTTGGTTGGTATAAATATATAAATAGATTCAATATAATCTTGTAATGTACTAAAACAAAATATTGAATCCTTCTACAAATTTGTGGAAACCAAATTTGATCACACAATCACATAACAAGTAAGAGAAATAAATCAATCGATCACACAAAAAAAGATGTATTTGGGGAAAAAAACTGCTCAAAACCCATATATCTATATATTGTATAATTCAAGACCATGAAACAATAAAATTACTTTCTCTCACTGAGAAACTTTTGCACTCTGCTGACTATCTCACTCTAATCTAGGCAAAATCAGTCAAATACTTAACCAATTCTCAGCCTATGTCTAAATAGCCTTGCTCACGTATTCTTGGAGGAATTTTGGCCCTATTAAATAGGAAATTCCCAAGAATTTATTTCACAATTCATCCATGGCTTCTTGATGGCCTCATACATGGCCTGCACAATTTTATAATTATACAACTGATAGTTATCTTCCATTTAACCTCAATCTCAACTGGGCCTTCCTTAGAAATAACATGCAAAAACTATTTATAGTGAATTATAAGTTAGTTTATTGACCACTACTTGTTAATTAAATCATATTTAATTCACTGGAACTATCATTAGCTCATCTCTCAGTTAAAACTAGTTAAACTAATTTTAACTCAATTAATTGAGTTAACTAATTACAACTTAGAAATAATTGTAATTAGACCCCCTAAAATCATGGGAGAACTCTAAATTCCTCCTCTCTGAACTTGAACTTGAATTTACTAAGCTAACTAAGTCTTCCTGACTCTAGTTAATTAATACAAGTTGTCATGAGATGAAATTACAATTTCTCTTCCAATTTAATTAAGGGAAAATTAAATCAGAAGCCCCCTTTGGGGTGAAATTTCTTGGTTCCATTTCAACATGGTTTTGAGAAAGGAGAAAAGTGGCAATATGACCCTCATGTTATAATTTCTAATAAAAGGGTGGAAATTAGTTGTGCACCTTATATTCATGAAAGCATACGATAATTGAGAAAATGGAAAATCAAGAAAGTTGGGCATGCGGCATGGTGCAACAAATAATGTATGTTGAAACCCCTATGGTAAAAGAGAAGACTTTGAAGAGCATTTCTCCTAAACAAATATATGTTGAGATGTAGGATTCCCAGTCATAGAAGAGGACTAAAATTCAAACAGAGGATGAAGAAGACATAAAAATCAAATTAACATAAGGACCTTCAAATGAGCTTGTTTTTCAAATGAAGTTGGGAAATCTGGGCCACACTACTTCCTCTTCTATCTCCATTGATATGGCAGCATTAACAATAGAATATGATCCTTCTTCATTTGAAATTTTGTAGAAATATTATAAAAAAATTAAAGAAAGGAGTTAGAAAATGATAATTAGTATGGAAACATAGCATCCAGACTCTGTTGTAGAACAAAATATCTGAGGTGTTATCATTAAGGAATAAGTTAAAATTTCCTGGGACTGAGAACGCTCAAACAACTAAGTTGGATCAAGTTGAAAAAATAAAAATATTTATTAATAGGAGGGTTAGTTGACAGAATAAAGATATAATTATTTTGCAGGAACAACTACAGAGCCTACAACGATCAATTAAAAATCATGTTTTCACCATTTTGTTTCCAACTAAATTAGATGACCCCTCACAGAAATTGACAAATATCATGGTCGAGCTCATAATTTCAGAACTTGAACTAAATAAATCCTAGGATGATTTGGTCGTGGTAAGGGAGTAGTTGAATGTAAAGGAGATGTAGTTGAACATAGAAACATGAAAATAACAATCAACTTACCAGTAAGTATAAGGCAGCTCCAGATGAAATCAAAGAGTTGATAACAAAGTTGAAAGGTAATATTTCTTTAATTGAGGCCAGACAAATTGTTTTGGATGACATTATTCAAGAAGTTCATTCTATATGGGAATATATTCATATAATTGCACAATATAAGATTATGATAAGGGGATCATAAATGAGCATTGATATATGCAAGAAACATATAAAAAAAGAAGCACTCAAGGCTAAGAATATAATTAAGTATTTGAATGAAAAAACTTCAACAAATTTAAGGGCGAGAGTCATAATATTTTGGACCAAGAGAACCAGTGACGACATACTTTAACATGTGAAGGCTCAGCAACTCACATGAACGTTAGTACTGTACGATGGGATTTGCACCAAATTTTTCATTCCCTATGTCGTAATATTCGTTGAAGTGAAAGAAAGAGGTTGGGAAGATTTTTTTAATCAATTTTTGTTGCAGAAGGGAGCATTTGAGTTGTCAAATTAAACCATGCAATTCTGAGGTGGTGAACACTAATGAGGCTAATACTGGGGTAAAAAGATAAAATAAGTTGAGATTGGTTGGGGTGAGATAGGTAGCACATGTGAACCATCGTATCAAGTTGATCTTAAGGAATATTGTAAACTAGGTTTGTGCAGACTCAGAGTGATTCGTACCAAAAAACCTAATGGTGGAGTCAAGGTCACAAGAAGCCATGATGGAGGAGCAGGAATGTGAAATGCTATAAAATACCACCCAAGGGATGATTGAGGAATGAAAGAATTGGTGAAAGGAATTCTTCGAGTAATAGAGGAGTAGAGGAGACGAGGGAAGTTTAAGATGGAACTAGGAGTAGGAGCGCAAGAGTGGCACCAAAACTGAAGGAGTATGAGGGAGATCATAGAGGGAGTTGAAGGATAATTACAAGAGATGGAGGAAATTATGTGAGAAAGGGCCTCAAAGAGTGTCCATGGTAAGGTGATGCAGTTGTGGAAGAAGAGATTACATCTAAAGAGTTGGAAGCAACAGATACATAAAAGGATATTTTGTCCATGGGAGGTGGTTAAGTTGTGACAGGTGGACAGGACTATGGAGGGCCCCCTCCTATCAGAGTGATGGTTCTCACATGATGATACAGTCTCACCAGTAAGTGTAGGTTGACACCCCTCGAAGGATGGCTTTGCGAGTCCATGTGGTGGAACGGTGTCGGGAGAGTTCCTGTAGAAATTTATAGAAATTCTATATCAATGGATTCAATCTGACCTTTTGATGTACTAAAAAAATATACTGAATCCTTCTACAATATTTGTGGAATACAAAACACGATTTCTCAATCACATGCAGGTAAGAGAAAGAAGTAAATCAATCACAAAACACAAGATTTTTTTGGGGAAACTAACTGCTCAAAACCACGTTATCATATATTGTATAAAGTCAAGGAATAATGAAACAATACAATGTTTTCTTGCTCACAGGAATCTCCCGCACTCTACCAATTATCTCACACTGATCTAGGAAAAATTAGACAAACACATAGCCAATTATCAGCATTCCCTTAGTGTGCCTTGCTCACGCAATTCCTAAGGAATTAAGCCCCTATTAAATAGGAAAATCATCCTTCCTTGATTGTGCAATCCATCATGGCATCCTCATGACTTTATAATTGCACTCGGGCAATTCTCTAAGAATACAACTGATAGTTATGCTCCCTTTAACCTCTATCTCAACTGGGTCTTCCTCAAAACTGACATGCATGCAGCTATTAATAGTGAATCATTAGTTATCTGATTTATCACTACTTGTGAATTAAATATAATTTAATTCATTGTACCTCTCACTAATTCATCTCTCAATTAGAACCAGTTAAACTGATTTTAACTCAATTAATTGAGTTAACTAATTACACCTGCACCCCACTAGTGCATTAACTGCAACTAGACCCCCAAAATATTAGGATCACTATACATGCCTCATCTTAGACCCTCAACTCGAATTTCTTAAGCTAACTCAGTCATCATGACTTAGTTAACTAATATAAGTTTTTATGAGATGAAATTACAATTTATTGTCCAATTTATTTAAGGGAAAAATAAATTAGACACCCACATTCCTCACCAGTGTGTAGCTGAAATTCCTCACCAGTGTGTAACTGAAATTCCTCATCAATGTGTGGGTGAATTTTCTTGTTGAATTTCAACACTCCCTCCTAACAAGAAAGGGATTATCAGCTTCCCCTATCCTGCCTATGTGGTATTCGAATTTTCTCTTTGTCAGTGCCCTCGTCAATATGTCTGCATCCTAATCCTCTGTGAAAATGTACTACGATAACATAATGCGCCTCTGAACACAATCTTTAAGATGGTGATACGAGTTATCAATATTCTTGGACCTGTCATGGAATACTGGATTAACTGAGAGTTTAATGCAACTCTAGTTATCACAATGTATCACTGTCGGATCCATCTGATGACCAAACAAACCAACAAGTATCTTCCTCATCCAGATGGCCTTGCATGCAGCTTGACTAGCTTCCATGTACTATGTCTTTGCTGAACTGAGTGCAACTGATCTCTATTTCCTGTTGTACCAATAAAATGATGTTGATCCTATGTTGAAGATGCCTCCTGATGTGCTCTTCGTGTCTGATGGACTGCCTACCCAATCTGCATCGGTGAAGCCTTGAAGCTTCACTCCATATGTCTATCTATACCATAATCCATATTCTGTAGTTCCTTTGAGATATATTAAGACATGATTCCCTGCCTTCCAAAAGAGCTTGGTTGGCTTAATGACGCAAGAGCATCCTGATCAAAAAAATCATTGTATATTTGGTTGACTTATGGGGTCTGATGTTTGATAAGGAATTTTATTTATTAATATGAATTTTTTTTTATTTTGAATCATTTGAGTGAGAAATATGTGTGTGAGGTTTTAAATGAAAATATTCTCAAATATGTGATAATATGAGAGAGTTAGACTTGTGAAGATATCATTAAGATATTAGGGATTAGGAGATCCTGGAATAGGGATTTAGTTGAGTTAAATATGGTCTAGAGGATCTTTAGGATATAATTGAGCAGATTTTGGATCTGAACCAGAAATGGTTGTAGAATCTATATTATTGTAAGCCCCAAAGGCATTAGGGGAGGCCATTTTTAATGTTGGAAATCAGGCCATAAATAGAGGATAGACAGAATTTCTGAGTATATATACATGTATAGAATTTGTATGAATGAAAGAGTGTTCATGTTATATTGCATTGCCTCTATGTGTGTGTTTTGTCTATATAATTAACACAAGTGATGAAAAGTTGTAGGAGTATGTCATGATCATGATGATTTAAGATATTTCAGGGATTAATGATTAGCTGTGCGGTCTCGAATCAAGGTTAAATATACCTCTGCGGTCAAGAACATATGATTTCGGCTTGAGATTGATTTCAGGTTGTGAGGTCACTTATGTGGTGGCTATTACTCATCATGTTGATCCTTCCTTGTCTCCACTAGATAATGTGTCAACACTTTCCAGTGTGGGAATGTTTGTCCTGGAGTATTTACATTGTCTATGTATTCAACTTCAAGGAAGATTTCTTTTCTAATTGTAGCATCAAAAGGAATAGTGGAGGCAGAGTGTTTCTCAAAAGATGGTCAACACGGTTACATTGTATCATTCTATCCTCGAACTGGCGATCCTCATGTTTCATTCTATCCCCAGAAAATTTAAGGCATTTTTGAATGACATGGTTAAAGCAACATCTGAGGACAAAGATGTGAGCGAGATGGATTATTGAAGTTCATTAATTGAAGGATCCCACGATAATTTTTGTGACCAAAGCTATGTTGCAATCCAGTGTTAAATAAGGGGCGCCTATAGTTTTTAAGCATATGCTATAATTTATTAATTAGTGAATAACAGAATCCGATACCTATTGAATGCATACAGATCGAATGGAAATTTTTCTGCGACGATTGAAAAAAGGAAACGACTACAAGCTTGGAAATACCAGCGTATATGCATCAACATTGAGTTGAACAACGGTGGCACGATCATGGAAATTGGATGGAGTAGCAGATGAAGGGTTAATGGTAACCATCAATCATTCAAAGAGGGTGTTATGTTCTTGATCTAGCAATTTCGTTCCTGTTCCGTAGTTTAGTTCTTGTTCCTTTTCTGATAGTTGGGTTCCTGTTCTCACCCGATGATTCTCATAAATAAAGTTGCACTAAAGGTAAACGGACACATGGTTTTCTAGGAACAAAAGGTTGATATGCTTATGTGTTCACTCAGTAATGCTCAAGTTTCTCAGATAATGCAAAAACTCAGAAAAATAATCCTTCCATGTTTATGTAACTGACATGATGCAATTTAATGGAATAATTAGAGATCTGAAGGGTTGAGGTCTCTTTCTTGAGACTTATAGTGTAGCCTTTAGTTTTAAAGCTACTTATTATGGATTCATAGACCTGGTAGGTCATCACTTAACCATATCTTGACTAAGTTGGTTAACTATGTAGCATATTTCTGGTCGTGTGTTCACCAAATACATAAGTGAACCCACAAGCTACTTGTAAACAATATCATCCACTACCTCACCTGAAGTAGCTTCCTCCTTCCTCCAGTTTCCTGCAAGAGAAGTCTCCATAGGCTTGTTTCCCTCCATGTGGAACTTCCTCCGAATCCCCTTGGCATACTTTCCCTGAGATACAAATAGCTCCTCGTCTCTTTTCCATATTTCCAAACCAAGGAAATAATGCAAGAGCCCCATGTCCTTCATCTCAAATTCTCTTGCAGGGTCCTCTTTGCAAGAAGCTATGAGTTTCTCATCACCTGTCAGTATCAGATCATCTACATAAAGTACAATAATCAGAATCTTACCATCAACCACAATATGATATAGGTTCGCATCTGCTTCACTCTTTGTGAATCCCAACCCAGTGAAATATTTTTCGATCATGGTGTACCAAGCACGAGGTGCTTGCTTCATCCCATACAATGCTCTCTTGAGTTTTCACACATACAACTCTGTATCTAAGGTCTCAAAACTTTCTTGCTATTAAATGTACACTTCTTCCTCAATAACTCCATTTAGAAAGGTTGTATTTACATCCATCTGATGTATCTTCCATCCCATCTATGTTGAGATTGCAAGGATGGATCTAATCGATGAGTACCTTGCAACTGGTGCAAAATTATCCTTATAGTCAATCCCCTCTACCTATGAGAACCCTTTGGCCAAAAATCTAGCCTTGTGTTTCTCCACACTCCCATTTGATACTTGCTTCACCTTATAGATCCATTTGGATCTAATCACTGACTTCCCCACTGGTCTTGGGACCACTTCCCATGCACCATTTCTGATAATGGAGTCATAATCCTCAACCATGGCATCAACCCATACTGGTTGTTGCACTGCTTCCTCGAAAGAGGATGGTTGTCACAATATATTTTCTCATAAGAGCCATGTATCCAGTATACCTATCTGGGGACCTTCCCTGTCTGCAATGTGATGTAGGTGCACCTACATTCTCTGTTGCATCTAGCATCAATTCGTCAGCCTCTCTAGTGTGCTTCTATTACAGGTCAAATAACCTCCTCATTAGCTTAGAGGAGAAGATAAATATGGAAGGAATATAGAGACCTAAACTAAACCTACTTTTGCCAAGGTAACACACCCCTATAATAGCCAAAGAGAATTATAACGCACCCGCGGAGAATGATTTGAAATTCCAGCTTTTTCTCATAAGAGAGTCAGTACAAAATAGAAACTGCAAAGCACTTATCTCTTATTGGGCCTTGCCAAAAATAACTGAACTCTCAAGGAAGGAAATGTTGGAAATATTGTCATTAATGGAAATAAGGCAATAAGGCAATATGGCAATAAGGAAATGAGGCAATGAGGCAAAGTAACAAACATGAAATAAAGAGAGAGAGCATAAGACAAATAGCTACAAAGGCAGAGAAAGCGAATATAATAAGAGGTAGAACCATTATCAGAAGCAGAGGCAGAGGCAGAGCGACAGAAGCAGTAGAGGCAGAGGTAGAGCGACAGAAGCAGCAGAGGCAGAGCAGTTATAAAATTCCAAGCCGGGCGTTATTTATATATATATAAATAAAGTCTGAGAATCATATCCTGTGTGTGTATGAACTATGTAACGGAGAATCATATCCTGTGAACTATGTAACGGAGCGATAATATAATGGAGATTTGAACAGAACCTTTTGTAAATAAGACGGAACCAGCACATGTTTGATGTTGCCCGGAGTTAGTGTTAATGCGAAGAAATTAGCGTTAAAACGGTGTATTTAACTATACGATGGAACCTTGCGTGGAATGAAGCGGAACCGTGACCCATATGAACAGTGATGGCGGTTTGGCGCTGGATGGTGGTATTCATCGCACCACTCTTGTACGGAAGAAGGTATTCGAGGAGTTGCGAGCGATTCCATACAGGAATCGACATGTGGCTTATGGACCCATTACAAAACCGCTTGTTAAACTGCGCCATCGCACGTTATTCTTCATACCAGAGACGCCGAGCGAAATTGACACGAGCCATTGATCTGGAAGAGGGCTATCCGATGGCGATTGTTCGCAGAACTTGCTTGGAGTCTAACCAAGGTGTGCGGAGGATAACCCAAGTACGACGCACCATCGTGCGTTATCTTTCGCGCATGTATCCTGTGCGATATTCGTTGGATCGGGAAATGAAATGACAGCCGTTGGATGGCGCGTGGAATCAGCCAGGTACGGTGCATACGTTTGATTGGCTACATAGGCGGGCCTGGGGTGGAAATATATGTAAAGAATTGGTTTATTAATGCTAGTTGACGCATTATAAGGTCCGATGGAATATATATGAAAATATTACGTATAATAAAGTTTGAATATGATCCAGGCGCGTAGTTAAAGGATCGAGGGTATATGATATGATTTTATATGTGATGGACGGTCGGGTTATAGCCATGGCGGAATGTTGAATGAACATCTCAATTCTCTGAATTGAGACATAAAAAAAAAAAAATACTCAGAATTGTTTATTTAAATGTGCCAGCATAGAATAAAGGAATGTGACGAGATTGCCCGGATTGGGAATACTGTAATGACTGAAATATGAACGAATTCATATGTATGGTTTTATAACCATGTAAAATGAATTTTTCGCATTAATCCAAGTTTGCCCAGATCGACAGTTGGATTGAGTACAAATTTGTTGTATTCATTTTTATATGCACACAGAAAGAGGAAGTATGAGGCCTGACAGAGGAAAACAAAGATTGCAGAGTTGAAGAAATGTACAACAAAGGGATTCAAAAGTGCAGTGAACAGGGAATATGTAGATGACAGTGAACAAAGAGTATGCAGAACAGATTCTTAACAGCATCAGGAAAAGACAAATCCAGTAAAGCCAAAAAAAAAAAAAAAACCAGAAAAGGAGCTGAGTGAAATTGAAATATGTAATTAAAATGTGAATGTAAATGTTGTAATTAATTTTTTATTGTTTGTGATGCAAAGGCAAGTATCCTACGGAAAAGAAAAAATCCCACTGTAGCATGGAAATTTGTACATATTGTAGTAATTCTAAAAATGAGTTGGAAAAAGGAATAAGAAGACAGAAGCCAAAGAGTCATGACTGTTCACTTCAAATTCCTTGTGAAATACAAACATTCATGTGAGAATTTCTATATATAATATCAATTTGATAAGCTCAAAAGGGAGAGAGCGAGCGAGAGAAAATATAGAGAAGGCAGAGTATAGAAGAGAAGATCAAGAAAAGAAGAGCAGAAAGAGAAGCTACAGAACAGAGCTGATATCTGAGGTAAATTAGCAAACATTCAGTTTGATAAATTGAGGAATTTGGAGCTTCCCTATCAAGTTGCAACTTGATAGCTGTCAGTTGTAGATGACTGAGGTTGAAGCCTCCTGTAGGTTGGTGCCTGCTGAAAATTGAAGGGAGTTGGTGCTTCCTTGCAAGTTGTAGCTTGCAGAATTGAGGTAGGAGCCTACAGAAAATCAGTGGTGAGAGGGAGTTGGAGCTTGCCTTTGCATCACAACAATAATAAGATGTGGTTTTCTCCCTTTATGGGTTTCCACTTATATGTGGTGTCTCTGTGTATGATATTTATGTATTGATCTGATATGTATCATCTGCTTAATACCTGCGGCTCTCATATTAAGTCTACTGTTATATTATACTAATACCTGCTGCTTACATTCTAAGATTACTCACACATTAAATTGGATATGAAATGAAGGTGTAAATAAGTTTAATGAAAAGTTTTAAAAGATTAGGAAGGTGTTAAACTGATTCACCCCCCCCCCCTCTCAGTTTAACTAAAGGTTCAACAATTGGTATCAGAGCTGGTTCCTTTTATATCAGTCTAACAACTGAAAGGAGATCCTAGGCTCTCAAGATGGCTAGTCAAGAAGGAAGCTCAACCAATAAAGCCCCTTTCTTTACAGGTGAAAATTATGCCTTTTGGAAAATCAGAATGAAAGCATATATAATGTCTTTAGGATTAGAAGTTTGGGATGCTGTGGAATTTGGATATGTCACAAAGTCAACTGATTCAGAGAAAGAAGATAAACAAAGCTTTGTAGCTAATGCAAAAGCAATGAATGCAATCTTAAATGGACTATGTGAAGCTGAGTTTATCAAAATAATGCACAGTAAGACTGCCAAAGAAATGTGGGACACTCTAGAGAATATCCATGAGGGAAATAAAAAGGTAAAGATTGCCAAACTTCAAATATATAGAGCCCAGTTTGAAAATTTAAAAATGAATGACGATGAAGATATTGGCAGCTTCTTCTTAAAAGTTGCAGAAATTGTTAACAATATGAAAGCTCTTGGAGAAACCATGCCAGAAAGTATATTTGTGAAAAATATTCTAAGATCACTCCCATCCAGATTTAATCCCAAGGTGTCTGCAATAGAAGAGACAGCTGATTGGGAGACCTTGACCATGAACCAGCTACTTGGAAATCTAACAACATATGAGATGAGGCTCCCACAGAAGAAGCCAAGTACGAGGGAAGCATCTTTTAAAACAGAAAAGAAGAAAGAAGAAAAAGAAGACATATGCTCTTTCTCTGATGAAGAAGAAGCTAAATTTGTTAAGAAACTGGATAGAGGTTCAGGTAGATACAAAGGTAAACTTCCCTTCAAATTCTTTAACTATGGAAGAGTTGGACATTATGTTGCTAAGTGTCCTCACAAGAAAGTAAGGAATTAGGCTCAAGAATCAGAGAAAAACACATCAAAGAACTGGAAGAAAGGAAAGAAATTCAGCAGAATATCCTTCTATGCTCAACAAGACAGTAGTACATCTGAAGACTCAGATGAATCCTCCGAAGAAGAGGGAACCTCTGAATTTTTACTGATGGCCATAGAAGATATTGACGGACTCTTACTAGAAGATGAAGAAGAAGAAAGGGAAGTCGACCTTGAGGGGGAGCTAAGAAGTGCTCTGGAGGAGATTGACAGACTCAAAATAAAATGTAGAAAACAAAAAGAGATTCTCCTCAAATGTGTGAAAGAAGAAAAAAATTCAGAAGTCCTCATGCTGCTGAAGGTAAAGCTTGAAGAAGCTAAGAAGATAGAAGATATGTTACTTCAGCAAATCAAGGATAAAACTCGAGAACAAGAGAAGTTGGAAGAAGAAATTGTATGTCTAAGGAAGAAATTAGAAAGTGCTCAACAGAAAGTGTATATGAACTCCTATCAAACAACAAGCTCTGGTAAGTTGGATGAAATTTTGGATGCTCAAAGATCTCCTTCGATAAAAACTGGAATAGGCTATGAAGGAGAATCAAGTAAAAGAAAAGAAAAGGAAAACAAAAAAATTATCTTTGTAAAAGAAAAGAAGAATGATGAAGCACCTCAAATAATGCCTACAAAAGAAGAATCAGGTAAGGAGGGAAACAGAACCCAGAAGAATCCTTGAATAACAAAGAATGAAAGAAATACTCAGACAACAGAAAAAGGTTCATATACTCCTGGGTCTGTCAAGCTTGCAAGCCATCAAAGGAGATTCTTCCCTCCTATGAAGAATGCCACCTGTTATGTCTGCCACAAGTTGGGACACATTGCTGCATATTGTCATGCAAGAAGGAGTAATTCAAACCAGCAAAAGATGCAAACAGTGAAGAGACTGCGTCAAACAAGCAACTGGAGAAGACAACCTCACATCAGGTATGCAAACAGTTTCTATGGTTACTGTTTTTATTGTAAAGAATTTGGCCATAAAATCATTGAATGTAGAAATTATGGACAAAGATTGATTTTCAACACTTCAAGGAGGTTTATGAATCAAAGAAATTTTTTTCATACTCACAATTCTACAAAAACTATGATCAAATGCTTTATATGCAATCAAGCTGGACAAATTCCTTTCAAATGTCCTTTGAAAGAGAGTGATTCATCATCTCACAAAAGATATAAAACAAAAGGATGCCTCCAATGGAAAAAGAAGGAGAATAAGTGTGACCTAGCTCTAACTGCTCAAGACCTGAAAAGCCAGTGGTATTTGGACAGTGGCTTCTCTAAACACATGACTGGAGACAAAAGCAAGTTTATAACTCTTGATGAAAGGAAATCTGGCAATGTTACTTTTGGCAATGATAAATCAGGAAAGATCAAGGGAAAAGGCTCAGTCAGCATAGACAATGGCAGAGGAAAGGCCCAAGATGTACTATTTGTGGATGGACTGAAAGCAAATTTACTGAGTGTGAGTCAGATGTGTGACAAAGGGTGTGAAGTTATTTTTAGAGCACAAGATTGTGTAGCCAGGTCAAGCATAACATGAAAGACTCTGCTCAAAGGTATTCGAACAGAGAGTAATGTGTACATAGTGAAAGAGGAAGATGAAGCCTGCCACCATAGCAAACTTGAGGAGTCATGGTTATGGCATAGGAGATTGGGACACCTCAGTTTCGACCATATCATCAGACTGAGCAAGAAGAAAGCTGTCAGAGATATGCCAGAAATAAAAAGACCTTCAAATACCATATGCAAATCTTGTCAATTGGGGAAACAGACTCGCACATCCTTTAAATCTAAATATGAGCTATCAACAAGAAGACCACTCCAGCTTGTGCACATGGATCTGTGTGGACCTGCTAGAACTAAGACACCAAGTGGAGAATCCTACTTCATGCTGATAATAGATGATTTCTCCATAATGACATGGGTTTCTTTTCTCAAAAACAAATCAGAGGCACTGGAAAATTTTAAGATATTCAAAGCATTAGCATAAAATCAAACTGGATGCAAGCTAAAATGTATCAGATCAGACAGAGGAGGCGAATTCACAGATTATGAGTTTGCAGACCTATGTAATGAACATGGAATAAAGCAACAATTTACCATTGCAGGGACACCTCAGCAGAATGGAGTAGCAGAGAGACAAAACAGGTCTGTACAATAAATGGCTAGAGCTATGATGCAAGAGAATAACATTACTCAAACCTTTTGGGCAGAAGTTGTACACACAGCAGTACATATTCTAAACAAAGCCCATTTAAGACCTAATAGTGATAAGACACCTTATGAGCTATGGCATGGTAAACCTGCATCAATCAAGCACTTTAGAGTCTTTGGCAGCAAGTGCTACATAAAGAACAATGATGAAAATCTGGGGAAATTTGATGCAAGAGAAGATGAAGGAATACTCTTAGGATATGCATCCAAGAGTAAACGATACAGATGCTACAACAAGACTATTCGAAAAATTGTAGAAAGTATTGATGTAAGATTTGATGAAGAACTCCCAAACAAGACAAGAGATACAGACTGCAGCAGCTATTCATAAAATCATGAAGAAGAGGACCAAGATGATGATGGATCAAGCAATACTTCAGAATATACCGAACTGAACTCGAAAACCCCCTCAAGATACACTCAAAAGAACCATCCAGAAGATCAAATCATTGGAGACAAGAGTGTAGGAGTCCAAACAAGAAGGCAGATGACAGAACAAACTGAAGAGGTATACATAGCCATGTTGTCACAAATAGAGCCAAAGAAATTTTAAGAAGCCAACAAGGACAAGTCTTGGGTGAATGCTATGAATGAATAATTGGATCAAATTGAGAAAAACAATACTTGGGAACTAGTTCCTAGACCCACTGAGAAGAATATCATTGGTTCAAAATGGGTATTCAAAAACAAAATGAATGAGAAAGGACAAGTAATTAGGAATAAAGCCAGGCTGGTCTGCAAAGGATACTCACAAATTGAAGGACTTGATTATGAAGAAACATTTTCCCCTGTGGCCAGAATGGAAGCTATCAGAATGTTCCTGGCATTTGCATGCTACCAAGACTTCAAGGTATATCAAATGGATGTAAAGTCTGGTTTTCTTAATGGAGATCTAGAAGAAGAAGTGTACATGGAACAACCAGAAGGCTTCTCATTGACATATAGAGAAGACTATGTATGCAGACTGAAGAAGGCCCTATATGGACTGAAACAGGCTCCTCGTGCTTGGTACTCAAGACTGGATAAACATTTGCAAAAATAGGGTTTTAAGAGAGGTGGAGTAGACAGAAATCTATACATAAAAGCCCATGAAAATGAACTCCTGATTGTTGTAGTGTATGTTGATGACATTATGTTTGGAAGCAACAAAGATGAACTAGCTAAAGGGTTTGCTGATGAGATGAAAACAGAGTTTGAAATGTCTATGATTGGAGAGCTCAGTTTCTACTTGGGACTGCAAATTCAACAAAAGAACACAGGCACCTTCATCTCTCAGGAAAAATACTTAAAAGAAATGCTGAAAAAATTCAAAATGGAGGATTGCAAACCTGTGTCAACTCCCATGACCACAAGTTGCAAGCTGTGTGCTGATGATGGGTCTGCTGATATAGATCAAAAACTCTACAGATCCATGATTGGAAGTCTATTGTATCTGACTGCATCAAGACCAGACATCATGCTAGCAGTAGGACTAGTGGCTAGATATCAAGCAACGCCTAAACAAAATCACCTTCTTGCAGTCAAAAGAATATTCAGATATCTACAAGGAACAACACAATATGGACTTTGGTATCCTAAAGGCAAAAGCTTCACCTTGACAGCATACACAGATGCAGATTGGGCCAGCTGTGTGGATGACAGAAAGAGTACAAGTGGAGGTGCATTCTATCTAGGAGAAAGTCTGGTAGCATGGTTAAGCAAGAAACAAACATCCATCTCTCTGTGTACAACTGAAGCAGAATATATAGCAGCAGCAACATGTTGTACACAAGTCATGTGGATGAAGCAAACTCTTCAAGATATGAAGGTAAGCATTAATGAACCTATCTCAATCAAATGTGATAATACAAGTGCGATAAGTATATCTAAAAATCCCGTGCTTCATTCAAAAACCAAACATATTCCAATCAAGTATCATTTTCTCCGAGAACAAGTAGCTCAGAAAACAGTAAAACTAGAGTATGTACCAACAAAAGAACAGACAACAGATATATTTACCAAACCACTTGCAAGAGAACCATTTGAATATTTAAGAGATAGACTAGGGGTAGTATCTGTTGATGCTACTCTCTGAGATAAAGAGAAAGCACAGGTTCAGGGGGAGAACAAAAATGAAAATATTAGTCCAGGGGGAGATCAGCCAACAGGGAAAGTATAATACAGGTCCTCAGGATCAAAGGATTAAGGAAAAATAACACCAAGTGTATATTCAAGATCAATAATCTTCAAAGTGTTCTCTCAACAAGTCTTATATATCAGTCTGGAGCAGCATGGTACAAATTCAGTAGAAGAGGGCCTAAACATAACTCAAAGAGAGGAAATTCAGATCAGGAAATGAGCAACCCTTTGCCATTGATGTCAAAGGGGGAGAAAAAAAAAATGGGCTTCTAAAAGAAAACAGAGGCTATTTCCATCAATGCCAAAGGGGGAGACTGTTGGAAATATTGTCATTAATGGCAATAAGGCAATGAGGCAATGAGGAAAAGTAACAAACATGAAATAAAGAGAGAGAGCATAAGACAAATAGCTACAAAGGCAAAGAAAGCGAATATAATAAGAGGCAGAACCGTTATCAAAAGCAGAGGCAGAGGCAGAGCGACAGAAGCAGCAGAGGCAGAGCAGTTATAAAATTCCAAGCCGGGCGTTATTTATATATATATAAATAAATTCTGAGAATCATATCCTGTGTGTGTATGAACTATGTAACGGAGAATCATATCCTGTGAACTATGTAACGGAGCGATAATACAATGGAGATTCGGATGGAACCTTGTGTAAATAAGATGGAACCAGCGCATGTTTGATGTTGCCTGGAGTTAGTGTTAATGCAAAGAAATTAGCGTTAAAACGGTGTATTTAACTATATGATGGAACCTTGCGTGGAATGAAGCGGAACCGTGACCCATATGAACAGTGATGGCAGTTTGGCATTGGATGGTAGTATTCATCGCACCACTCTTGTACGGAAGGCGGTATTCGAGGAGTTGCGAGCGATTCCATACAGGAATCGACACGTGGCTTATGGACCCATTACAAAACCGCTTGTTAAACTGCTCCATCGCACATTATTCTTCATACCAGAGACGCCGAGTGAAATTGACAAGAGTTGTTGATCTGGAAGAGGGCTATCCGACGACGATCGTTCGCAGAACTTGCTCGGAGTCTAACCAAGGTGTGCGGAGGATAACCCAAGTACGACGCGCCATCGCGCGTTATCTTTCGCGCATGTAGCCCGTGCAATATCCGTTGGATCGGGCAATGCAATGACAGTCGTTGGATGGCGCGTGGAATCAGCCAGGTATGGTGCATACGTTTGATTGGATACATAGGTGGGCCCGGTGTGGAAATATATGTAAAGAATTGGTTTATTAATGCTAGTTGACGCATTATAAGGTCCGATGGAATATATATGAAAATATTACGTATAATAAAGTTTGAATATGATCCAGGCGCGTAGTTAAAGGATCGAGGGTATATGATATGATTTTATATGCGATGGACGGTCAGGTTATAGCCATGGTGGAATGTTGAATGAACATCTCAATTCTCTGAATTGAGACATAAAAAAAAAAAAATACTCAGACTTGTTTATTTAAATGTGCCAGCATAGAATAAGGGAATGTGACGAGATTTCCCGGATTGGGAATACTGTAATGACTGAAATATGAATGAATTCATATGTATGGTTTTATAACCATGGAAAATGAAGTTTCCGCATTAATCCAACTTTTCCCAGATCGACAGTTGGATTGAGTACAAATTTGATGTATTCATTTTTATATGCACACAGAAAGAGGAAGTATGAGGCCTGACAGAGGAAAACAAAGATTGCAGAGTTGAAGAAATGTACAACAAAGGGATTCAAAAGTGAAGTGAACAGGGAATATGTAGATGACAGTGAACAAAGAGTATGCAGAACAGATTCTTAACAGCATCAGGAAAAGACAAATCCAGTAAAGCCAAAAAAAAAAAAAAACCAGAAAAGGAGCTGAGTGAAATTGAAATATGTAATTAAAATGTGAATGTAAATGTTGTAATTAATTTTTTGTTGTTTGTGATGCAAAGGCAAGTATCCTAAGGAAAAGACAAAATCCCACTGTAGCATGGAAATTTGTACATATTGTAGTAATTCTAAAATGAGTTGGAAAAAGGAATAAGAAGACAGAAGCCAAAGAGTCATGACTGTTCACTCCAAATTCCTTGTGAAATACAAACAGTCATGTGATAATTTATATATATAATATCAATTTGATAAGCTCAGGAAGGAGAGAGAGAAAATATAGAGAATGTAGAATATAGAAGAATAACACAGAGAAGATTAAGAGAAGAAGAGTAGATACAGAACAGACCTGATATCTGGAGTAAATCAGAAAACATTTAGTTTGATAAATTGAGGAAGTTGGAGCTTCGCTATCAAGTTGCAGCTTGATAGCTGTCAGTTGTAGCTGACTAAGGTTGAAGCCTCTTGTAGGTTGGTGCCTGCAGAAAATTGAAGGGAGTTGGTGCTTCCTTGCAAGTTGTAGCTTGCAGAATTGAGGTTGGAGCCTCCTGTAGGTTGGTGCCTGCAGAAAAATAGTGGTGAGAGGGAGTTGGAGCTTGCCTTTGCATCACAACAATAATAAGATGTGGTTTTCTCCCTTTATGGGTTTCCACTTATATGTGGTGTCTCTGTGTATGATATTTATGTATTGATCTGATATGTATCATCTGCTTAATACCTGTTGCTCTCATATTAAGTCTACTGTTATATTATACTAATACCTGCTGCTTACATTCTAAGATTACTCACACATTAAATTGGATATGAAATGAAGGTGTAAATAAGTTTAATGAAAAGTTTTAAAATATCAGGAAGGTGTTAAATTGATTCACCCCCCCCCCCTCTCAGTTTAACTAAAGGTTCAACAGGCAAAATCATCGAAAGTTGAGGAAACATCTTGGTTTTTTCTATTTAGAACTGGTGGAAGGAGAAAGGAAATGATTGCTCTCCCCATCTCCTATAAAATGGAGTTGTAGGTTCTTGGTTCAACGTTGAAGTTTTGTCAAGATTTTTGAATACATGTGAAGAAAAGCATTATTGTTGTAGTGTGAAGGTCAAAAATCAAAGAGGTTCATTGAGAACTTGTTGATCAAGACATCACCACATTGAGAGATAGAGAGGTTGGAAGGCTGAGGAGGGCTTGGTACAACTGACGGTTGTAATCCTCCTTTTTATAAATCAATAGAAATGTATCTATTTTTTCCATTCTATGCGTTAATATTTTTATTGTTCTTCAATTACTTATATAGCATGAGATGAATGGCTTAGATGTGAATTGTTTAATGTTTGTCATATGTTAACTTAATTGATAGGAAATGTATATGGTAGTAGGGATTACACGAGTGCTTTGATTGATCACAGGGTTGAGATTTGGGGCTGGTGAAGGAGGATCCCCGCTTTGCTGCTTAGCGCTCTCCAAGAGACTTCAAGATCTGAAAGAGGTAATCTTCCATCTTATTCCATCAAGTTATTTAAGTTGATATGAACATATATGTATCTTCTTTGTGAACTATGCAGCTAATCTTACCATCTGCCTCGGGCACCGGAAAGCCCTGAGAGGGATATTCGAGAACCAGCAACCCAAGAATTTTACCCTATAGCAGAATTGGCGACTTCGTTGGGGAGTTTAACCCCAAGTTTCCGTAATTTTTCCTTCCTTCTTTCCTCTGTTCACATATCCTTCTGGCCAACTTTTATGCCCAGTAAAAATTTCAAAAGCTTGCATAGTTCAGTCCTGTGCTCTTTTTGGCCATCTGAAGAACTTTACCCTGGCTAACGCTGTCTTTGTCAATATTCCAGAGCATTATAACATGGCCTAGATTTGATTACAGTGCGTTAGCCTCTGCATTAACGTTTTCTCTTCTCAAAACCAATGCGTTACTCAGCCAAAAAAAAAAAATTACTATTCACCCCTGTGTTGTGTTCCTTTTTGGTTGCAGATTTTTGGCCATCAGAACCACTCCTTGACTGAATCCTTGTGCTTGTTTACAAGCTGGCATCGCTATTTGTTTGTTCTTGTTTAAAAATTTAGTGTTGAATTCATTTACTTTTTAGAAGAAAATTTTCTTAGTTTTTCTGCATCTAGCTGAATTAATTCTGAAAATTTCAGTTAAAAGACTGTTAAGATGAGGTAAATAGATGTTTGAATCTTTAAGGTTGAAATTTTCTATTTCAATGTTAGTGCATGGATGTTGAAATGAAACCTCTCCTTGTAGAAATACTCTTCATCGAATTGAATATTTAGAGCATATTTTTGCATGGTTTCTTGAGTCAGAGTCTCATTACATTGCATACGTCCACTCCCCCTCCGCAAGACTAATAATCAAGTACACTAAGAATCAAGCAATAATAAAATCAATCACATTACTTTTTCTGAGCTCAAACCAATAGTAGTTCAGGCTAGGATCTTGGGTTAGGAAAAGTGAGAAAATCACCCAAGATCTCAAAACTTGAGACTAGAGTCATTAACGAGCGAAATGCTACTACACTCATATTATCGGTACCACTCCTTTACTGGAGCTAAGCGCGAGACAACACTTGGGTGCACAAGAAGGTAGCCCGCCTTCGACTGCGTCCAGTGGGAATTCTATATATTTGGGTTCCCTTCAGGGATGTCGAAACTAGATCGAGGATCTAGGTGTTCTGCCCATATAGCATGATTTCCTAGACCATGGACCCCCCTGATTATTTTTGTGATTTGAGGTATCTTTAGTGGCCATACCTTTTAGGGACTTACACAAGGTGACTGGGACAGGCTGTCGTGGTACCTGAAACAAACATACCTACTCTGTCTTCAGTCTTTAGGAGGGTACTCATCTTCACGAGAGTGCTTACACCTATCGTCTGAGGTTCGGGCGAATCTCTAGAGTAACCGTAACTGTACTTTCGACCAACCCTCTCTGTATACTATTGTGATACTCGATTTCATCACCAGAAAATGGTAGTACTCAGACATGGCACCCTATTCTGGCTGCTTGCTTATTGATTTTAGAGAGTCCTTTTTTCTCTTTTATTTTTTAGGTGTGTGGTTACTGTCATTGAGACTTTATAATACATCACAATTTATTAAAATTTGTTAAAAATAAATAGGTCACCGTGGTGTCATTCGACCCACGCCGTCTATCTCGACGACAGTAAGGTCTACCTCCTCTGACTCTTGAGGAAGAACTGAACCTTGGTGAAGCCGTGCCTTCTGAAGAAGAGCAGTCTCCATTGACAAACCCTGATTTTCACATAGCCTCATATCATACAAAATTTCCAGAGGACCCTTTCACGGAAGGTTTCATACCTCATTACAATCCTCCACTCGCTGATTCATCAGCAACTATGATAATTCAGATTCCACCACGCCAAGACATGTCTTCGGCTGCACAAACATCCATTTCATAGTTGGCATCCATAGGGTCGATACCAATGGAAACTATCCCAGGTTCGCCATCATCCTCCCTGCCAGTTGTTAGTTTTATGCCATTACTTGGTAACCCCAATAGTAAACTTACGCCTATTCCCAACCCTACGGTCATCACAATTGTGAGTAACTCTCCGAGTCCTTCGGGATCTACTCCTACCGTGACCACGTTGGGACCTACGGTTTCTCCTCCCACGATTGGGACTACTTTGGTTCCTCTTAGAAACCCTTTCGGTTGGAACCCTTTTCTGAGTTCAAACCCCTTAGCCACTATACCAGGGGGCAGTGTGACCAGCATGCAAACAATAGGGAACATTTCACTACCCCTGCAATCGTTAGGACAAACCAAACAACCTATTGTTAACACTATTCCCTTAAGTGGTTTAAATATCGGTGTAGGTTCTATGTCGTTGTTGAACTATGAAAGTAGTAGCATGCCTCCAGGAAGATCTATTGCATCCATATGGACTAACCCACCCCAACCTCCATCTGGAATGGGAGGGCAATTTTATACTGGGGGCAACCAACCATTCGCCCCGCAATACAATATACCCTATGGAGAGCAACCATATATCCCTACCCCTCCACCTATAGGAAATTTTTATCAAAGTCCTACTTATCCTACTGGTAACACATTGATGGGAGGACCCTATGGTCCAAATAGTCAGCCAATACTTCCTTGGTTAGATTCGGGGGGAAACCCGCAATTGCCATTTTTGGCAGCTCTAGACATTCCCGACATCTATAAACTGACTAATGACCCCATCAATCACAACCTGCTCTGGCCTCCAGTACCGCACAAGATTCCTTCTGACATCCCAAATTTTTATGGGAAACAAGGGGAAGACCCAGCCGCACACATCACCACCTTTAATTTATGGTCTATATCTAATTCCGTGGTGGATGATAGTGTCCGGATTCGACTGTTTCCCACACCCTTATAGGCAATGCTACCAAGGGGTATATCGAATTTCCACGGGCCGCCATAAACACTTTTGGTGCTTTAGCGACGAATTTTCTAAAGAACTTCCAATTACCAATCAGATTTGAAACCGGAACGGAACTGTTAACCTCACTACGCCAAGACACCGCCACCCACATCTCCAATCACATTCATGAATGGAGGCATAGGAGGAGGCTGGTCAAAACACCAATCCTAGATCATCTTCTATCTAATTGGTTTTGTAAGTCTCTTTTACCCCACATCTCTAAAGACATTGGCCTATCCGGTGCGGTTATAGAAGATCAATGCATTCATTGTGCCCAAAATTTGGATTTAATATATTCATAATCTGGCACGCTATATGATTTACTCCCAATGCCCCTGGTAACCAAAATCCTCCAGCTACTCAGAAAACCGGAGCCCAAGCCAACGGTCTCGTTGGCACTATCTCTGGCGTAGCCACAAAACAGTCTCGAGGGAAAACCTCCCAGCCATCCTCGGCTTCCACCGCCCCTAACCAAACGACTACTCTTCCTACCGTTGAGGTAAATTCTGTGCAAACTTCACAAAAACCTAGTGGAAAGAATAAGAAGAACAAGAAAAAGACATCTTCTTTGGAAGAGCAGTCGGACAATCAGAATAATACTAATCAGAAAAACGCTGCCAAAAACGACAAAGGGAAGGATAAACACATGAAATTTCCTTGCAAGATCTGTGCGGAGGACCACTTGACATACAAATGTCCTCGACTGTAGGAATGCACTGATTTTATCGCAAACAAGGATTCTGGGCGAACACCTGTTGTTCTTCATAATCCTTTCCCTAATCATTAGCAACAACACCAACACATGGTTGACAACCCACCAAAACCCCAGTAAAGGGGAAATGGTGGTTCATATCCTTCGGGTGAAGAATCATCCGCCATTTATGGCATTGAAATTGCTGAACTTCAAACATGAGCCAAGCTTTATGGAAATCCTACCATAGACGCTCAAGAACCTGGTACTAGTTCAACTCCATCGCCACCCAATGATCTACGTATCGAACGACCTACTTTTGATCCCGTGATTCATCCCCCCAAAGGGACACTTCGACGCATGACTCATAACACCTCTGCACGTGCAGCCCAAAACTACAACATTGTAGAAGATTTGTCGCAGGCACCGTCAGTTATGTCTGCTCTCGAAGTATTGCAAACTTTTCCAACACAAAGGAAAGCCTTGCTTTCAGCCATTGGTGGAATAGACCCCTAGGACTCCATGCTAGCTATCTTTGATATGGAAAAATCTGAGACTCACCTCTCACATCAACTCACATTCCAAGTACAAGTTGTGTCGAAAGGGAGACCAATCCATTGCACTGTCATTGACGAAGGTGCTTTGACCTGAATTATGTCACCAGCTTGCTGGCTCGCTTTAGGTTCTCCTACCTTGTCACCACCGTAGAATTCCCTCAAAGCTTTCGATGGCCACACGTTCCTCCCAAAAGGATACCTTGATAGCTTTCCCATCACTCTGAGTGGGAAAACTATAACCGTGGACGTTGAAGTCGTAGATCTCCATCTCGACTATAATCTATTGCTCGGTCGCAGTTGGTCTTATTCGGTCTTCCAACTTGTCCTATTTCCATTGGATGGGAAAATAGTCAGAGTGGATCAGTTATCATTCTGCACCCCTGATTATACCACGTTACCAAGTAGCATTGTACCCCTAATAGGAGGCTTTCCTAACTCTTACGTCAGTATTGGTACCGGTCTTCTGAAGGAATCTTCCCTACTGGGTTGCTTTCCTCTCCCGCCGCCAGAAATCCTAAATATGGTTGTAATGATATCCACCACTTTTGATGGCTCTATCGACCCATGGATCCTCCTGGCACCTTTAGACATTGATTCCTACGGAGATCAAATGCCGCTCTCACCAGCCGAGTTGGCCTACCAAGCCATCCAAATTACATTTGAACCCTCCATTGCTATGGTTTCAACCAAAGGTACAAACCTCCCACCCATCACAGTTCTCTCTAAGTATCTCCTCAATGAAGTCTTGCCTACAGATGAAGTTATTCGAGATATCATGTCTCTAGAAGAACGACCTTGGGGAGAGTTTCACCATCGCACTTCGATGATCGACTCGGACGTGATAAATACTGAAATCCCATCCTTTGACCCACCTGAGATGGTCCCCTCTGCTTACACGACTGTTCAAACTATCGATTCAGAAGGGAACATGGGTAATATTTCTAAGACAATGCTCATCGATATCTCGGTCAAAACAGGTATCATGGAAAATATTCAGATTGGAGCAGATTGCAATCCTGAGGAAATTGCACGCTTCACATCCCTTTTCAAGGAATTCCACGATGTGTTGGCTTGGTCTTATGACGAAATTCCCAGCATAGATCCATCTATAGTCGAGCATGAAATCAAGATTTATGACAACGCCAAACCAATTCGGCAGCGACTCAGGCCTGCCCACCCGCGCAAAGCGGCCACCATCAAAATTGAAGTAGAAAAAATTTTAAATGATGGTTTCATCTATCTCGTTCCTTTGACAGAATGGGTTTCCAATTCGGTTCCTGTAGATAAAAAACAAGGCACCATCCGAGTTTGTGTTGACTATCGCGATCTGAACACTGCTTGTCCCAAAGAAAATAATCCTATGCCATTCATAGATCAGATTCTTGACGATTGTGTCAGATGCGAATCTTTTTCCTTCATGGACGGATTCTTGGGCTATAACTAGATTGCGATTAAAAAATAAGACCAGCATAAAACTGCCTTTATCTATCCTTGGGGCACATTTTTGTATCGTAAACTCCCATTTGGTCTGAAGAATGCTGGAGAAAATTTTCAGCGGGCTAGGGACTACGCTTTCCACGACATTCGACATATTGTACAGGCTTACTTGGATGACCTTCCGGCCCATTCCAAGAAACGACCTGATCACCTTGCTCATCTGAAAGAAATTTTTGCTAGGTGTAGATTATACAATATACGTCTGAATCCTCATAAGTGTGTATTCATGATCGAGTTCGGGCGTCTGTTAGGTTTCATTATCTCCAAGCATGGGATTAGGGTTGATCCCGATAAGGTTAAAGAATTTTTTGAATTTCCAGCACCACAATCCATCCTCCAACGTTTGCAAGGGAAGGCAAAAATTTTATGTCGATTCATTATTAATTATGCCATGCGATTATTGAAGAAGGGAACACTATATTTGTGGGATGACCAAGCACAATGGTCATTTGATGCTTTAAAACATGCACTTGTTTCAGCCCCACTCCTTAGTGCCCCCGACTACTCACATGACTTTCTCCTCTACTTGGAAACCTCACCATCCTCACTTGGAATGATTTTGGTTCAAGTTCACAATGACGATAGTAAACATGTGATATACTACTTGTCAAAAGGTCTAATCGGACCCGAACTACATTATTCACATGTGGAGAAACTTTCTCTGGCAGTAGTTTTTGCTGTCACCTAACTCCGACACTATATATTATTGCGACAGACTACTGTTATTTCTTTGGAGAACCCCATGCGACACATCCTGTCTCGAAAAATTATTGGAGGAAAATATTCCAAATGGATCATACTCCTCCAACAATTTGATTTGGTCTTCACAGCTGCCAAAGCAAAGAAATCCCTCGTCTTTGCCGAATTGCTATTGGACCTTCCCAGAATCGACCCAGGAGAAGTAGCTCATGATCCATTTCCTGATGAATCTGTATACTTGGTTGATTCTTTGGACCCATGGTATGGAGACATTTTGGTCTACCTACAAACCCAACACTTCTGCCCAACTCTCACATCTGACGACCGTCATCGTATTTGCCACCAGGAAAAGCACCACCTCGTGCTAAATGATACATTATATTGTCATGGTATCGATACTATTCTATGAATTTGTCTCACTTTCAATGAAGAGGAACGCATTTTGAATGGCTGCCACGTAGGGGTGTGCGGGGGTCATCTTTCGGGCATAGCTATTGCCCAAAAAATCCTGCGCGTAGGTTATTATTGGCCCACTTTGTTTAAAGACTGCATTGTAGCGGTCCAGAAGTGCCATCCATGTCAAATTTTCATGAATAAAATGAATGCTCATCCTGCCCACCTTCATCCAATTATCTCCATTGGTCCTTTCACCAAATGGGGAATTGACTTCATCACTTGCAATCCCATTTCGGAAAATGGACACAACTACATTGTGGTTGCGGTCGACTATTTTATGAAATGGGTGGAAGCCATTCCCACTTTTAAGGCTAATGGCGAAACCGCCGCTCTCTTCCTGTTCAATTAGGTAATATGTCGGTTCAGCGTACCCCTATCTATTATCACAGATCATGGATCACACTTTCATAATCATATGATGACTGAATTAACATCCATGCTAGGTTTTCGTCAAGTTCAATCTCCGTCTTATTATCCTCAAGCTAATGGTCAAGTCGAAAACGTAAATGGCGTCCTCAAAACCATGATTCATCGATTGGTCAGAAACCATAAAACCACATGGCATCGGAAGTTGTATTCCACGTTATGGGCATACCGAACGTCAGTCAAAACTGCCATAGGCTTCACGCAATTTCAACTCACATTCGGCCTGGAGGCAGTACTTCCAATCGAGTCTGAAATTCCATCACTCAATTTGTCGAGATGCTACACTAGCACTCGAAGCTCAGCAACGCCGAGTTAAAGCTCAATACGAAAAATTTGTCAAGCCTCGTTCTTTCCAAGAGGGTGATCTTGTTCTACTTTATGATCATAAACATGACCTCTTGGGGGCAAGAACACTCCAATCATTATGGCTTGGTCCTTACATCATCACTAAAGTCCTCTCAAAAGGGGCTTATGAACTTCAGGACTGTAATGGAATTCCGCTTGCGAAGCCCCGCAACGAAGTATTTTGCCTAGTTTCGCACTAGGCGTATGCTTTGTAATTTTATGTATATAATTTTTTCCTATAATTTTGATGTCTCTGGATATTTTTTGGTGTTTGAGGTGTTTTTCTCATCTACAATATTTTTCCTTCACACAGATGTCGTCATCCTCCTTATCATACATCGGATACGCGGACGGTGCTAGTCGTCACACTAGACACATTGCTTCAGCTTCTTGGGTTCTCTACACTCCTGAGTCGGAACTTCTTGGTTCTGGGGGAATTTTCCTAGGTAACGCCACCAATAACGTTGCCGAGTACATGTCAGTGATCCAACTCCTCATGGAGGCTACATCTCGCGAAATCTCCAATTTAGTGGTCAGGTTAGATTCCCAACTCGTCATTATGCAGTTAAACAATCATTACCGTGTCCGTCATCCAGTCTTGTTACGTTATTTTTTAAGGGTGCGACTTTTAGAACGTCAATTTCAAACAATCACATTTGAGCATGTTCCTAGAGAATTTAATGCATTAGCCGATTCGTTGGCAAACTATGTGTTAGATTTGCATTTGTCACATTTGTTATAAAAATATTTACGCATGAGTATATATATTTTTTATCCCATAGAAAATACATAAAAAAAATAAAAAACACAAAATCACCAAAAAGTATGTATATATATTCGAACATTCTTTTTACAGTATTTTTCTTGCTCGTTAATCTGAAAAACCTCGATTTCTCTTCTTCAGACTCGTTAAACTTATACGAAGTCGATTTTGAGCATTCTTTTTATGGTCTTTTTCTTACTCTTTAATCCAAAAAACCTGGAGTTCTCTTCTTCAAACTTGTTAAAACTAATATGAAGAAGCATTGAGCTTTCTTTTTAGGGACTTTTTCTAGCTCATAAAACTGAAAAAACCCCGAGTTTCCTTTGTCGAGCTCGTTAAACTACCACGACAGAGAGTAAGGAGCCATTCTTTTTCCTCTTTTTCAAAGCTCTTTAAACAGAAAAAGTGACCAAGTTTTCTCTGCGTGACTCGTTAAAATTTCACAGAGAGCACTGAGTTTTTATTTGTTGGACTCATTAAAAATTTCACAAAGAGTACTGAGTTTACTTCGTCTCCTCGTACTCATAACAAAATGAGGCAGATGTCCATTGAACATAGATTTCTCACTTTTCCGGCTTCGATGGACTAACTCATGGAAAATGAATTGTTTCGGGCTTACTATTCTCCCTTTGTCGTTCTCGGTTATCAAGACATGACAAAGGTACCACATGGAGTTGTCTTTTACGACATTTTTCAGACTCTCTAAACATGAAAAATTCACCAAGTTTACTCATCTGGACTTGTTAAACCTAATCAGACGGGGAATGGAGTTGTCTTTTACGACATTTTTTAGAGACTCTAAATATGAAAAATTCATCGAGTTTACTCATCTGGACTCATTAAACCTAATCAGACGGAGAAAAATTTGAAAAAAATGGATACTACCTTTGTTACATTTCAGAAAGGTCAATTTGGCAGCAAAAATCTTGAACATGGCACTTCCCATAAAACTCTTTCGTAGTTAGCCGAACCCTGCCATCTATGAGTATTAGCCTTCATCTCCCAGTGTTCCTACACCGGTAAAATCCTAAAAAAATCTGTGGTGTTCATTAAGCCTTAGCTGCCTAGTACCATGTTACAGTGCCTTCTATTGTTCAAGAATATATCGCTATCTACTGCTCCTATTATCAACCAAACCGCTCATTATGCCAGAAATTATTTGTCGTCAGTTATCCCCATTTTCTCTTCATTATTTCCATCAAAAAAAAAATCATTTGGTTTCTGTTTCGTTTTGACTGATGTAGGATGCCTCAGTGCCTACCTTTCAACAGATCTCTTCCTATCAACTTCAACATCTTATCTAGGAAGTTGATCCAGAAACCCATCAGTACCCAAATACTTGCAGACATCAGTGGCAGGTAATCTTGCGTTTGATTAGGAGTCTTCATCATTGGCTCTTGATCGAATGATTCTACGAGTGTTCGAATTCAACTCTTTTTATTCACACTCACTATATTGTATTGTGCATCTTAGGGACCATCATCATTATCTGTGGCCACCTTCGCATCTGTTAACAGTTTTCATTATCGACTGGTAATCAGACGATTTCTCACATGTTCGACGACAGCTCCTTCATTCACATGTTGAGAAATATGCATTTTAAGTGAAGCGGCGGTCAAGACCTTGGGGCAAAGGTTACATCATTACAGCTATGTTCCCTTCCCTAAGTTGTGATATTTTTTATGGAGACAGCTTGTTCAGCCTGATCCTATTATGACAGACACTTCCACATTATGCTTATCGGTGGACATATTCTTCATATCTCTGTTCTAGAGAAATCATGTTGATTAGCTACTAAGCATGGGAATGCCCGACTTAAGACAGATACTATATTTTCTGACATATGTTGTTGTTTCAGGTTTTCCTCAGTCCTTCAATCTCTTTATCCCTACTACACACATTATAAAGTATTTCGGCCATCGTCTTCGTCTCTGACCTCACACTTTAGGGGGCATCTGTTATAGGTCAAATAACCTCCTCAACAGCTTAGAGGAGAAGATAAATATGGAAGGAATACAGAGACCTAAACTAAACCTACTTCTGCCAAGGTAACGCACCCCTATAACAGCCAAAGAGTATTATAACGCACCTGATCCATGAAAAGGTTGTGTTAGTGGCTAGGGAAATGCTCTGTTTAGAATAGAGGGCAACGTTACCTGTGTTTTTAGTTTGAAACAGGAAAAACCCGCAAAGAATGATTTGAAATTCCAGCTTTTTCTCATAAGAGAGTCAGTACAAAATAGAAACTGCAAAGCACTAATCTCTTATTGGGCCTTGCCAAAAACAACTGAACTCTCAAGGAAGGAAAAAGCATGGGAAGTTGAGGAAACATATTGTTTTTTTCTATTTGGAACTGGTGGAAGGAGAAAGGCAATGATTTCTCTCTCCATCTCCTATAAAATGGAGTTGTAGGCTCTTGGTTCAAGGTCGAAGGTTTGTCAAGATTTTTGAATACATGTGAAGCAAAGCATTATTGTTGTAGTGTGAAGGTCAAAAATCAAAGAGGTTCATTGAGAACTTGTTGATCAAGACATCACCACATTGAGAGATAGAGAGATTGGAAGGCTGAGGAGGGCTTGGTACAACCGACGGTTGTAATCCTCCTTTTTATAAATCAATAGAACTGTATCTATTTTGTCCATTCTATGCATTGATATTGTTATTGTTCTTCAATTACTTATATAGCATGAGATGAATGGCTTAGATGTGCATTTTTTAATGTTTGTCATATGTTAACTTAATTGATAAAAAATGTATATGGTGGTAGGGATTACACGGGTGCTTTGATTGATCACAGGAATCCTCGCTTTGCTACTTAGCGCTCTCCAAGAGACTTCAAGATCTGAAAGAGGTAATCTTCCATCTTATTCCATCAAGTTATTTAGGTTGATATGAACATATATGTATCTTCTTTGTGAACTATGGAGCTAATCTTACCGTCTACCTCGGGCACCGGAAAGCCCTGAGAGGGATATTCGAGAACCAACAACCCAAGCATTTTACCCTATAGCAGCTTTGTACCACTTCTGGTGGATGGATCTGCATGAGTGGTTTCTACCACTCTTTGTTCCTCTGCTTGTGGCTTCTCCACATCCTGAAGTTGATCCTTTGGAACTAATATTTCCTCCGCTGCATGCAAGCCAAGCTCCCTCTCAAGGGACAATCGCATGTCCTTCTCATCATCAAATTTCACATCCCTTCTGATAACTGTCATCCTGTGTGCTGGAAAATACACCCGATAGTTGTGGGGAGAATTTTTGTACCCCGTAAATATCCCAACCTCTGTTTTTGGTTCTAGCTTCTTCCTGGCATCTTTGTTCACATGGAAATAGATAGATGAGCCAACAATTTTAAAATATGAAATGTCCAGTTTCTTACTTGAAAAATCCTCCTCTGGTGTACTTATGCCAAGTATCCGATAAGGACTATGGTTATGCACAAATACCATTGTGTTGCATGCCTCTACCCACAGATGCAGCGGTAGACCCTGATCATGTATCATAGCTCGTGCTTCCCACATTTTTTTTTCTTTCTTTCTGCAACCCCATTTTGTTGTGGGTTATGAGGTGCAATCAATTCTCTGTAAATTACTTATTTGGCGCAGAAGTTCTTAAATTCATTATAGATATACTCACCACCATTTTCGTTCCTCAAAGCCTTCACCTTCTTCCCTATATCTTTCTATACCCGTGCTTTGAACTCACAAAACTTGGAGAACATATGATCTTTCTTTTGCATGAACAAAATCCAACACTTTCTGGAAAAATTATCAACAAAAATCACATAATACCTACACTTTGTTGTGGAAACTATTGAGAATGGTCCACACACGTCTTAGTGAACTCTCTCAAGGATTTTTGCTTCTTGAATTTCCTTATCATGAAAGGTGGCCTTTGTATACTTCCCCATAGTACAACCCTTGCATGTGTCTCTCTGTGCAAGTGTACCCTTTGGAAGCCCTGTAGAAATATGTTGCATGATCCTCAAAGAACTATGGTGTAGATGACCCAACCTCCTGTGCCATATGATCCTAATTTATGTAGGAACGTAAAATAATACACATATAACCATAAATACAAAGATGCAGCGGAAATAACACTTCATTTCATTAATATCAAAGAACTTAAATTTATTTACAGACAGAATGGAAATAAACTAGCTAGGGTGCTGGTAGCTTATCTCTGAGAAGAGATGTGGTGGCTATAGGCCTTTGAACTGTGTTACAATGAGGCTAGAGGGCCTATTTATTATTTAGAAACAATGGAAAACCCTAAACATCCAAAATTATAACCCTAGGAGATGAAGCGCCAAAACTATCAGCCTCGTTTGGGTTAATTGGTACATCAACTTCTTGGGGACGTAACTTTGGCATATGATCTTCGTTTGACGCACAAAATACCTCGTTAGAAAGATATATCCGAGGACTAAAAATTTTGATGTGAGAAATTTTGAAGGAAAATTTCCCAAAAAAACATTGTTTAGGGCCTCAAAACGGCTCTGAAATTTTAGGACCCGAAAAACTACTAAAAATAGTAAATTGTGCTACAATTAAGGAAACTGAAAAACTGAAAGAAACAATGGTGGGGCCCCAAGTGGAATAGGCGGGTGGCCATCAATATCCACCTAGATCATTCCTCCCCTATTAGGAATGAATGGTCCCCATTGCATTGAGTTCCTCCAAGGGATGAGAAAACTTCTGTTGAACTTGGTCCTTGGTGAACCACTTGCCTTGGTGCAGGAGTTGGCCAACTTTGACAACCTGATACAGTTGGATATTCTGTTGGCGAGTGTTATTTATTTGCATTTCCATGATACGATCCATGGTGGCATGTTCCATGAAATTTGGGTTTAACTCTATTCGTGTGAGTTGTTCTACAATGTCGGAGGTGTCCAGTAGAGGTGGGAAGTAGGGCTGAAGGCAGTCCACATTGGAACTGGGTCTAGACCAAGGAATGGTGGAATATTGAGCTTGAAGGCATTGGCCCCTATAGCCTTCGTGATGGTGTACAGCCCATATTAGAGCGAGTGAAGCTTGCGGTGGGTTCTAGTGAGGCGCTCCTTCTACAAATGTAGCCACACTTTTTCACCCACCTGGAAGTTGTGTGGCACCCGATGTTGATCATGTCGTTTCTTATACTTAGAATTGGATCTATCCAATATGTCATGAACCTGTTGGAGGATGTGCTGAATGCGCTCAATGAATTTGATTACTTTGTCATCTTCAGACTAGACATGAACCGAATCGGCCTGAGTAGCCACAAATGGCATGGCTACGTCAATGGGACATAGTGGCTGGAATCCCAAGCCTACCTGAAAGGGGTTGTAGCCAGTTGAGTTTTGGAGAGCTCAATTATAACTATGTTGTACATAGGGAAGGCTCTCATCCCATGTGCATAGATGCTTTGAATTGTACATGCACGGAATGTGTATGATCATCATGTTAACGACCTCTGTATGGCCATCAGTTTGGGGATGGAAAGTTGTGGACTTGGTGAGCTTGGTGTCCAGCACTGACCAAATGCTAGACCAAAATGTGCTAAGGAACTTGTTGTCCTAATCTAAGATGATAGACTGTGGGGATCTCAAATTGCACCCACATTCGTTAAAAGAAGATTTTAGCAATGGCTTCTACTGTGATATTCTTCTTGCAAGCCACCATAATGGCCATCTTCAAGAATCTGTTGAATACCACGAAAACATATTCGTTTCCATGCTTATTATAAGGAGGGCCTGACATGTAATCCATGGAGATGGATTCCCAAGGTCAACTAGTGGTACGTAGAGGAGTATAGAGGCCTTGCTTCTTGATGGTCGGCTTGGAAATGGCGCAAGTAGTGCAGGATCTAATGTACTTCCCAACATCCTGTCAAAGGTTCGGCCAATAGAAATACTTTTGTAGTATTGCCACTATTTTCTCGACTCCGAAATTCCCAGCGACCTGACTATAGTGCACTTCCGAAATCATCTTGGTACGCTCACTTGAAGGAACACAAAGGTGTCCCTGGTGGCATAGCAGTGCATCCTAGAGGTAAAATTTTGGAACTTGTGTACCCTCCACGAGTTTTTTATATGTGTGGCCAAATTTTGGATCTCTCTTGTAGAGAAGAGGCCAATCAGAAGTCTCGTGCCCATAAGAGTTGAGAACGGTAGTTAGATCCACGATCGGTGGTCGGATGAGGCAGTCTGCAACATTATTCATGTTTCCCTTCTTGTACTTGATGTTAAAATGAAACTGTTGCAGATATGTGGACAACTTAATATGGCGATCGTTTTGCAAATTTCATTGTCTTGGTATGAACTACAAGGTTCGGTGGTCTGTGTGGATGATCATTTCCCTCCCCAAAATATAATGCTTCCATTTTTGGCAAGCCTGCATAATGGAATACATTTCTTTTTCATAATTGGGATACTTGCAGACTGTGTCAGACACTGTCTCACTGTGATATACCACTAGATTCCCCTGTTGAGTAAGAACTACCCCAATAGCATAGTCAGAGGCATCTGTCTCGATCTCAAATGGTTGTTGCAAGTCTGGTAATGGGAGAACTGGGGTAGATTACAGGTGATGTTTCAATTATACGAACGTCTTCTGTTGAGATTCTGACCAAAATAATTTTTCTTTCGCTCCTCCCTTGGTAACTTGACTCAAGGTCCAAGTGATATGAGAGAATCCCAACACGAACCTGCGGTAGAAATTAGCAAGACCCAGAAAGCTTTGAAGCTCTGTTAGAGTGGTTGGGGCTGGCCAATCCTGAATTACTTGGATCTTGGTTGGATCCACATGCACCCCCCACTCATCAATAATGTATCCCAGATACTAAACCTAGGTCATGCCAATAGTGCACTTCTCCAAATTTGCACAAAAATTGTGTTGCCTCAATGTTTGGAGGAGCTATCAAATGTGGTGGAGGTGCTCTTCCAAAGTCTAGTTGAAGATCAGGATGTCATACAAGTACACTACTATAAATGAGTTGTTGAATGGCCTCATGATGTCGTCCATCAACCTCATGAAGGTTGCGGGAGCATTCGTCAACTCGAAAGGCATGACCAGCCATTCAAAAAGGCCCTCCTTGGCTTTAAAGGTAGTCTTCCACACAAGTTCAATTGGTACTTGGTGATACTTGGACTTCAATTCGATCTTGCTGAAATATTTCGACCCTTTGATTTGGTCCAGGAGGTCATCAATCCATGGGATCGGGTACCTATTCTAGACAGTGATCTTGTTCAGCGCCTGATAGTCAATACAGAGTCTCCAAGTCCCATCCTTCTTCTACACCAACACGATCAGGCTCCCACAGGGTGATGAACTCAGCCGGATGTGACCTTTTCGTAGCAGCTCTTGAATATTCCTCTTGATTTCATCATTCTCCAAAACAGAGTGTTGATAGATCAGTCCATTAGGTAGCGCCGCACCTGGGGTCAGATCGAAGGGGTGCTTAACCTGAGAGTGCAAAGGCAGCCCTGTGGGTGAGGTGAAGATGTCCCCATACTCCTCCATGGCCTTGTCCCTTTTTTTTTGTCGTGTGGAGCAGCCCTGTCTAGAGGTCATGGCCATAGTATTATTCTTTCCCTGAGGGCGGATCATCAAGAAAAAAAATTCCTGGTTTTGGAAATGATCTTAATTCATTTTTTTGTAATAACTAAAGAGATAGTGGCAGGCAATTGTTCCTTTGGTATCCTGTACAACTTATTTCCAAAAGTAACAATAAAAGTGCGAGGTCGGGACTCATACACAGCATGTCACATCCAAAAGTATGGTTTTCCTAATAATACATCACAAACATCAAGAGGAGCAATGTCACATAATACCTCATCTTTGAAGGGCTTCATGATGTAGGGAAGGCGGCACTGTTGGCTGACGCAGAGATCTCGTCCTTAGTGAAGCCACCCTATGGTGTACATTTGTGGGTGTGTTGTGGTCATAAAGCCAAACCACTTCATGACCTCTGCTGAAATGAGGTTATTTTGGCTCCCACTGTCGACAATGAACTGTAGCGGGGAACCCTTTACCCACATCTAGGAGTGGAAGAGATACTCCTCCTCCTATGGATCTTCCGGTTCCTCCTTCTGGATCTTCGTTGTGGAAACGGTGGTGTTGGGCTCCGCATAGATAATATGCTTCCCTTTTTCATTCCCCTTGTCGGGTTCTGATTCAGAGTTGGAGCATGCATTTAATTCAGAAGCCTTCATCTCAACCACCAGTGACTGCTTGGCCTGACACTCACTTGTGTTGTGAGTGGAGCTCTTATGGAACTTAGACTTATTTCTCATGTCCTTCTTCAGCTTCCTAATGTTGTTCTTTTCTTGCGGCTTTGGAAGGTTGTCTTGGGCTGCCATGCCTTGGATTTGTCCTTTTTTCTACGATTTAGGGGCACATTTCCCTTGCTTTTCATTCACAGATCCAAATTCTCACTTCTTCTATTTGAATTTATGCTCAATCTCGGCAGTGTACCGGTATGTCGTACCAAGTGAGGAAATGTCGAGGAACTACATTTCCTCCTGAATGTATCTATGTATAAAACTGCAGTAATTCATCACCAATTTTTTCTCTGAAACTTTGATACCCAATTTTGTGCACATGGTATGGAAAATATTCGTCATCTCATGTGCATCATGATCCTTTTGTTGCCATAGCATAGTCCATTATATGTACTTGTCCTCGTAGATCCCCATGGGATAATAATGTTCTTTGATGGTGTCTCAGAAATAATTCAAAGTGGGTACAGCCGAGAATAGAGAGGGTTACCCCTCATCCTTTTTCTCATAGTAGGTTTCCCACCAGTCCTTGACATGGGGGGCGGCTTTGAGGAGTGCAAAAATAATCTTCTCCCGGTCAGAAAAGTCATGAACCGAGAAATATCCTTATAATAGATTTAACCATCTATCTACAGTGTCTTCTTCTATTTGGCCCTCAAATATGGGAATGTCAAAGTTTACTTGTACCTTAAAAGGAGTTACACCTCCAAAGTGGTTGCTGGATGCAGATGCGCCATTGGTGGGCAGTCGTTGAAGGATCTGGGAAAAGTTATCCAGTATTGTGTTCCTTTGTTTTTTGAGAGCCTCCTCGAGCAATATTTTGATAGGATCTCCTGCTCCCTCGTCTTTCTTTTCCTCCCCCATGGGCGACCGTCGGGGTTTACGAGGCTGATCTTGCAAAGGTTCAACCAAATCAAGCCCTAACTCCTTATACCATGACCTTGTTGGGGACATGCAAAGAAGGATCAATAAAGAGCATACCACTCTGATACCACCGATATGAATTTATACATGAACACAATATAATACACATATTACCGTAAATACAAAGATCCAATTGAAAAAACACTTCATTTTATTAATATCAAAGAATTAAAAAAAAATTACAAACAGAATGAAAATAAACTAGCTAGGGCATTGGTAGCTTATCCCTGAGAAACGATTTGGTGGCTACATGATCGGAATCTAGATTGGGGGAAAAAAATTGCCAGAAATTCAAAGTACTCGGAATTGCTCCAAACCAGAACGACCGGATAGGTCTCATTGCCAGGAATCTGGTGCACTTTGTTTCATTGAAAACCGACTCTGTATGTGAAATTTAGAGCTTGTTGTCTGCTTGACCAAATAAGCGAATATTCAAAAGAAATTCAAATAGGGTCAAAGGGTCAAACTTTGGTCAAAATTGGCATTTCTACGGCCCAATGGGAAGTTAACATGTGTCGAGATGTGGTTGGTTGAATCTCTAGGCTCATTGGCAATTTGTGATTGGTTTTTTAATGAACCAATGGGATGCTGACATGTGGCTAGCCCTGAAGTCGCCACGTGCCCCTCCCAAAGGCTGAAATTTGGTTAATTTTCAAAGGTTAAATTTTATTATGTGGTATGGAAAAATTTATTGATGGATGGGCGGAGGTTGGGGTCAACCCAGCAACCTCCCCCGCACAACGCACACGCGATACCACCATGCCATCCATGAAGTTCTTAACATGTATGGGTGTAAACTTCTATTTGAAGTTTAAATTGAAATCTGGCGGGGTTTAAAAGGGCCAGCCCCAAATGGCCAACCCCATTGCATAGGACCATCGGCTTCGAACCACAGGTGGATGCCAATGCAAATGGTAGATTAAAGACTTTAAAAATGGGTTATTTAACCCTTAAACCATGCATTAGTGCATACTCCGATCTTAATTCGGATTTTTAAAAGACACTTAGAGCGCTAAAATCCAGTTTAAACCGCACTTAATTTTAATTAATCCAACCTTTAATCACGAATTAAGTTTTGCGGAGTCTGCTAATTTTTGCGCCACCTCTAGTTTTGTCAGGGCTAACAGGATTTTCTCCAGTTTTGGTGGATCTTTTCTAGGAAATACTGAAGAAGCCATAACTTTGGAATATTTCAACCAAATTAGGCTCAAAAAGAGTCCATCCTAGATGATTTGGATTCTCTGAGCATGATGGTGCGCATTTTAGAGCTAGAGGAGAACTTTTGTAAGTGTTTTTTTTTCACTTTTAATATTAAAGAATCTAAGGGCCACTGGGAGAGGAGGCCATGTCTAGATTTCCTAAAGACCATTTTCAGAGCTAGAAGAGTCTATTTTGAGGTTTTTGGGTCTTATGAATCCAATAGAGCAGGTTCCAAAGCCATTGGAGCATTTTAGGTGCATTTAATCATAGAATTTACCATTAATCCAAATAGGGTCAAGCCAAACCAGGTCCATGGAGATGTAGCTCAGGAGGGAAAAATTTAGTTATCAGCTACTGTGTAATGTGTTTGTTGTGTGTTATTTATCTACAATTTAATTTTTGTACATGTGTTTTTGACAGCTAATTTACTTAATAAAATTATGTTTAAAATACACAAAACTTGACACATAAACGCTTTCATAACTTGCTAATTTGAGACGATCCTAAACACATTTATTTAATACTGATGAGGGAAATATCACATCAAAACTAGTTTTCCCATATTCAGATCAAGTTGGTATCAGAGCACAGTTTAGCTCATTTTAGCGTTGAGATGGTTTGCCAAGGTTAGCTAGAGAATTATCTATTGGTTTTGTATTTTTGCAAGGATAATTTAACTGTGTGCAAGTTTATGTGTATCTCCTCTCTTCAGGAGAAGTTCAAGATTGAGGAACCAGCTCTCAAATCACAACAAAGAATATTTTTATGCATTACAAGTGTGATGGAAGCTTCATCAAGAATTTTTTCTAGTCAATCTTCATTAGCAATACTCTTTGATAAAGAGATGTTGCATAATCTCTACATCATGAATGATATGGTGCAAGAGATGTGTGAAGATAGAAAGGAGAGCACTATTCTTCAAGAGCAGTTGATTGCCATGAAGGAGGAGAAGAAAGAGCTTCTTGAAAAGATGCATGAGATGGAGACTCAGCTCCATATTTCAAAAGAAACCCTAGCCAAGTATGTGCATGAAAATGAGGTACAATTTTATCTTCAATTTCCTCACAAGATGAATGTTTTGGTGTTTTTGAAAGACACGCTAGAGGAATAGGGTCCAAATTATTGATGAAGATGCGCTAAGAAGGTAAAGGATTAGGCAAACATGCACAAGTCATAGTTGAACCAATTGTTGTTGAGGAAAGGCCTAGGTATTTGAGTCTTGGTTATGGAAAACGTGATGGAGAATACTCCAAATCCAAGAAGGCACATGAAGGTGTTCCAAGAAGGACTTTCATTACATTTTCATTACCTCAAGCTTGTGAAGTTTGTGTTCATGAGGAATGAAAAAGTTTTACACCCACTTTGAAAGAAGATGCTCATAAGCATGCAACTAAAGAGAATGGAAAACAAGAGGATGTTGAAAGCTCTAAATTCATTGAAGCCATTTTTGGTATTCCGAAGAGAGCCACTACCTCATCAAATTCACCTCCTCGAGAAGGCGACAAGGGTGAATGTGCAAGGTATAAATCTGCCTTTAATCAAGTTGCTTTTGATTATGATAAACATATTAAATACTCACATAAGATTTGGAGAAATTTTACATGTTCCTTTTGTGTTTTGAATAACCATATTGTTTCAAGATGTTGGAAGAAGAAAGCCATGCACAGGAAACTTTCAAAATAAAGGAGACAAAAAGCCAAAGGTCCATTGGATAATGCAAACCATGTTGAAAAGAAGATGTAATTATTTTTCACTCATTGCCATCAGAAGGGTCATCTTGTAGACAAGTTTTGGACTTTGTATCCAACAAGTCATCCACGATATTTGAAGAAGGTGGGAAGAGATCTTGACAAGAATGGAAAAGAGGATTCCATAATTGATGTGGATCAGGATGATTCACGTGATGAAGTGCAGCTGAAAGAAGCGCCACTGAAGTGGTTTGGAAAGATATGGTTAGATTTCTTAACCAATTAAGGCCTTGAATTTCTTTTGATTATTGATGAAAATATTGCCTTATCGATGCATTTCTTTTCCAATTCAATGCATTTATTTTCTCTTGAAAGAATGTTGCATATTCCATGAAGCAAGATGTTGAAAATGTAGAGTTATGTTGACTCACTTAGATGCAGTAAAACATGGCAATTTGTAGTTGCAATTTGCATGTGAATGCATTTATTTTTCTCTAGAATGCATGTTGCATGTTTATGCCACGAAGTTGTTTGAAAGTGGATTATGTTGACTCATTCTTATTGCAGTAAAATGTCATTTCAGCTCTTTAAGTACTTGTGCATGCCAATGGGATTCTTGTAATTGTGATTGTACTTGTGAGAGTGTTGATAATTTGCACATGCATGAGTGTCAACTTGTGTTGGTCAATTGATTGTTACATATATGTCATATCAACTTGGAAGAGTTGATTTTGTCTCCAAATATGAAAGGGAGATGTTGACGAATTATTTCATGAGATGTGAAATTCTTGTTATTTTGGAAGAATCGTCAAGTTGTTGTTCATGCTTTTGTTTGACTTGAGAGTCAGTTGTTTGAAGAGGCATGTTTTTTTGACTTGTGTTTGGTCGATGAGTTTGTACACCAAGATGTAAGAATGTATGGTGATGTTCACATGATGTGACATTTGTTGCTTTGAAGGAGAAAAAGGAAGAGGTCATCAAGTTATGTTTCTTGCATGATGTGTTTTTCAAGATTAATGGTTGTGCTTGTGACAAGATGTCGCAGGATTTTGGAAGGTACACTCTTGAGCGAGAGGCTCATGATTAGCCTTCATTCCCAAATCATGGCATGAGTAGCATGTCAATACTAGAGGATAATGGAATCAAGAAGCGGAAAGTGGACAAGATGCCAGAAATATTGCAGCCAAAACAGCTGCCATTGTAGACCATTTAATGTGTTGATGCCAAGAAGCGAAAGAGATGGAAAATTCATTCTTCCATATGTGGAATTTGGAACTGTGGAGGTAAAATAATGTTCATTTATTTTCTAGATACAAAACTCGGAATCTCCATAGTCCTCATTTTTCAGTCTACATTTTGGGTCTAAAACAAGACCCATCTTCAGGACAAATCTGCAAATAAGAGAAACGATTAGGTTAAATAAATAGAGGAAAATATGACATTTCTTTTCTTTTGATTACTGATATTGGAACTCTTTTTTGTATTTCACTCAGATGGGCTTAACTTGGAAAAGTGGTTTCCAAGGAGAAGCTTGAATCGAATGCATGTTTGTGCAAAGGAGGAACATGATTCTCAGTGGGAAGGCCATCAGTTAGTTTTCCAAGCACTGAATTTGGTACAGAAAGGTGTTTAATCAGTCAGCAAGCAACCAGCAAGTATTGGATTGGGTCAGTATCAAAAGGAGGACATTGGTTGCAGTGCCAAGCCATTTTCATGGCAAGGCTTGTCAGTGAACCCAAAGTGGTTGTCATGGAGATGTTTCCAAGTAGAATCAAGTTGATAGAACTTTGGAAAGAGAAGAGTATTAAGATCTCATTAAATAACCAGCTTTTGTGGGTACAAAATCCTGTCAGTGGGAAGGAGTAATCGGAATCTGGATTGGGGATAAAAATTTGCTAAAAAATCAAAGTTCTCGGAATCACTCCAAACTAGAAATACTGGATAGGTCTCATTTCGAGGAATCTGGTGCACTTTTTTTCATCAAAAATTGACTCCGTATGTGAAAGTTAGAGCCTGTTGTTCGCTTGACCAAACAGGAGAATTTATAATAAAAAAAGTCAAATAGGGTCAAACTTCGGTCAAAAAGGGAATTTCTCTGACCCAATGGGAAGATGACATGTGTCAAGCTGTGGTTGGTCGAATATTCAGGCTCATTGGAAATTTGTGATTGGTTTTTTAATGAACCAATGGGATGCTGACACATGGCTAGCCCGGAGGACGCCACGTGCCCCTCTCAAAGGCCGAAATTTGGTTAAGTTTCAAATGTCAAATTTAATTATGTGGTATGGTAAAATTTATTAATGGATGGGTAGAGGTCAAGGTCAATCCTGCGACCTCCCCCGCACAATGCACATGTGATACCACCATGCCATTCATGAAGTTCTTAACATGTATGGGCGTGAACTTCTATTTGAAGTTTAAATTGAAATCTGGCAGGGTTTAAAAGGGCTAGCCCCGAAGGGCCAACCCCATTGCACAGGATCGTCAGCTTCGAACCACCGGAAGAGGCCAATGCAAATGGTGGATTAAATACTTTAAACATGGGTTATTTAACCCTTAAACCATGCATTAGCGCATAATACGATTTAATTCAGATTTGTTTAAAACGTGCTTAGAGCGTTAAACTCTAGTTTAAACCAGACTTAAATTTAATTAATCTGACCTTTAATCACAAATTAAGTTTGGCAGAGTCCAGTAATTTTTATGCCAATTCCATTTTTGTCGGGGTTAGCTGGAGTTCTCTAGTTTTGGTGGAGCTTTTCTAGGAAATACTGAAGAAGCCATAACTTTGGCATATTTCAACTAAATTAGGCTCAGAAAGAGTCAACCCTAGATGATTTGGATGCTTTGAGAATGAGGGTGTAGGTTGCAAAGGCAGAGGAGAAATTCTATAAATGTATTTTTCACTTTGAATATTAAAGAAGCCAAGGGCCACCAAGAGAGGAGGCCATGTCTAGTTCACCTGAAGACCATTTGCAAAGCCAGAAAAGTCTATTTTGAGATTTTTGGGTTTTCTCAATCCAATGGAGTAGGTTTCAAAGTCATTGGATCACTATAGGTGCATGTAATCAGAAAATTGAAAATTAATCCAAAGAGGGCCAATCCATTGAAGCAGGTACATGGAGATGTAGTCTAGGATGGGTGAACTTTGTTATCAACTATAGTGTAATGTGTTTGTTGTGTGTTATTTCTCTGCAATTTAATTTTTGTACATGTGTTTTTGACAGCTAATTTACTTAATAAATTCCTCTTTAAAACACACAAAACTTGACACATAAACCCTTTCATAACTTGCTAATTTGAGACGATCCTAAACACATTTATTTAACACTGATGAGAGAGCTAGCACATCAAAACTAGTTTTCTCATATTCATATCACTAAATACCTCTAAAATGTGTTACAATGAGTCTTGAGGGCCTATTTATTATTGAGAAACAATGAAAAACCATAAACATCCAAAAACCTAACCCTAGGAGATGAAGTGCCAAAACTATGGGCCCCGTTTGGGTAAATTGGTACATCAACTTCCCGAGGACATAACTTTGGCATACAATCTTTGTTTGACATGCACAATACCTCGTTAGAAATATCTATCTAAGGAATACAACTTCCATTCCATTTTTCTCATGGATTTCCCAAAAAACATCGTTTAGGGCCTTAAAATAGATTCGGAAGTTCAAGACCCAAAAAACTGCTAAAAATAGTAAATTGTGTTGCAATTAAGGAAACTGAAAAACTGAAAGAAACAATGGTGGGGCCCCAAGTGGAATATGTGGGTGGCCACCAATATCCACCTGGATCACCATAACTCATTGATATCCCAACTCACCACCTCATCTTCTTTACTTCTCAATGTTGCGCAACCATCTACATCAAGTTTGTAGAGGTTCTTCACACGAACCCCAATCTTCTTTACCTGTCCTTTAGCTTTGTGATGAAGGAAAGCCTTTCCTTCACTAAAAACCACATCATATCCACGATCCTCCAATATAGCAACTGAAACCAAATTCTTCTTCAAGCCTGGTACATGCATGAAACATTTTAGTATCAGGGGCTTACCTGACTCTCTTTGGAAAGTAACTGTACCAATGTTGGTAGCGCTATACCTCCCATCATCACCCATCTCAATGTGCATCTGAATATCCTTCTCCTCCAAGCTACTAAAGAATTATATGTTTTCATTCATGTGGAAAGATGCTCCACTGTACAAGTACCTCATAAATCCCATCATAGTTGACACCATGCATGCAATGAGAGAGAATTCCAACTCAAACTATGAGGCCAAAGCTTCACCCGATGCAGCGCCCGAAGCCTTCTTGTTGTTCTTCTTCTTTTGTGGACAATTTGTGGCATAGTGTCCATGATCATGATAGTTGAAACATTTCACCTTTTACATGTGTCGTTTCTTGCCTTCTTTTCCGGTCTCAAATTTGGATTGGGACTTCTTCCCTTTTCCTTTATTTCTATTACCACCTAAGGCACAATTTTCCTCATCATCAGTCTTGGATGAGGATCCATCCCTAATAGTTCGTCGAAACTCTTCTTTTACCAAATCCGACCATAGTCGCTCCCACTTTGGTAACTGCTCCCTCCCATTCACAGAATCCTGGTAACTATGCCAGCTCTTGGGAAGGCCTAGAAGTGCTAGGCTTACCAAGTAATCATCAGCCATAGTAATCCCAACACTTCCAAGCTCATCTCGACTTTGAGTGAACATGGTCAAGTATTTCTGGATTTGTCGCCCTTCTCCATTTTGATTTTCATGAGCTTGTCCTTGAGTGCCAATTTCCTATGGTCAGTGCTGCTTTGAAACATATCTATGAAGGCCTTCCATGTAGCATATGGAGTTTCCTCTCCATGGAGACTCGAGACAATATGATCTTCAACTCCCTATAATAATATCCTCCTCGCCTTTGCAACATTCTTATTCCATGCTTCATGTTGCGCAGCATCTGTTGGAGCGGGCTCAAGAATATCAGTATCAATGTATGCCTTTAGTCCATTATCCTCCAATACTGCCTCCATCCTGTCCTTCCATGCAATATAATTTGAATTTCCCCTAAGTGCATATCTGAGTCTCAATCCAGTGAAAGACATCTTGGTCAGCTGCTAGGTACCAAAGAGTGAATCTGCAAATTTGAATCTGGTTCAACACAAACTCAATTTCTTCTCTTCTATTGTGATTCATCGCACTCTAATACCATGTAGAAATCTATAGAAATTTTATATCAATGGATTCAATCCGATCTTGTGATGTACTAAAATAAGATATTGAATCCTTCTACAATATTTGTGGAATACAAAACATGATCACTCAATCACATGCAAGTAAGAGAAAGAATTAAATCAATCACACAACACAAGATGTTCTTGGAGAAATCAAGTGCTCAAAACCCCGCTATCATATATTGTATAAAGTCAAGGAATCATGAAACAATACAATGCTTTCTTGCTCACAATAATCTCCCGCACTCTACCAATTGTCTCACACCGATCTAGGCGAAATTGGACAAACACATAGCCAATTCTCAGCCTTCCTTCATATTTCCTTGCTCATGCAATTCCTAACGAATTAGGCCCCTATTAAATAGGAAAATCACCCTTCCTTAATTGTGCAATCCATCATGGCATCCTCATGACTTTATAATTGCACTCGAGAAATTCTCTAAAAATACAACTAATATTTATGTTCCCTTTAACCTCTGTATCAATTGGGTCTTCCTTAGAACTGACATGCATGCAGCTATTAATAGTGTATCATCAGTTATCTGATTGATCACTACTTTTGAATTAAATATAATTTAATTCATTGGACCTCTCACTAATTCATCACTCAGTTAGAACTAGTTAAACTGATTTTAACTCAATTAATTGAGTTAACTGATTACACTTGCACCCCACTAGTACATTAACTGCAACTGGACCCCCATATTATTAGGATCACTCTACATGCATCATCTTATACCCTCAACTCGAATTTATTGAGCTGATTCAGTCATCGTGACTTATTTAACTAATACAAGTTGTTATGAGATGAAATTACAATTTATTGTCCAATTTATTTAAGACAAAAATATATTAGACACCCACATTCCTCACCAGTTTGTAGCTAAAATTCCTCACCAGTGTGTAACTAAATTTCCTCACTAATGTGTGGGTGCATTTTCTTGTTGAATTTCAACATTTCCAAATTATGGAGTTGTAGCATTAGGATGGGATTCTTCCCTTTCCCTCAATGGAAAGATAAGGGGACCTTACCCCTAATTGTTATTTGAAATTGGGTAGAATACCTATTCTGGTAGGTAGAAGAAGTTGGAATCACTTTGATGAAATGGGATCATTGGTTAAAAAGGTATGAGCTAACCCACTCTATTAACCCTCAAAGTAGCTTGAAGAAGGCAAGAAGACCAAATATTTTCCACTACCTGGAAATGGAAGGAGAAGAGAGTAATGGGCAGGGATAGGCATGGTACCATGACCTAGAGAAACAGTGGTGGTCATGTTTCTATTTTTGAGAGCACTAATACGGGGAAGGGGGATGTGGCTAATCCATCCTAGTCTATTCGAAGAGCTCTAAGGAAACTAGGTTCATTGTTTACCCCTGCGCCTGTTGTACCGGGAGCATGAAAACAACCTCAGTAAGGACAGAGGTTTCGGATCCATGGAGATATAATAATGACTAAGTGGCTCGAGGACGAGCCACATTTTTATGTTATGGTGTAACAACGCAACAATTTTTTGATGTTTTGTCTTCTCTTCAATGTTTTTCTATCAGTAGCTCAGTCCCACCAGAAAATGAAGATTCTGAACTTTATAAATTTTAGCTTAAACATTGTTTTGATTATGCATTGCACGAGACTTGACTTGCAAATTCTGGAAAGATTCTTTGGTTTCTCTCTCCAAGGGAGGAGAACCTTGATAGGTGATGGGCGAAGACCCCCTAATATTTTTTTCATGTACTCTATGTATGTTTCCATGTTAATATAATGTGAATATTTTCCAACAAAAAAATAGCGCCCTAATGGCCATCGTTCTTGTGGTGTAACAGTCCCTAATGGGCCTTAGTTCTTGGGTCTGACATAATCCTCTTTGGGTCTTCTTTTCTGTGATATGAGAAAATATTATGACAAATATATGAAGGAGATATGATGTGTAGAAATTCCTTGTAGATTAAAACTGATAGTTGTAATTTACTAAAACAATAGACTTGAATCGACTCTACCAACTGCGGAAACAATTAAACGATCTCGAAATCATGAAGCATACAAGAGAAAGAATTCAATCACACATTACACAATGACTTCCTAGGGAAATCCACAGCTAAAAACCTCTTCTAAATGTATATTTCATTAGTCAGAAAATATGAGAATATTACAATGTTTTTCTCAACATCGAACAATATTTTCACTATATCTATCTATCTCACTGCTTCCTAGACAAGCCTTGGCCATTACTTATCCATTTTTCTGCTTGCCCAAGTCTCTATTTCCTTGTTTTTTTTCCTCAAGAATTAGCCCCTATTAATTAGGGAAAATCCTCATCCATAAATACGCAATACATCATAGGCCTTCCTCTGACTGCATGCACCACCTACACAATTTGGATTATTATAAAACTAATAGTACACTACTCTAGAACTCCAATCTCAACTGGGTAACTTGTATCTCTTGCATGCATGAGTTATTTATGGTTGGATTATCAATTAACTGGTTGACCACAAAGTACACACCCCACTACTAGACCTCCCACTATTTTCTCCAACAGTTTGAACTAATTTAACTGAATTTAACTCAGTTAAATTGAATTAATTAATTACAACTCAAAATAAACTCAACCAAGGCTCCTAAAAAGTAGGAACCACTCTACATGACTCAATTTAGACCCTCAACTCGAATTAACTGAACCAACTAAGTCAAAATAACTTAGTTAACTCATACAAGTCGTCATGTGATGTGGAATTACAATTTTCTTCTAATATAATTCAAGGGGAAATTAAATTAGAATCTTTCTTGTTTCCATTTTCAACACCCCCTCTCAGCAAGAAAGGGATTATCAGATACCCCAATCTTGCCTCTATGGAACTCAAATTTTCCTCTTGACAATGCCTTAGTCAAGATATATACATCGTGTTCCTTTGTAGGAATGTACTCTAGCAACATGATATGCCTCTGCACATAATATCTAATATGGTGATATTGGATGTCGATATGCTTGGACCTATCATGAAAAACTAGATTCACCGAGAGTTTGATACAACTTTGGTTGTCACAGTAAATCACTGTAGGATCCATCTGCTGACCAAATAACCCAACAAGGATCTTCCTCGTCCAGATAGCCTCACAAGTTGCTTGACTAGAAGCCATGTACTCTACTTCTATTGAAATGATTGCAACTGATCTATGCTTCCTATTGTACCGAGAAACTGTTGTTGACCTAATACTAAAGACTCCTCCTAATGTGCTCTTCCTGTTTGATGGAATCCCTGCCCAATCTGCATCTATGAAGCCTTGCAGCTTCACTTCCGTTATCTATATGTACCAAATACCAAACTGAGTGGTGCCTCTAAGGTATCTCAACACATGTTTATTTTCCTTCCAATAAATTTTGGTTGGCTTAAAAATTGCTTGAGTATGTTGGTTAACTCTGTAACATGTGCCCGATCGCGTGTTCACCAAGTACATAAGTGAACCCACAAGCTTCCTGTAAATGGTAGCTTCTACCACTTCGCCTGAAATAGCATCTTCCTTCCTCCAATTCCCTGATAAAGGAGTATCCATGGGTTTGTTGCTCTCCATGTGAAACTTCTTCAGTATCTCATTGGCATACTTTCCTTGAGAGACAAATAGTTACCCGTCTCCTTTCCAAATTTCCAAACCAAGGAAATAATGCATGATCCCCATGTCTTTCATCTCGAATTCTCTTTCCAAATCCTCTTTGAAAGGTTTTATCAGCTCCTCATCACCTGTTAGAATTAAATCATCAACATATAATATTATAATCAACAATTTACCTTCAACCACAATATGGTAAATGTTTTCATCTACTTCACTTTCAGTGAAACCCAACCTGGTGGAATAGTTGTCGATCCTAGTGTACCAAAAACAAGGTGCTTGTTCAAATCCATACAATGCTCACTTGAGTCTACACACATGCGACTCTCTGTCGAAGGTCTCAAATCCTTCCAGTTTCTCTATGTACACCTCTTCCCCAATCACTCCGTTGACGAAATTTGTCTTCACATGCATCTGATGTATTTTCCATCCCATCTGCGTTGAAAGTGCTAGAATTGATATGATTGAAGAGTACCTTGCTACTGGAGAAAAGGTCTCCTCGTAATCAATTCCCTCCACCTGAGAGAACACCTTGGCCACAAATATGGCCTTATGTTTCTCGAAACTCCCATTTGTTTCTTCCTTCATCTTGTAGATCCACCTGGAACCTACAACTGACTTATCATCTGGCCTTGGGACAAATTTCCAAGCACTATTCTTGATAATGGAATCATATTCCTCTACCATGGCATCAAACCATATAGGTTGTTACACTGCTTCCTCGAATGAGGCTAGGTCAGTCTATACACTCTCGCACATCAAATCCATGTAGCCAGTGTATCGATTTGGTGACCTCCTTTTCCTGCATTGTGATGTGGGTGCTACCGCATTCTCTCTAGCAACATGCATCAATATTTCAACTTCTTTGTTGCACTTCCTTCCATGTTTTGATGTCTCTGCATGAGTGGTTGCTTCCTCTCTCTACACCTTTTCTTTTGGCTACTTCACAACATCCTGAGGTTCTACATTTGGAGCTAAAAGCTCCTCATCTATATGCAATTGAAGCTCCCTCTCAAGGGAACATCTAATGGCATTCTCTTCATCTAAATTCAAATCTCTATGAATAAATGGCATCCTCTATGGTGGCATGTACATATTATAGTTGTGAGGTGTCTCAGTGTACCCCACAAATATTCCAAACTCAGTTGTTGGTTCTAGCTTTTTCCTTGCATCCTTGGAAACATGGCAGTAAACTGAAGAACCAAAGGTCTTGAAGTGTGACACATCTGATTAGTTACCTAAAAAAGCTTCTTCTAGTGTACTCATCTCGATAATCTGATGAGCACTCCTATTTTTCACATATACCATTGTGCTACATGCTTCCACCCACAAGTGCAATGGTGTTAATTTTGGGAAAATAGGTCCAAACTCCATGTTGCATTGCTCATATGATGATGATGATATTTGTGTTGGATTCCTCTTTCGGAGAGGTGCAATATTCATCTAAATATCATATTTTTTGGATGAGAAGAACTTATATTTTGATTTTATTTTCCGCACATGTGCAAATTGTCAAGGTCAGCCAGAATTGTAGTGTAGGCTTGCAAGCCCAATAGATGTCTCACACACCCTCACTAATGGATATAAATTGGAGAACCTTTTTTTTCATTTGATCATTAACTCATCACACATTTCCTCTTGTGATCTAATTGGTTAATTTAGCTTTTGGAGGCCTCTCTCTCTCACACATGCGGATCTGAAGCTGAAGGAGTGCAGACTGTTTTTAGGGCTCTTTGTTGGTGCGTTGACCAACGTTTACCGTGGGTCAAAGCTTGGAGTTTGACCTCCATTATTGTGCAGAAAATTCGATCTCTTGAGGTTGAATTAGAGGGCATAGAGATCTAGGAGAAGGGTTTACCTTTGACTGCAGCCCTAGACTGCAGCGTTGACCAGCATTGACTTTATACGTTGACCTTTTCTGTTGACTAGCGTTGACCTTTTTGGAGCTGTCTTTGAGGGGTGTGTGTGACACTTGGAGGATTAGCTGATCTAATTTTGGAGAAGAGTTTTGCTATCTGGTGCATCTATTTGACTTTCGTAACGAACAATATTCTCTATCTTTGTTGGAGAAGAAGAATTGTAAATTATGTTTTATATTATTGGCTTGTCCTCTATTAATCATTTATTATGTTCTATCAGCATTTTACTTTCATGTTTATGTGATTGCTAAATTGAATCGGGTCTATAAGAAATATTGAAGTAAAACTGCATTAAGCATAAAACATACCATGGATATCTAAATTTTACATGGTATTAGAGCTGAGGTGAAGACAAAGCCCAAGATAGTGTGAAAAGTGATCATCGAAGAAGAAGTCCTCTCAAGGATCAATGGCCTCCACATACAAGGGTTTCAAATCTGATGATAAGTTGACTGACAAGTCTAATTATCATGCATGGAAGATGTCCTTGGACTTGGCATTAGAAGATCAAGATTTCATGGATTATATGTAGGGGAAGATTCATGAGCCTCCATCAAATGCACCAACTGCCACAAAGACCAAGTATAGAAAAGGGAAAATCAAAGCAAAGATGATTATTCAGGATTCTATTCATAAGCACTTGGTTGCTTATATCTCTGAGCTTAGCACATCTAAAGAGATGTATGATAAGTTGGTTATCGTGTTCACGGCTAGCAATGCTAATCAAGTTATTTTCTTCAAGAACCAATTGAAGAATATCAAGAAGGGAAAAGAAGAATCCATTCAATCCTACTTTATGAGGCTCACTAAAATCAGTAATAATCTCTTAGCTATTGGAGAAGAAATATTTGATCGAGAGATGGTTCTCATTGCGCTTGGATCTATCCCCCGTGATTGGTATCTATTCAATACTACTATTCTTAATAACAATTTGATTCCTGATTTTGATGAAATATTGACGAGATGCAATCAAGAGGAGACAAGAATGATGGAGAGAGATCATCCCTCTAATGGGAATAGAGGTGACCCTACTGCCTTTTTCGCTCATGAAAAAAAGAGGAACAATGGTGGTCCAAGAAATAAAAATCATGGAAGAGCGGGGCCCAAAAGAATGAAATGAAGATGTTACACTTGTAACAAGTTTGCTCACTATGCAAGAGAATTCCCCAGTAGAAGGCAATCTCCCAGGGATGATGACAACAACAAATTCAGGGGGAATGGAAATCAAAGGAACAACAAGTTCAAAGGAAAGAGGAAGGCTCCCTCTGATCGAAGTGGAAATGGGAAACCTTTCAAGAGGTCAAGAAATTCCAGGTATGATGAATCTAATGTTGTTGATAATAAGAAAAATGAATATATTCTTGTATCTTCCCTCTCTGCTACATCTCCTCCCAACACCCTGGATGTCTGGTTGATTGATAGTGGTGCTTCAAGGCACCTCTCTGGTTATAAAGAAGCCCTATCTGATTTGATTGAGAAGGATACTAATTTAGAAATTATCCTTGGAGATAATGCCACCTATCACATGAAAGGGATAGTAACTGTGACCCTTCATCTATCTCAAGGTCAAGTCCTCCACTTAAAAGATGTGTTGTATGTACCTGATTTGAAGAAGAACCGTGTGTCTATTTTGGAAATGGAAGACAAAGGATTCAAGGCGGCATTCGTTGATGGAAAGGTACGCATATGGAGGAAGAACTTCAAAGAAGCTCTTACTATTGTTTTTAGAGTTGATACACTCTACCATGTTGGATAATTTTTTTGGGGGCTATGTCATGTGATACAACTCTTCAAATCGAGTTATGGCACTGGAGGTTTGCACACCTTCATTACAAATCCCTTCCCAAAGTAAGGAAGGTGGTGACAGGGATGCCTAAGTTTAAATATGATCATGAAGGTATATGTCAGTGTTGTGCCGAAGGGAAGCATACAAGGGGACCATTCCCCTCAAGTGTCACAAAGACATCTGATATCTTGCAATTGATACATTCTGATTTATCTGATATGTTGCCCGTAAAATCCTTAGGAGGATGTTCCTATTACATGAATTTTATATATGAATTCTCCCACAAGACCTGTATATATTTATTGAAGAAGAAGGACGAAGCATTCAAATGGTTTTGTACCTTCAATTCCTTGGTATAAAATCAAACCGAGAAGAAACTCAAAATTTTGAGGACCATCAATGTGACCAAGTATGAGTCAAATGAGTTCAATGAATTTTGCGGGGAAGATTTCATTAAGAGGGAGACCACAACTGTGTATACTCCTGAGAAAAATGGTGTTGCTAAAATAAATAATAGGACCATTGTGGAAGTTTCTCGCGCCATGCTATATGACCAAGGTCTTCTGAAGGTTCTATGGGGAGAAGCTACGAACATTGTTGTGTATGTTCAAAATAGATATTCGCATTCTACTTTGGACTCCAAAACTCCTGAAGAATTATTCTCTTGTAAGAAGCCTGATTTCTCCCACTTTATATTTTTTGGAAGTCTTGTTTACTTTCATGTGCCGAAAGAAAATAGAAGCAAGTTGGATGCTTCTGGAAAGAAGGGAATGTTTGTGGGCTACAGTGAAAATTTGAAGGCATATAAAATATTTGTGCGTGGTCAAAGAGAAGTGAAAATATGCCACGATGTCACCTTCGATGAAGATGTTTCCCTCAAGAAAGTAAGAAATCTTCCTAGCTCAAAGGAAGACAAAGAAGAAGAAGAAGTTGGAAGGTAGGAAGAATCGAAGGATGAACCTATGCTCGATGTTGAAGGACCAATGGATCATATTGATCCACCTCCTTCAAATAAGAGTGCCATGGCTTAGGGACACTCTCGAAGATGCCGAGAGACATATTGCCCCCAAGAGGTACATTCTGTGAAATCAAGAATCGGAATAGATACCAAGGGTATCTAGCATCCATGAGTACAATTTTATAATCTGGGCCTGGATCATTTGAAGAATTCATAAAGCATCAAGTTTGGAAGGATTTTATGCACAAAGAATATGATTCCATTATGAATAATTATTTCTGGGAAGTGGTCCCGAGACCGGAGGACAAATCCGTTTTCACCTCAAAATGGCTCTTCAAGATCAAGCATGGAGCCGATGGAAGTGTTGAAAAGTGCAAGGCAAGATTTGTTTCTTAGGGCTTCTCTCAAAAATAAGGCATAGATTATGATGGTATATTTTCACCTGTCACTCGCTATACCACCATCTGATCTATCATTTCCCTTGCTGCAACGCAAGGATGGGGTCTCCATCAGATGGATGTGAAGACTACTTTTCTGCATGGTTCAATAAAGGAAGAGGTTTATGTGTAGCAACCTCTAAGGTTCAAAGTCCAAGATAGAGACTCGTATGTATGCAGGTTGAATAAATCCCTATATGGGTTAAATCAAGCCCCTAGGGCTTGGAATGAAAGGATAGATAGCTACTTTATGAATTTGGGCTTCACTCGAAGTAATGTTGATCCAAAAATTTATTTTAAGGTTGATAAAGAAAGGCCTCTCATTCCGGTTCTATATGTGGACGATCTCTTCCTAACAGGTGTTGACCCTCTAATTAATGTAAGAGGGAGCTAGCTTCTAAGTTTGAGATGAAAGACCTAGGACTGATGCACTATTTCCTAGGCTTGGAGGTCTGGCAAAGGCCAAGAGAGATTTTCCTTTCTCAAGGAAAATATGTCATGAAGCTACTAGAGATATTTGGTATGGTGGATTGTATTTCTGTGTCGACACCGATGGAACTCAACTTTAATAAGTTGTGTGGAAGAACTGTTGGGCCCGAGCTAGGAAATCCCACCAAGTATCGACAACTCATAGGGACCCTAATGTTCTTATTGAACTCTCGTCCAGACTTATGTTTTTCAGTGAACACTTTGAGTCAACATAAGGTTGAGCCTCATCACATTCACTAGATTGGTGCCAAGAATCTATTGAGATATCTTCGGGGCATAATCAACCATGGGATGGAATACACTATCGGGAGTTTGAGACTCCATGGATATACTGATGCCGATTGGGCTAGCAGTGTGGTGAATTGCAAGAGAACATCTGGATGTTGCTTCACCTTGGTTTCTTCTTCTATATATTGGATGAGAAGGAAGAAGAAGTCAGTGGATTTGAGCACCGTTGAGGCTGAATACATTGTAGCGAGTATGGCCTGTTGTGAAGTTGTTTGGTCGAGAAAGCTCTTCAGCGAGATGTTTGTAAATGTGATAGATACCATCGTTATCCTTTTTGATAACCAGAGTGGGATTCGTCTTTCTGATAATATTGTGTTCCATGATCGATCCAAGCATATTGATATTAGGTACCATTTCATTCGGGATATGGTACAATGAGGCGTCGTAAGGCTCGATCACATAGGAACTGATGAGAAGGTCGCAGATATTCTCACGAAGCCCCTGGGGAAGGTAAAGTTCCTAACCTTTTGTGAGAAGCTTGGAATCATTGAAATACCCTATCGTGAGGGTCCTTCTTGAGTTGGACAATGAGCTCTAGGAGCTCCAGGGGGCTTGGGGATAGCTTCTTGGAGCTACAAGTACACATGGAGCTAGGCTTGTCAAACCTTTTTGGGATTCTGCCCCACAATTATGATATTGATTTGGTTCAGCTATCTTTGATCTATTCCCCGCACGCATACTACCCATGGAGTTTCGGACTCATGGGAAGTACCTCTCATTTGGCCAATGAGGTGGGAAATGTGAATAGAGACCAATAGCAATACCGATGGACACATCGGAGATTGTTGTACTCTCGATATCTAGGATGGCACATGTCCAACACCTTGATCTAGGATCAATTATGATGAGGTTCTTACCTCTAAACTGACTTCGGGTCAATAAACTAACTTCAGGTTAGTATGAGACTCTCTTGAGTCTGGGTGAGGTTTTAACCTCTAAGCTGACATCGATTCAGCAGAGCGTGATGTCTTTGTGATTCACCATCTTTGTTTTATTTTCAAAAAAGAGCCAGCAAATCATGTTACGATAGGATGACGCAGGAGTGTAGGATGATATATGATAGTACACTAAGGTAGTGTATGATAGGATGGCATAGGTGGACAAATGGAATTTTCCCTAGTTGAGAGGGAGTGTTAATTTTGGGCAACTAGGTCCAAAGTCCATGTTTCATTGCTCATATGATGATGATGATATTTTTTTTGGATTCCTCTTTCGGAGAGGATCAATATCGATCCAAAGATAATCTTATTTGGATGACAAGAACTTATATTTTGATTTTATTTTCCACACATGTGAAAATTGTCAAGGTCGGCCAGAATTGTAATGTAGGCTTTCAAGCCCAATATATGTGTCTCACACCCTCACTGATGGACATAAATTGGAGAACCTTTTTTCTCGTTTGATCATCAACTTGTCACACATTTCCTCTTGTGATCTAATTGGTTCATTCAGCCTTTGGAGGCCTCTCTCTCTCACACGTGCAGATTCGAAGTTGAAGGAGTGCGGATCATTTTTAGGGCTCTTTGCTGGTGCGTTGACCAACGTTAACCATGGGTCAAATATTGGATTTTGGCCTCCATTATTGTGCATAAAATACGATCTCTTGAGGCTACATTAGAGGGCACAAAGATCGAGGAGAAGGGTTGACCTTTGACTACAGCCCTAGACTACAATGTTGACTTTCTGCATTGACTTTTTTTGTTGTCCAGCGTTGACCTTTTTGGAGCTGTATTTGAGGGGTGTGTGTGAAACTTGGAGGATTGGTTGATCTAATGTTGCAGAAGAATTTTTTGGCTAGTGCATCCTATTGACTGTTGTAATGAACATTATTCTCTAAATTTACTGCACAAGAAGAATTGTAAATTCTGATTTATATTATTGGCTTGTCCTTTATTGATCATTTATTATGTTCTATCAGCATTTTACTTTCATGTTTATGTGATTGCTAAATTGAATAGGGCCTATAAGAAATATTGAAGTAAAACTGCATTAAGCATCGAACATACCATGGTTATCTAAATTTAACAAATGGTAGGCCCTGAGCATGCAACATCTCCCGTGCATCTCCCACAATACTTTTGTTCTTCCTTTCAACAACCCCATTTTGATGTGGGTTATGGGGTGTTATTAACTCTCGTCGAATGCCTTCTGATGCACAGAAGTTATTGAACCCATTCAACACATATTCACCACTGTTATCGCGCCTGAGAACCTTCACTTTCTTGCCAGTGTCTTTCTCAACAAGTGCTTCAAGTTCACAAAATTTTTAGAATGTCTGATCTTTCTTCTGCATGAAGAATATCCAACACTTTCGTGGGAAATCATCTACAAATATCACATAATACATGTGCTTGTTCATAGATGTTATTGAGAATGGTCCACACACATCTGAGTGAACTATTTCAAAGATCTCTTGCACTCAACTGTCCTTATCATGAAAGGTATATTTAGTGTACTTACCCAATGTAAGCCCTTTGCATGTATCAAGTTTCTCTAGTGAACCCTTGGGAAGTCCTGTAGAAATTTTTTGCATGATATTCAAAGCTTCATGGTGCAAATGGCCAAGTTTCCTATGCCATAATTCAACGATGCCTTGGCTTTGTACCTTCTCTGCTTCCGTGCTCAAAGAAGAAAAATATTCTACATCCAATTTGTAGAGGTTCTTCACTCGAACCCTAATCTGCTTCACTTGTCCCGTGGCTATGTGAAAAAGGAAAGCCTTTCCTTTGCTAAATATCACATCGTAGCCACGGTCTTCCAACATAGAAATTGAAACTAAATCCTTCTTCAAACCTCGAACATGCATGACATCTTTTAATGTGAGAGGAGAACTAGAATCCCTCTAAAAAGTAATAGTACCAATTTTGGTCATGCTATACCTTCCATAATCTCCCATATCAATGTGCATCTGGAGGTCCTTCTCCTACAAGTAGCTGAAAATTTCTTTTTTTTCATTCATATGGAATGAAGCTCCACTATCTAGATACCACTACAAGAAAAAATGGCATTGGTGAGGATCATGCTTGTGACGGACCTTTAAGGTCCGTCACCAATGTCGCATATGGTGACAGTCCTTAAAAAACCGTCGTTGTAAGTGTATATAGTGATGGTCCTTTAAGATCCATCACCAAAGCCATTTTCAATGACACTTTTGGTGAGATTCGTTAAAGGCCCATCACTAATTCTCTCTTTGGTGACACTTCTAGTGACAAGAATTTAATGACCCCCACCAATGCTCTTTTTGTTACTTTTGGTGACGGTCAAAAAATTTTCATCATCATTGATCATTCAAATGAAATTTTGATGACGTTATGTGCTTGTTAATATATTTTTTGTCAAAAGATAATGATTTAATACCATTATTGTGGAGTCTTTTTTATAATATGTCCAAGGCCATAGTGGTTAGAGTCAGTAAATATTTTAAGAAGTAATTAGTGTGTATCATTAGTTCCCTCAAATAATGACTAGCCGAATAGAGTTTTCCTATGAGTCAACACATGATTCATATCTATTAAGTTTATTATCTAGAAAATTCCCTTTAGATAAAGTCCCACTAGTGTGTGTAGGAAATATATTATTTAATACATAATCAAGTTCTACCAATTCTATTAATGATAAATACCTAACACTCCTGAACAATCTGGCACACCTTAAATTAATGCTTTGGTACACACTAACAGTTATTATAACCTCGCATGTCTTGGAAACTCTTTGTACTTAGACCATATTTTCATGACACTGATGCCAAATCACATGGTGGCATGTGCTAGCACAACATATAACTCTCCTAGCATATGTTGGCATGCATGTATTCCATAGCATGCCCTAGAACACCTTGGTTGAATGCATTGACATACATTAGAACTTGGCACCCAATGCCACTTGGCATGTATTGGGACCTATTATTAGTGTGGCTATCATGCCCTTTTTGAAAAAGATAAAGTCCTGACCTATTAACCCTCTTATTGGTTCTTCCTTTTGTTTAATTGAAACTTCTTGAAACATATTGACATACCCTGGCACCCTGAACATCCTTAGCACCTGGCATGTATTGGCATATCTTGGCACTATTTGGCACATATAATTAGCAAACCCTAGAAATCCCAAGCACACTTTGATACTTCTTGACATGCCTTGATATTCCCTAGCATGCCTTCAATCCTTATCATACCTTGTCACTCCCTCCTTGGCATGACAACTAGCACTCATTAACACTAGTCCATGGCACACGTTCTTCATATTCATTTACTTCCATGAATTTTGACCTACTTCTCCCTTAATGTTTTGTCCTTGTAATCCTTAACACTCCTCAACATGCATTAGCACTCTCTAGCACACCTTATCACTCTTCAACATGTCCTTCCACTTCATAGCATGCATAACACTCTATGACACATATTGGCACTTGGCACTTGGAAATTATTAGCGTGTATGGAATACGTTGATGTGCCTTGGTATGATTTGGCATGGTTTAATATTAAATTTATTTGAGATCAACTATTGAAAAGTATATGGGAAGCAACAAAGGAAGACTTGGCACTTATAATGCACTAAGACTTTGCACTTGGCACCTATTGGTGCCTAGTGTTGGTGTGCCTAGCATGCCCCTCTTGGAAAAGGTAAATTGATGACTTATTAACCCTCTTATGTGTTTGTTTCCTTGTAGTTTAACATGTTTCTCCCTTTTGTTGCCTTGATAGTCCCTAGCACACATTGACACACCCTTGCACATCTTGTCATACCTTATCACTTGGCACATCTTAGCATGTTTGACATGCCTTCACACTATCTGACACATCTTAGAATTCCCTAGCGCTTCTTGACACTCATGTCCTCATAACTAGCCTTTACATTTTTTCATGACTTGGGAACCCAATCAATTCCTTGGCTACCATATTTCATATGACAATATTGGCTTGATTCAACCACAACAACTTGACCAATTGCACCTAATACAAGTAGATTGTGCCTTGTTCACCTAAGAACTGCATATAACTCATCTTATTCCACTCATGTCCAAGCTCAAATTATCCCACTTAACTAGTTACCAAGACAAGGCTCACATGATCTAGCCATGGTCATAAAACAACTAAGAAACATAGCTTACATAGGAAATATTTCACGCATATGTTCAGTTCGTATAAACAGTAGAACATTAAATTAGAGTTTGCAAGAACCACAAGATGCACAAGTCACACAAGATATAATTTGACACAAGTCGAGTGCCCCAAAACTTATACACAAAAATGTATAATATGAAATTATCTAGAATATTTTAAAACATGAGCATGTAGCCAAAGTGTGCCACATCTCATATAAAAGAATATTTAAAGGAAAAACAGCGTTGTGCCTAACACAAAGTGATATCCCTTTGTCTAAAATTGCTATGTCAAGCCCCATATAACAGTCGTAGTCTTTTGTTGGACGTATAAGTCGTTATTGCGGACAAGACAGACCTCCCAAGTGTCCTACATATAGCTAGCAACAAACAGGACAGATGCAAACTGCTTTCTCTAGATTATATGTAATTTAGAATTTTCTATGATGAAGAAAGGACCTACCTGTGATCCAATTCTAGTTGAATTATTCTTTCCCGTCGCTCCAAGAAGTCACCTCGAAAGACCTGCAAGAAAATACATGGAAAAGAATCAAAAGCACCTGCAACATATACTAATTCACAAATCACAAATCCATCTTAATGATCAAAGAATTTAAGAAATGGGATAATTAATTAAATAACTTGTTGATAAAGCATGATAAATAAGTTATTTAACTAAAAAAACTCATTGAGAAAAAAAAAATCATTTGTATTAACTTAAATGAAGAAGAGCCTTACAATCGTGTCCGCCTTGATGTCATACAGGCCTTCCTGGGGTCCGGAATAGACGTTTCCTTTACTCTGACAAGCCTTGCACTCTCTCAACTAAAATCACCTGGGTGTGTAATCATTCCCATATAATGATCAGCTATGAGAGTCTGAGTTTTCACAGCATTTCTTCTCAAAAATTCTCTAAGTCTAATCCCCTAACTCTAACCTTTGAAGTTGCACTATGGCTTCAATTTATAGGAAAAGAGAGGAGGTTATGGTTCCACATAAGAAGGGATAGAATGCTCTTTTAAAGGGATTGGGTTCCATAAATCAAGGGGTAGGTTCCCATAATGGAGGAACGAACATACATGATAGGAGCGAACCTTCGACCGGATAACTGCTTCTAGAAGCTTCCAGATTTGACTGTTGGGCTTCTAAATGTTACTTTCCGCCTTTGTTTTACCTTTTACAGGGTCCGCACCTTTAATGAATAAAAATTGTGTTTAGCTCCGCATGATTTAGAGAAAAAAAGTGCGACGCCGCAGGCAATGTTAAGAGAAAGTGCAGTACAAGTGTTTTTAAGACTTTTATGAGCTTTTCTCTCAATTTCAAGGCTTGACCTTAGGAACTTTGATGTTGTAGACTTCTAAGGGAGTACTAAAACATCATGGTGACAAATTTCAGTGTAACAAATTGCCCCCTAAAGTGCGAATTCTGAGAGCATTCGAAGAGTGATGTGCTTTATCATTTCAAGGATTAGCCTGTGGACACCCCAGTCGAAACCCTGTAAAAACATTCAATGAAAATCATATATATATATATATATATATATATATATATATCATCACTGAGGTAGGCATTCCCATAGTCAGATAAAAACTAAATAAACTTGTTCTGATACAGAAATGATTTTAATATTACATCAATAGTGTAGACACGGCATGGACGTAGCCATCTGTCTTGAATAGTCTACTGCATAATGAATAATAAAACTCCTCACAACCTGGATGGTGGAAACTAGATCTAGGGTCTCGATTTTTGCTTCCTGAACTAGTACAATTCTACCCATGTGATTAAATATGTTGAAGTCAAACATGGTAGAACCCACTTGATTACCAGTCAATGATGTGAAATGTTAACAAGTGTGAGAGAAACCACCAATAATGACAATGGCTCTCAAAGTACTCAATACAATCCATAAAATGTGAATAAGTGATCTGAAGTCGAACATTTCACGAAATCGTCCAATCGAAGGTCAATGATGCAACCTGTCATCGAAGGCGAGAAACCTACCATTAAGGCATGCAGATTCCAAGGTACTGACGGATTCTAGATCAACTTCCTAGATGATGAGTTGTCGTCGATAGAAAGTGATCCGTCGTAAGCAAGCTCATGACACGAAACCATAGATCAAGTTTTGAAGAAATTTTTTGCAAGGACTGACTCAGGGATGGTCAACGCGAATGGAGACAAATGTTTGTAGATGAATGGTTTTTTTTACTAACCTCTTGAAAACATAACGACACTGCAGTTTGGTGACAGTTACCATAAGCTAATACCCAGAAATCGCTGAAGACCTTCAATTGGTTTGATTAATTGATAGGCAAGGGATTTTTCAAACCCAGGTAGAAGTGTGAAAAAAAGTGTCGTGTTCAAGAGTGGTATAATGCTTTTATAAATCAAAGTGTAACAAATGAATATGTTTTCTCTATTTTTCCCCCACCATTTCTGGAAAGTACCTCTTTATTTTTTAACAAGCTTGAGGAGGATAACATTTGCTTGTTTATAAGCTCATCCTTCGGATGAGTCCAACTTAGTTTAAAATCGAACCCTAAGAAGGAGTGGTCCATTCCTGTTTGTAATCAACAGGTCCTTTACTGTTAAATTTTAACGAGTCCAATATAGGAGAAACTCGGTGTTTTTCATTTTTAGAGAGTCAGAAGAAAAAACTTAAGAAAACTCCATAGGTGTTCTTTTTCATAAATTTAGTCTCTCAAGTCTGAAAAAGGATAAAATTACACAGGAGAGAACTCTATTGACCATGATTAGTCAACGTATACCTTTTTCATAAATAGTCCATTTTAGTCCGGAAAAGGGGTAAACTTATACTGAAGGGGCGACTGTTCATTTCCTTTAACGAGTTCGAACAGTCAAGTACTCGGCAATATTTTCATTTCTAGAGATTCTGAAAAGGGCTTAAAAGAGGACTCCATGGTTTCTCTTTTTCGTAAATTTTAAAGAGCCCAAAAAAGTGATAAAATTATTCTCTTCGTCAAAAATGACCATTTCACCTGAAAAATCTAGTATTCTACACAAAAACTCAAAAAATTAAATGTACCTGCTTCAATAATAAAAATATTTTGAAAAACCATCTTTTTAAAGTGAAAAATAAACACATTTAAATTTCATTTATTCGAAAAAACTTATAAAAAGGAGTTTTCCAAATTCATTTTTACCGTTTGAGTTCAGAGTGAAGATTTGAGAGCTTTTGGAAAAAAACGCTCCAGAGAAGAGTCTGGACAAACCGACCGTTGAAATAGAAAATCATCTGCTCCAGGTAATCCACATCCTCTTTTCCTTTATTTTCATTCGTTCATTTCCTTAATTTAGAGTTTAAATTTCATTTTTGGAGAGGAAATAGGTTCAAAATTCTGCCCTCGAGGGTCCGCAGGTAAGACACATGAAACCTGTGGACCCCAGCATTTTCTTACAAAGGAAAATGTCGGGGCCCCACACTTTTAGCATAGAGCCCGTGTGGAGCTACGCACTGTCTCTGAACGTAAAGTGCGGGGGTGCCGTAACGAAATTAAAAACATAATTTCCTCCCAAATTACCCAAAATTTTTCTTTTAAAATGATTCTAATATTTCATTTTTCTCATTGTAGGATATTTACAATGCTCATTTGGCAGGAACATGAACATGAGGAGGTAGATGAAGCATCAATGATTCATCAACCTACATTGCAAGTTTTAAGAGCATGCGGGCTATTCAAATTATGGGCTATCAGTGGCATGAGAGCTCAAGTAGATCTTCTCACTTGGTTGGTAAACAAGTGGGATGTTCAGGACCAGTGTTTCGTGATTGGAGGAAACCAGCTCGAAATTGAGCTGGAGGACATATATTTTTTGACTGGTTTGTCTAATAGAGGCAAACCACTTTCTCTATTTGGGGCTAGGCCAGGTGGCCAGTCCGTCACTAGCCTACAATTAGAGTTCTGTAATGATGAAGCCAATCCTAGAGACAAACAGATTGATATTAAAACTATCATCCGTCCCGAGTTAAAATTGATTGCATTTACCATTACCAAGTTGTGTGAAAGTGCAGCTTTACATGTGGCTACTGGATCTCAAATGCAGATTGCAGTAGATTGCTTCCGAGGCACTATATTCAACTAGTGCAAGGCAGTGTTGGCTAATATCAAAGGCCAACTAACTAGAGCAAAAAACAGGAAGTTAAACAACTTTAGATATGGATCTATCGTGGTTACCTTTGCTTTAGAGAGGATTCCTCTATTAGCCCCACAACATATTCTTGTTGATGCTGGTAGACCTCAAGAGCCTCGGATGTTTTGATGGGTTTCTTTGATGGCCCGTCACAGCGAGGGTGGGGAGATTGTTTGATTTCCCTCGACTTATTTCCATTGGTTAGCACACCAAATTTTTGTGATAGAGGATTTTCCTTATGCGGGCATAGATTTCCGCAGCAACTGAGATATGCCACTTCCTCCAGGAGCTCAGTGGAATGAGTCAGGTAAAAAATCTCTTTAACATGTTCTAATTTTTTATTTTTTATTTTTTTTTTTTAAATCTTCCAAAACTGATAAAAAAAATTTCAAACGCAGCTGTGGGTCCATGTCGACCAGCCACTCTCTCCCCCTTTGACAAGAGGAAAAGGGATGCAACTGCAGCAGTACCACCACCATAGGATCAGACAGCAGAAATCCTGACTGATTTGGAACATCATTTGGAGCGATTGACTCTGGACATCCTAGAGACTACTATAGATGACATTCCTCTTCGATTACAAAGATATGTCATTGGTGTTCCTGGACCATTCAGGAGATTTTTGAGCAGAGTGGCACGAGCTGTAGTGTATTATCATGATCATTACCACGGATAGTGGATGATCGATTGTACAGACTCTTATCATTTTTTGTATCACTTTTTTCCCGATCATAAGGCGTTTTGAACCTATGATTGAGGGCGATGTACCATTTTTTGAAACACTACTTTATGCTATGATATACTACTATTTTCAGTTATCTGTCCAACATGTTATCAAATTTTGATTTGCTAATTTTATTATTGCAAATGTCTGTTAATCACACTAGAAGCTATTTCATCTGCTAATGTGTTTAAATTTCTTGGAATGTGTTGATACTCAATATAATCAAATTCTCGTTCCAAGAGATAAACTCTTAAAAATAATCTTAACAACACTGGGTTTCTAATTGCATATACTTGATTTAATTGTAATACGAAGAGTTCAGAATCTAACCTAACGATCAAACTCTGAATTCCAAATGAAATGGATTCATACAATAATTCAATAACTGCACTATATTCTGCAATATTGTTTGTCGTTTGACCGAGGCTTACCCCATGCATAGATATTAACTCGTCAGTGGGTGAATAAATAACCCAAACTACGGAAGATATATTCCATGTACTACGGCAAGTGCCATCAACAAAACCAATGTATGTTTCAAAATAGGTCGACATCTGCAATCCAGATAAGCAGGAATAGTAAGAAAAGCACACTTAAACTAGGAACACGTTTCTAATCTATAACACACCAGCTAAAAATAACTAATATAAGGAAAGATCTCCACACAAGAATCAAGCGTAATATATCTTCAGATAAAGCCCATTTCTAGGTTTTCCTAAAGAGACCCCATCAAAATCAATCAATTCATAGGCCCCTTTTGCAAGCTGTCGCTTGACAATATAAGGACCATGCCACATGGGTTCGAATTTCCCAGCCCCTAGCTTATCGTTAGCTTGATCATAAACCAATACTAGGTCTCCTTCTGAAAAAATTCGAGGTGTAACCTTCCTATCATACTGAGCTTTCATTCGTTTCGCATGAGTCTCGGTGGCTAGTGCAGCAGTGCGCCGATTCTCATCTAATTAGGCTAAGTATAAAAAACGTTTCTCCTCTTCAGAAGTGGCTGGTCGTAACTCTATGGCTAGTTGGAGTGACTGTATCTCTCATTCAATAGGTAATATCGCTTCTAAACCATAAACCATTTGAAAAGGGGTAAAACCTGTCGATGTTTTTGCTGAGTTTCGATATGCCCAAAGTGCTGAAAAGAGCATGGTATGCCAATTCGACTTATGAATTACAATGATTAGTTTGATCATGGTGACTAAAAATTTATTGATAGCTTCAACCAGACCATTGGCCTGCGGGTAATATGGTGTAGAACTTTCATGGCGCAAGCCAAGTTGATCAGTCAGTTCACTCATCATGATGTTTTGAAAATGGCTCTCATGATCAGTAATTATTGCTTGGGGAACACCAAAATGAGCAATCACATGATTGAACATGAAAGTAGTTGCAGTTTTTCCATCTGCCGCAAATGTAGGCATCGCCTAAGCCCATTTGGAAAAATAATCTACTGCTAGAATAATATACAATTGCCCCCCGGCCGAGTGAGAGTTACATGTAATGAAATCAATGCCCCATTTTGCAAAAGGACCGACGGCAATTATAGGGTGAAGAGGAGCAGGTGGTGCACGCATTTTTCGATCGAAGATTTGACAATTATGACATTTTCAGACCGCATAAATACAATCTTTAAATAAGGATGGCCAGAAATAACATGTGCGCAAAATCTTTTGGGTTGTGGCGTACCCTGACATATGACTGCCACATGCTCCAGAGTAACATTCATTTAAAACCTTTTCAGCTTCTTCATGGGTGAGACAACATCGAAAAACAGAGTCCGCACCACGACGGTATAATGTGTTGCCAACAATATGATATTTTTGAGACTGGAAATGGATTTTACGTCGTTGTGACCATGAAATTTCAGGCCGAAAATATTGGGTCTGAAGATAAACAATGATATCTCCATACCAAGGATCAATGTTACTAATAAGATATAAGGATTCGTCAACGATTGGTTGTTCTGCCACAGTTTTTATATCAGTACATGGGAAATCACACAAAATTTCAACAAAGATCAATGATTTCTTTGATTTGGACTTTTCAAATTCCAAATAAAACTCCTGTAGGATAACAACCCATTTGGAGTATATTCCCCCTAGCAATTGTTTGGTTAAAATATACATCATAGGGTTACAATCATAAATCATTGTTGTTTTGCGTAAAGGTATGTAATGAAGAAAACGTTGGACAACTTGAACGGCTGCCAAGGCCAATTTCTCCACATGTGAATACTTGATTTCAGTCGGATGTAAGTTACAACTAAGATAGTAAATCACATGTTCACCATGGAATTCATCTTCCTGAACTAGAACAATCCCTATCGTGGAATCAGAAGTGGCGAGGTACAAAAAGTAATCCTAGTTGTAGTTAGGAGGACGCAGTAATGGTGCATGGGTCAACGCATGTTTAAGAGCATCAAAAGATCAATCAGCAATCTCGTCCCAAAAGAAAGGAATATTCTGTTTCAACAACCTGGTGAAACCTTTCATTAGATTGGCGTAGTTAGGAATGAATCGACGTAAAAAGTTTGCTTTCCCTTGCAAACTTTGGAGTTGGCGAAGAGTAGAAGGAGGAGGTAATTTGATGATTGCCTCAACCTTCGATGGATCAACACGAATGCCTACCTTTGAGACAGTAAATCCTAGAAATCATCCAGATTGTACGCAAAAAACACATTTTTTAGGATTTAGACGAATCTTATAATGCCTACATTGTATAAAAATGGCTCGTAAATGAGTAATATGATCTGCTCTGCGCGAAGAATGAGCAGGAAAATCATCGAGGTAGGGTTATACAATGTGTTTAATGTCATGAAATGCATGACATGGTTCTTTGAAAAGTGGTGCCAACATTCTTAAGTCCAAAGGGTAGTTTGTGATAAGCAAAAGTTCCCCATGGACAAATGAAAGCTGTTTTGGGTTGATCTGCAGGGAGTATGTTGATTTGATTGTAGCCAGAAAATCCATCCATGAACGAAAACATTTCACTTCCAGCACAATCGTCAATAATTTGATCGATGTAAGGGGTTGGATAATTATCCTTTGGACAAGCTCGATTTACATCCCTATAATCGATACACACTCGTATTGTTCCTTGTTTTTTATTGACCGGAACAATATTAGATACCCAATCCGTTAACAGGATCAAATAAATAAAACCTGCACGAAGTAATTTTTCAACTTCGGCTTTAATAGCAGCAGCTTTTCTCGGATGTATCTGATGTAATCTCTGTCTAACGGGTTTAGCATCTAGGTATGTCTTAATTTCATGAAAAACAATCGATGGATCAATTCCTGACATTTCTTCATATGACCAGGAGAAAATGTCGCGGAATTCCTGAAATAGGGCTTTATATGCTTGGATTTCATCATTTGTACAAGAAGCACCTATATGAATTTTTTCAACAATTCCAGGTTTTACTGAAATGTCAAGAGGAACCGTTGTAGAAATATTTTCTAAATTCAATTTAGAATTGAAATGTGAAAGAGGATTCTGAGGATCTTTGACATAATCAGTGGTAAAAATGGAGGAAAAATCATTTTCAAAATGATCGAGATCAAGTAAAAACGAATACCTATGATCAAGATCTTCCCATGTTAACTCATCTACCAACAAGAATTCACGAATATGTTCATAAGTATTGAATACTCGTTGACCAAGATCCAGAATTGGTGTTGAAGCTGAGCTCGATATTGAAAATGACTCCTGATTGATCACATTCGCTGGATCAGATTCAGTTGAAGGAGTATCAGAAAATGATTGTACATTTTGATATGCTAACTCAAAAGGACTCAAAGGCATCGGGCCATCAAAAGAATCCAATTATGATTCTAAAGGTATTATCCAAGGATCATCAAAGGAAATATTATTTGATGTAATCATATTGATATTAGCAATAGGAGGTTGTACGTTGGGAGCAGGCAGGGAAAAAGTTCCCAGTAAAGCCGAATATTTAAGCAAACCTACTCTGACATCCTTATAAGGGATAGTCAATTTTCCGATATGCTGGATGCTATTAGTAGAGGCTGGGTCAGATGAATAATATGAGAGCTGATCTATTTTAACGATCTTTCCTTTATGAGGAAACATGATGAGACGAAAGATTGATGATACAACAATAGTCATGGCGTAAGACCAACTACGACCCAGGAGAAGTTTGTAATCCAGAGGGGCATCAACCACTTCCACATCTAGATTAACCATTTTGCCTTCAACCTCTATTGGTAGATCTTGTAAAATACCATATGGCTGAAAACATCTTCCGTAAAAAGCTTTGAGAATAGTTGGTGATTGGTTAATGGTTAGAGAACCAAGTGATTTCCAACATTTTAATGACATGATACATGTAGAAGCCCCTTCATTAACAACAGTACAAAAGATACGTTTGTTTTTTACTATTACCAAAATCTGAAAAGCCAATTGATGGGGTAGGCGGGGTGTAAAATTCTCTAAATCGAAGATAATGAGGTTCGAATCCTAGAGATCTATGGCTCCTAAGGCTGACAAAATTAATTTTCTTTGGGCTGAGCATGATTGAAACACTTCCAAAGCCGACATTGTTGAAGGGGAAATCGCCAAATCTTCAACAATATTGTAATTCTGAGCAGCTCTCACATGTGGATTGAAAGCTGATTTACGAAGTACACCTTTAGTAGGCGGTTTGATTACTAAGTCAGGATTTTGTTTCTCGATCTGTAATGGATCAGAAACTGAGGGAGATGTATTTGATGCTAAATTAGATTTTTCTGCTTCTTTACCAAGATTTTAACTACCGTAATCTTGCAATCACGTCGCAACCATCAAGATATTCTCTTGCGCAATTGAGGAAGATCCAACCATGTTACTATCTTGAGCAGGAAAGGGATCCTTCAAGACAACAGGTATGGGCGAACCCTTAACGAATTTTGATACCTCGGCTCTATGCAGGTGCTCTTTTGTGAAATGATCCTCATCACATATCAGACAAGGATATCGAGGTTTGCATTTTTCGTCAGTTGGTTCAGTTGTATCGTTTTTATCTTTTGAAGATTTTTTCTTTTTATTCTTAACTTTCTTGTTACCACCAGCTTTAGGTTTGGTTTTATATGATTCTACAACATGAATATCAGCCAAAGTTTCAATAGAAGAATCTCCTTTTGGTGAATCGGGTAAAGTGATAATAGGAGAAGTTGTCTTGGAAGATTTCTTCTTACTTTTACCAGTGTTAACGGAACCAATTACACCATCAGCGGCATGAGAGCCAGAATGAGTTTTAGTTAATTGACCAGGTCTTGGTAAATCAGGGATTTTATCATACAGAGTACCTGAATGAGTATATACAAGTTCAAAGTACTGAGCCTGAGCAATGACTTGCTCTTCTGTAACAATGCCTCCTTTGGCCACATCTTCAGTAATTTTGGGCAATAACAATTTAATAAAAAAAACCCAATCAATCAGTGGGCTTGGCTTGTGGCTGATGGTGGACTTTGGCTAATGGCTTCTGACAAATGGATTTTTTCTTCTTTCTGTCGGGCTTGGTGAGACCATTCAGCCAAAATTTGATCCGAAATAAATACTTTCACTAAATGCCTTCTACATCTCCATTCATGAATGTGATCAAATATGTACGTAGACATAGATTATTTTAATGAAGCAGCAACTCTATGCCATTGTCGTACCTGACAGGCAACTGAAAATGGGTTAAGAAAGCAGTAGCTAGTGCATTAAAATTATTAAAAGAGTCGCGTGGTAACTCAGTGTACCATTTGGCAGCTAGACCAATGAGAGCTCTCTGAAAAAGATGCAATCGAACCGAATCATCGATTATTGAATTGGATGCACACCAAAGGTGATAAGTCATAACGTGATTAGATGGGTCCTCTCCTGACTTACCCTCAAATTTTGGAATATCACTGGGCAACTTTTTAGGCATCGGTGGCCAATATGGAAGATAAAATATAGGATCGTTCATAAGGCGTGATAGATCCGGTAAATCTAAAGTTGCTATAAATGGTAATCGATGGTTAGGGTCTTGATAACCTTGTGTGATCAAACTAGTGCCAGGAGGAGGATATCCAGGATACCCTAGAATTGGATGCGCATTTGGAATCGTGAAACCTCTTGGATAACCAGGATTAACCAGACCATAATAGGGTTGTTGAGGTACTTGATAAGTATACCCAGGGTACGGCTAATACTGATATACTGGATTTTTTGTAGCCTGTCCAAATTGATACTATCCCTGGTATGGTTGATAAGTAAATTTTAGTTGACTAACAACAACTGTACTAGTACCAGGTTTTCCTGTAGGCATCTGGACCGTAGTCTGAATTGTAGGTCCTGACTGTGGTACAGATACTTGAGGAATTTGCACTGAAGCAGGGATAGAAGAAACCGGAGCTACAGATACTCCAGAAACAGGTGTGGTAGGCTGAATAGAAGTTGCATCAGTAGCAGAAGTCTGAGGCAGAGTCTGAGGTGTACTAGGCCCAGGCTGTTGAACAGAACCAGGTGCAGGGACTTGAACGATAGGCTGAATAGGTTGCTGGGTTGGACCAGAACCTATGGATTGTCCTGGTTGATTAGGTATCTACACATTGGGTTGCATATTCTGTTGAATTTGAGATGGATCCCACACCATATTCATTTCGGGGTATTGACCCATAGAAGGTTGTGTATATGAAGGACCATAACCTGGTTGAACGTAGGGTTGATAATTAACTGGAAAATTTCCAGCTCCTTGTAATAATGGTTGACCGGAAGGAGGTTGGAAACCTTGAGTTGGGTACTGACCTTGAGGTTGATAACCTTGAGGCATGTACTGAATCTGGGGTCGATATTGACCCTAGGGAATATACTGAGTCTAGGGTTGACCTTGGGGTATGTACTATCCCTGAGGCTGATAACCTTGAGGTATGTACTGTCCTTGAGGTTTTTCTCTAGGTAAGTAATATTGTCCTATAGTTTTTCCTGGTAAAAAATTACCTTGAGGTTGCCCCCCAGGTGGTAACTGACTACCTTGAGGTTTCCCCCCAGGCGATAACTGACTACCTTGAGGTTGAGGATTTATAATATTACCAGACATCATAAAAATTTGCTTTGCGTTCAACGTTTCAGTTTTAGTTCTAGTTGTACTAGATGATAACACTTGTTTAGGTGGTTGAGGAGTTGCTCCTAAGAAATTATCAGAGAGTGACTGGTACCCCGAAGGAACAGAAGGACCACCGTATAAAAATGTTTCTGGAGATTGGGAAAACATAGATGACTCACCTGGCATAGTTGATGAAGGATAATAACCTCTTGGTGTAAGATGAAAAGGAATTTGGGGTGGTGAATAACTAAGACCCGAGTTTTCTAAAAAAAATTCAATGATAAATACCAAGCATCAGTTCTAAAAGGACTGTAGAATATTGATTCACGCTCCCTAAGATTCAAAGTTTCTTGGGTTTTGGGAAGAGTTGCGTCTTCGTCTAGACTAACAAGTTATTCTATATATATGAGGTCAGAAGGAAGATTTTCAGTAAAGCGATGTCTTACCCTAGGTGAACCAAGATCACTAGAAGTCAGAGTAACAAATCCTGAAGATGGTTCCAATACAGCAGGTTCAGTGTCAGGCTCAGAAATTTCAGGTTCTTCAGCTAATTCACTGGAAGGAGAAATACTACTAGTAACTTCGGAAATTGAAATTGGCTCTTGAATATGTTCTGTTGTTTGTGATTGATAATCAGGATGAATAACTATAGATGATTCTCCTGTTTCTGTTGATCTAATTCTACTGAAATTAGGCGATACTAGAGCTCGCAGCCCTTCAAGTTGGATTGGTGTATACTCAGGTGGCTTCCCCTGGAGTCTACGCGATTGTCTTGGTAATTCAGCCACGATTAAAAATTATTAATCACACGCAATCAAAGAAAATTTCAATGAAAACTCCTAGAGTCGCTAAGGAAACAAACAAATGATTCATACACCTAAAAATCTAGGAGATCAAACCACACACAAATAGTAACTTCCCACACTAAAAACACTAATTGGTGATGAAATCCAACATCGTAGTATTTTAATGTAGAAAGGGCAGTTGGAACAATTACCCCGACAACCTACTTAATGAAACAAACCGGTGCAAGTTTCTCCACTTAAACCATCTCGAGTGAAGATAACCCTCCGGAGAGTCCAAGTGAGTCTATTCGACGTCTGATCCAGGTACATTGGGATCTTTCCTCCACTGTCACCTTAGGAAAAAATCGTAAAGATTATGGCCACTATGGTTACCAACAGGAACTAATATACCTGGGGGAACAATCTACGATCCGACATACGCGCAAGGGCAGAGTAACAAAGCTCAATCCCCTTGAAGGCTCCTTGATATAATCCAAGGTATACCGACAAGTGACCCCAGGCTCCTTGACAATGGTCTATTTGAGGTTTGCTATTGTAACAAAGCACATCTGCTATCGTTCCCAATGAGATAGAATTGATTATCCCACTAGTTCAGATATGACCTCATGCTTGACTCCTTTAAGAGGAGCTTCCCAGAGCATAAAAGCGACTATTGGATTTTTCCTACCACAAGATCGACTACTTGTTTGTTTGAATCGTCTTGAAGAGTTAATTAATCCCTACTCCAAGACACTAGCCTAAGCTATATTGGTGAAAAGAGCCCTAGAAATATAAAAAATTACTAGATTGATTTTAATTTAAGCATTATTTTTAAAAGGTTGTTTCTTAGGACAATAGGTGCGAAAGTGAAACTGATGATATATAGTGACCCGACTCAAAACACACTAAAAATGCATCTTTTATGAGAAACAATTTGTTTTCTTTCAATGAATTCTATCTAAAGGAAGAGTTGAGAAATGCAATCTTTAAAAACAAATCTTTCCTTACAACAAGAATAAATTAAAAGAAATCTAAATTCATAAGAACTCAAAATGATAAATTTCTCAATAAGAAATCCCCTTATCATTCAAGATCAAAACTACAAAAAAAGTTTTTCTTCAAAAGAACACTATAATTTCTAGAAATAACACTCAAAACTAAAAACACTAATTTTGAGATCTAAAAATTCTAAAGACTAAATCTGAATTAAAACTTTAAATATTTTGAGGATGTCTTGCTTAGCTTGTTATCTAACTAAGAAATTCTTTGCTTGGATCAGCAAGAACTCAAAAACACCCAATTTTGGTTTTTAAAGTGAAATTCCAAACTTATCAACAATTTTTTTTAAAGATTTGCAAATGAGAAAACAAGATCTAAATCTCATAAAAAAATTTCTACTATGATGTCAGACTTAGCAAGAAAGCAAGGAAATACCAGTGATCTAAAGGTATACCAAGGTTTCTAATCTTTGAGCGGGATAAAGACAAAGAAAAATCACTATAACATGCAGATCTTTTAGAAAATCGTTCAAAACTAAAAATGCTGAAATAAACTCTTAATCAAAGCTTTCTGATAGAAGATACAAGTCTGGGTATTCACTGAGAATCTAACAAACTAATCCAGAAAAGAGGATTTTAAGATTTTCCAAAAATTTTCACAAGGTCCACAGGATTCAGTGTAAACCAGTGCGGTCCCACACTGTGTATACAAGAAAAGTGCGGAGATGCTTGTACTGTTTCTAAAATAAAAGAGTGAACGCCAGAAAACTAAAAGAAAAATAAAAAACTCTAAATCATTTCTCAAGGATTCTACAGGGATAAACTACCCAAGCCAGTATAAATCAATCAAAATCAGAAAAAATAAATTCACAAGTCAAAAATAAAAGAAATCAAAGTTCAAGATCCATTCCCCAGTTGAGTCGCCATTTTGCTGGACGGATAAGTCGTTCTTGCGGACAAGATAGACCTCCCAAGTGTCCTATGGACAGCTAGCAACAAACAGGACAGATGCAAACTGCTTTCTCTATATTATATGTAATTTATAATTTTCTATGATGAAGAAAGGACCTACCTATGATCCAATGCTAGTTGAATTCTTCTTTCCCGTCGCTCCAAGAAGTCACCTCGAAAGACCTACAAGAAAAGACATGGAAAAGAATCAAAATCACCTGCAACATATACTAATTCACAAATCAGAAATCCATCTTAATGATCAAGGAATCTAAGAAATGGGATAATTAATTAAATAACTTGTTGATAAAGCATGATAAATAAGCTATTTAACTAAAAAAACTCATTGAGAAAACAATATTCATTTGTATTAACTTAAATGAAGAAGAGTCTTACAACCGTGTCCTCCTTGATGTCATACAGGCCTTCTTGGGGTCCGGAACAGGCGTTTCCTTTACTCTGACAAGCCTTGCACTCTCTTAGCTAAAATCACCTGGGTGTGTAATCATTCCCATATGATGATCAGCTATGAGAGTCTGAGTTTTCACAGCATTTCTCCTCAAAAATCATCTAAGTCTAATCCCCTAACTCTAACCTTTGAAGCTGCACTATGGCTTCAATTTATAGGAAAAGAGAGGAGGTTATGGTTCCACATAAGAAGGGATAGAATGCTCTTTTGAAGGGATTGGGTTCCATAAATCAAGGGGTAGGCTCCCATAATGGAGGAATGAACATACATGATGGGAGCAAACCTTCGACTGGATAACTGCTTCTAGAAGCTTCCAAATTTTACTGTTGGGCTTATAAATGTTACTTTCCGCCTTTGTTTTACCTTTTACAGGGGTTTTCACCTTTAATGAATAAAAAGTGTGTTTAGCTCCGCATGATTTAGAGCAGAAAAGTGTGGCACTGCAGGCAATGTTAAGAGAAAGTGCGGTACAAGTGTTTTTAAGACTTTTATGAGCTTTTCTCTCAATTTCAAGGCTTGACTTTAGGAACTTTGACGTTGTAGACTTATAAGGGAGTATTAAAACGTCATGGTGACAAATTTTCATGTAACATATTTCCTCCTATAAATCCTATTATGAACTTCTCCTAACACACTTTGTCCTTAGAACACTTGAATTTGATGACACTTCCTATCACACACTCTTATTCGTTCCTTTCCATGCATTTTGACCTAGTTATCCCTTGATATGCCCTGACACTCCCTAACACTTTTCAGCATGAATTGACATTATCTGACATGTGTTAGCATGCCTTTTCATTCCTAATGTGAATTCCCTGAACCTCCCTAGCTATCATGGCCTCACAACTACTCTTACTTAATTTCTAACTTGGGAACCCAACCAACCCCTCTCTTGACTACAAGAGCTTTACCAAGTTACAGTTACTACAACTAGACTATGTGGTTGAATTGTGTAGCTTGGGAGGTAGTCCACAATCCTAGTGAGATGGGTTTGTGTGAGTTTGGTCACAAAAGTCTTTGTCGGCAAATAAGCCAAGAAAAGGGATTTTGGACCCGAGATGGGGTTTAAAATCTAAAATAAAATTAAAAAGGAAATTTAGTATTTCCCAAGGTCTAAGTGGATAAAACCCGTAAGTTCTAGAGGGCTCCTAAGAGGTCTAAGTAAATCTATTTAAGGAGGCCTTAGGATGAAGGAAATAACATCAAGTGAGAAGGAGCTCATTTGATCAAGGGGGCGAAGGGAGATGTAGTCATAAAGTAGGTCGAGTAAGAGGGCCGAGTAAGGGTTGCTAAAGGGAGGCCATGATCATCCTCCAAGAGCAAGATCATCATGTGATGGTTCACAAGAATGTTGCATACCTTAGTGGTTGGTTCCAGTTAGGAAGTAATATGGCATATTGTTGGTTCTCTTATGGTAGATCGAGCTTTAGAGAGGTTGATCATGAGAATCTGGGCATGTGATTTCAATGGTGTCTTTGTGTGAAGGCCACATCAAATTCTAAAATGTTGAAATTTGCAACAAGAAACATTGAAATTGGAAACCAGAAAGGAAAAAAAATTGCACCCACACTGGTGAGGAATTTTGATGCACCAATACTGAGGAATGTGGGGCGTCTAATTTATTTTTACCTTAAATAAATTAGACAATAAATTGTAATTTCATCTCATAACAACTTGTGTCAGTTAACTAACTGATGATGACTGAGTTAGCTCAAGAATTGTGGTTGAGGGTCTAAGGTGAGGCATGTAGAGGGATTAATGTAATATTTTTGGGGTCCAGTTGCAGTTGATGAGTTAGTGGGGTGCAGGTGTGAATTAGTTAACTCAATTAAATGAGTTAAAATCAATTTAAATCGTTCTAACTATGTGATGAGCTAGTGAGAGGTTGGCCAGTGAATTAAATTAGATTTAATTCAAAATGAGTGATCAATCAGATAAATGATAATTCATTATTAATAGTAGCATGCATGTCAGTTCTGAGGAAGACCCGGTTGAGATAGAGGTTAACATAAATATCAATTGTATTTATACAAAATTTCCCATGTGAAATTATAAAGTCATTGGGATGCCATGATGGATTGCGCAATCAAGGAAGACTTATTTTCCTAATTAATAGGGAGGTAATTCCCTAGGAATTGCATGAGAAAGGCATGATGAAGGAAGGTTGAGAATTGGCTAACTACTAGACTGAGTTTTCTTAGATCAGCGGGAGACAATTGGGCGCAAAGTGTTAGATAATCTCATGAGAGATTAAGTATTGTATTGTTTCATGATTCCATGACTTAATACAAAATAGAGATAGAGTGGTTTTGAGAATTTGCTTTCCCCAGATACATCTTATGTTGTGTGATTGATAATTTATTTCTCTTACTTATATGTTATTGTGCGATTGTAGGAAGGATTCAGTATCTCATTTTAGTACATTACAAGATCAGAATGAATCTCGTTGGTTATATTTTCTACATGGTATCAGAGCAGGAATTTTTTGGGCGACGAGTTTGCAGAGAATATTTGAAGATTTTGGTGTAAAAATAAAAAAAAAATAGAATATTTGGATTCCTTGTGAAAAACTACCCAAATGGAAAATCAATTTGGAGCTCGGATGAGGGAGATATCGTTGATTTAAAATCAACTCTTTTTTAGAAAAAATTTTAACGATGGGAAAATTACAATGTGCGCAAGTCAAAAACCTATATGCACTTGAGGTACCAGATGCATGAAAATATTGGAGGAGCAAATCAGAGGTTAGAGACTTGGGTGTTGAGAGGGAGTAAAAATTACCTCTCAACATGCAGCCTTAGAAGTAGTCTCAGAAGATTGTGGGGTAGCCACAATTGGAGAAGCAAAGAGGAGACCGAATGGAAGTGTCAACTAAAGAAGATACCTCCATGAGGGGGGAATTTCGAGCCAGATGGGCAGAGGGAGAACATGCGGCCATACCTCTAGGTGACAGGTGGGGTGATGTGTAGACATGATCCCAAGATAAGAAATTTGGTGAGGGTCCATTGAGATGGTGTGTCTCATGGATCGAACCTATCTAGGAGGATTCCACAATACAATAGTAGCAATAAGGATCAGTTAGATTGATGCCGTCAGATATCAAGAAGACCTAAATCAAAGTGACGGATGTCAGATACTGGAGCGCAGATCAGAGTTGGCAACAGTGCAAAGGGCACGGATGCAGATGTCAGCATGAGCGCAGAAAGTCCAGTTGACAAGTGCAATAGCTAGTAGAAGTCATAATACTTTGATGACAAATGTGGCATTATATTGATTCATTTGTTTGGAGGTTATTCAGTTTCAGGATTTGGAGGTACAAACAACACTAGAGAGTGTTGCATGCAGAATTCAAAAGGTATCGGATCAAGATAGATTGAATTCCTTTCTTGTTGAGAGGGAGTGAAATTGGCAACCAGAAAGGACAAAAACAAATGCACCCACACTGGTGAGGAATTTTGATGTACCAAGAATGAGGAATTTGAGGCGTCTAATTTATTTTCCCTTAAATAAATTGCACAATAAATTGTAATTTCATCTCATAACAACTTGGGTCATTTAACTAATTCATGATGACTGAGTTAGCTCAATAAATTTGAGTTGAGGTGATCAAGGTGGATATTGGTGGCCACCTACCTATTCCACTTGGGCCCTCGCCATTGTCTCTATTCAGTTTTTAGTTTCATTAATTATAGAAAAATTTACTATTTTTTTCATTTTTTCGGGTCCTGAACTTCTAGAGCCGTCTTGAGGCCCCAAAAGATGTTTTTCGGGCATGAAAGGACAGTGCAAATGGCACGGATTCAGATGACAGCAACAGCACAAAGATTCCAGTAGATAGGTGCAGTAGCTAGCAGCAGTCATAAGACTTTGATGAAAAATGCATTATATTGATTCAGTTGTTCCGAGGCTATTCAGTTTCAGGATTTGCAGGTGAAATGTTTCTTGTTACAAACTTCAACACTCCCTCTCAACAAGAAAGGAATTCAATCTATCCTGATCTGATACCTTTTGAATTTTGCATGCAACACTCTCTAGTGTTTTTTTTACCTCCAAATCTTGAAACTAAATAGCCTCTGAACAAATGAATCAATATAATGCATTTGTCATCAAGGTATTATGACTTCTACTAGCTATTGCACCTATCTACTGGACTCTCTACGCTCCTGTTGACATTTGCATCTGTGCCCTTTGCACTGTTGCCAAATCTGATCTGCGCTCCAATATCTGACATCTGTCACTTTGATTTATGTCTTCTTGACATCTGACCACATCAATCTAACTGATCCTTCCTGCTACTATTGTACTGTGGACTCCTCCTAGCTAGGTTCGATCCATGAGACACACCATCTCAATGGGCCCTCACCAAATTTCTTATCTTGGGATCATATCTACACATCACCCCACCTGTCATTATACTGATTCATTTGTTCCAAGGCTATTCAGTTTCAGGATTTTCAGGTGAAAACAACACTACAAAAGTGTTTCATGTAGAATTCCAAAGCTATCAGATGAGGATAGATTGAATTCCTTTCTTGTTGAGAGGGAGTGTTGAAATGTGCAACAAGAAACAGTGAAATTGGCAACCAGAAAGGAAAAAAAAAATGCACCCACACTGGTGAGGAATTTTGATGTACCAGGAGTGAGGAATTTGAAGCATCTAATTTATTTTTCCCTTAAATAAATTGTAATTTCATCTCATAACAACTTGGGTCAATTAACTAAGTCATGATGACTAAGTTAGCTCATGAAATTCGAGTTGAGGTGATTGACATGGATATTGGTGACCACCAGCCTATTCCACTTCGGCCCTTGCCATTATCTCTCTTCAGTTTTTCAATTTCCCTAATTGTAGAAAAATTTACTATTTTTGTCAGTTTTTCAGGTCCTGAACTTCCAAAGCTGTTTTGAGGCCCCAAAGGACGTTTTTTGGGCATGAAAGGTTAGGTGACTACATATAAATTGTTTAGCAGTTGTAGTCCTCAGAGATATAATATTTCTAACGAGGTATCATGTGATTCAAACAGAGATGATATGACCAAGTTACGACCCCGGGAAGTTGGCTGCCCAACTACCCCCAACGGGGCCCATACACTTTTGGTGTTACATCTCCTCGGGTTAGGGTTTTCTCTTATTTTTCAACAACAAAAAGGCCCTTGAGCCTTATTGTAACACATTTCAAAGGCATGTAGCCTCCACATCTCTTCTTAGAGATAAGCTACCATCGCCCGAGCTAGTTTGTTTTCCATTCTGTCTGTAAGCATTTGTTAGTATTTGATATTATTGAAATGAAGTGTTATTCCTATTGCATCTCTGTGTTTATGTTTATTTATGTATTTTATTGGGTTCCTGCATATGTTTGGATCATGAGGGTATAATATGAGGCATGTATAGGGATTCTAATATTTTAGGGTTCCAGTTGCAGTTGATGCATTAGTGGGGTGTAGGTGTGAATTAGTTAACTCAATTAATTGAGTTAAAATCAGTTTAACTAGTTCTGACAAAGTGATGAGCTAGTGGGAGGTCCACTGAAGTAAATTATATTTATTTCGTAATGAGTGATCAATCAAATAACTCATAATTCACTATTAATAGTTGCATGCATGTCATTTTTTAGGAACACCCAGTTCAGACAAAGGTTAAAGGGAACATAACTATAAGTTTTATTTATACAAAATTTCCCATGTGAAATTATAGTCATTGGGATGCCATGATGGATTTTTCAATCAAGGAAGGCTGATTTTCCTAATTAATAGGGAGATAATTCCCTAGGAATTGCATGAGCAAGGCAGGCTGAAGGAAGGTTGACAATTGGCTAAGTACTAGACCGATTTTGCCTAGATCAGTAGGAGACAATTAGTAGAGTGCTAGAGAATATCATGAGGGATTAAGCATTGTATTGTTCCATGATTCCTTGACTTAATACACAATAGAGATAGAGGGGTTTTGAGCAGTTGATTTCCCCAAATACATCTTGTGTTGTGCGATTGATAATTTCTTTCTCTTACTTATATGTGATTGTGTGATCGTGTTTTGTTTCCAAAAATTGTAGGAAGGATTCAGTATCTTGTTTTAGTACATTACAAGATCAGATTGAATCTCGTTGGTTAGATTTTATACATGAAATATAAGAGAGGATTGATATGATCTTGTCTTGTGGTGGTTAGTAGGCCGCAAGGTCTGTGATAAAGATCAACATAAATGGAGGAGGGCTTACACTGTAATTTAGAGCCAGAACAGAAGTAGACGCGGGCATAATATTGACTGAGGTAACCCTAGTTTGAGGGTCAACATTGAGATCTAAATTTCATGTCAAGATTCAGTTAAAGAAATGCCCGGAATCTATGGATCGATTTGAGCTAGGTCGAGTCTCTTATGGAGGCAAGAGTCGTGGTTTTTTCTATAGGTGGATAGGGTTTGTTCTACAAAAATTAGAAGTACATAAGTATAATGTCGTAGTTATGAAAATTTCCTAGCATGTTTAGTTCATAAGATATGCCCTTAAGACTATGACAAATTTGCATAGAAGAAGAGAGGTTGTGACCCTTAGAGTGAGGTTTATTTATGCAATACAGACCGCAGATCTAGAAGATGGTTTGCAGATTCAATACGTGTGGAGATAGCGGATCCAAAGGAGGGTGGAACCCGTGCAGAAGATTGAGCATGCAGAAGAAATGTACCATATGAAGAATGGGTTGACATGTAGAGGATTTGATTTTGGTGGACTATCCATAGAGTTTTAGATGGAGATCTGAAGCAACCTATAAAAAAATATTCAATGGACTGTTAATGGCTGATTTGTGACCCTAGTTCAGTCATCTACATATTGTTAGAAGGATGGTAAGAGGAATAGTTCAGATTTGTTCATAGATTGGACAACAAAGATCAAATTGTTGATACATAAGAACAATGATTTTGAGAGGACTCAAACCATTGTTAGGTGGAAGATTTGAAGAGCCCTAGATGAATACAATATTGTGGGCCCTAGATCAGTAAAAAGAATTGACTGTGGTTGGGTAGATTGATGGTAGTCCAAGTACAATTGGAGGGTTGTTAGGTCACTGTCAAAGAAGAGCCCTAACTCTTGTACTTGTGAAGGAAAACGAGATTGGTAGAAGGGCGGGTGTATTGGGCATAAGTATGTGCATAATTTGAAGGACTAAAGTAGCAGTCAAGTGGGACAGCCAACTATCCCTAGTTCACTATATTGTAGAGGATTAATTCAGTGAGAAGAAGGGCAACCTCCATAGACCTAGACTTCTCATCTTGGAGCCGTAGTATGGAAAATTTGGGCATGCCAAATATTTGTTCACAAATGGATTTGTGAACAACAACTTGTTACCACTCAAACTAGTAGTGGACCTAAAAGGGGTTCCTAAGAGGGCAACTACTAGGACAAGGGAAACGGTGGAGGCTTAGTCCATTGTCACCATAGTTAAGGCTCCTTGCTCTTCACGGACTTTCATCAATTGGAGGAGTCCCGGTAGATTAGGAAGTCACTTGTAGAGTATGTAAATGAATAGGTGGTAAGTGACCCTAGAAACCCGTTCCCTAAGATAGAATAAGAGTGGGACTTGATTGCCTTTTAAGCAAGGGACTTGATCTTCTAGGGAGAGAGGAGGGGGATTTAAGGGTTGAGGGAGAAGAATAATACTTATGAAGGAAGTTCTCAATCCATAAAATCCTTTGGGAACTTTGATTCCAAAATGGTTCTTGATGAAATGCCTTTGACACCAAATAGGACCACACAGGGCCAAGTGGACCCAGCCCAAGTTCGGGGATGGAAGTTAGCAACCAATGATATTATTATCCTGGAAAATGTGAGGGGAAAGGATCAGGCAAGATTTTTTACTTCAACGGGTCAAATTGATCCTACTAGGTTTTAGCCTTGGGAACACCTAGGCAAAAATTGATCCTAGAGCTAGGGCTCAAGGTATCCAGATATTTCATCGTCTGAATTGGCCCAAATTCTGAGGAGATTGAGGGGACCCACCAACGCAGTTGCCTCTAGGAGATCAAAGTTTTCCTCTGCCTAGATTCCTAGGAAATTGATGCCCTAGGTGACCTAATGGGGTTAGACCTAGGGAAAAATGGAAAATTGTGAACAAAGGGGGGGAAATCATCACCCTTTTTGAGGGAATAGTGCCTAATTCACTTGGGGATATGGAGTTAGGGATGATAATGAACAAGAATTCGGTTTCTTGATCAAGGAGGCCAAGAAATTCAACTTTGTCCAATGTTAGAGGAAAAAGAAAAGTGAGCTTCAAGCATTTATACTTCATACAAATGGTGAAATATTATTGAGATAAAATGATCTCTAAGACATTTTATTTGTATAAAAATGGCCCATACATTAAATAAGCTAAATATATAGACACATAATCCCACATTTCCATCATGCAACAACTAGCCCTAGTTATAGCGAAATTCAATAGTATGCAGCAACAAGAAGAATAGATTTAAATTTTCACTCACAATCTAAGCTTGGAATAAAATTTCAAAACTTAGTTACACAATGTCATGGAAGATTATTATAAAGGTTTCCCATACATTCTAATCAGCAATATCTGGTGGGATTGGAACAACAACACATTTTGTTCACGAGAAATATCCATGATAGTTTATGAATCACCCCAACATCTATCCTTTATGCAAGTCATATGATGATATTTCTTCACACTTATTTATCTCTTTTCCCAACACAGTGCATGTCATCACCACCACCTTTGAAAATTTGAACATGATAGGCTCGTGGTCCTATCTAAGATTGGAAGAAAATTTCAAAACTTAGTTACACAACATCATGGAATATTATTATAAAGGTTTCCCATGCATTCTAATCAACAATATCTAGTGGGATTGGAACAACAACGCATTTTGTTCACGAGAAATATCCATTGTTGTTTATGAATCACCCCAGCATCTATCCTTTATGCAAGTCATAAGATGATATTTATTCACACTTATCTATCTCTTGTCCCTACATAGTGAATATCAGCACCACCACCCTTGCAAAATTGAACATGATAGGCTCGTGGTCCTATCTAAGCTTGGAAGAAAATTTCAAAACTTAGTTACTCAACATCATGGAAAATTATTATAAAGGTTTCCCATGCATTATAATCAGCAATATCTGGTGGGATTAGAACAATAACACATTTTTTTCACGATAAATATCCATGATAGTTTACAAATCACCCCAACATATATCCTTTATGCAAGTCATATGATGATATTTCTTCACACTTGTTGGAGCAGGGTCCCCTGAGGCACAAGTCTAAAAGATCCATTTTGGGTAATATTGTAGTGCGCGCGGCGAAAAGGGAGGCAAAGGGATTTGGGGGTGGTCAAAGTCCCCTATTTTTGTGTAAATGAACTTAAATGTAAAGTTTGGGCCTCAAACCATGGTTTGAGACCATAGTATATGCGCCCTAGGCTCATATAAATAGATAGAATATGTATAAGCTAAATAGTTCAGAATGGTGACAGATATGTTATGCTTTTAACTCACAAATAGTATGTAAGAGTCTCGTAGGGTTAGGGTTGGGTAAAAGGCTCCTACTAGATGTGTGCACAGAGACCTAGTTTTGGTTGTGTGCGGATTCTGCTGGCTGTGTGCGCGGAAGGGATAGTAAGGGTTTCTGAAGTAAAATTGAATGTATTTACAGATCTGAAGGATTAATAGAAGGAACATTTTTAGCGAAAGCTCTGTGTTATGTGTCTAGTTATTATTTATGCTTACTGTTATGCTTTGATGAGATCACACTATATGTTTTCTTACTTATGAATGCGCAGAGCCAATTGATATGTTTATGTATGAATACTGAATTTTGTTAAGCAAGAGCAAGATCTGGTTCTAATCTGTTGTCTGCGCTAAGCGAACCCTATTTCTGTGATACTATCTTTGTGCTCTGTTATAAGTTGTTGCGCAAGTTATTTGGATAACTTATCTATTGGTACATAGCAGATCTGTTTAAATCTTTGATGTGATGTGGATCAGCTTTTGTTATGTTTTTATGCACCAAAGTGATAGTGATTCTGTGGTATCCTGTTATTGTTTGCACAGTCTTTGTGCATGCATATATATAAGTTTGTTATTGGTTTTTACTGAGTACCACTCATCAATTCCTCCCTCAGGTTGCGGAAACCTAGTTCCAACACCCCCCATACTGCTTCAGGTGAGACTTTTGTCTATGCAAGCAGACCACTGCCGAAAGGGCTATTAGTTGGAGGGTTTGTTGGTTTATCCATAAACTCTAAACCTAGGTCAGGACCCCTCAAGCCAACAACACTTATTTATATATTTTCCCAACACAGTGTGGGTCATCACCACCACCCTTGCAAAATTGAACATGATAGGTTTGTGGTCCTATCTAAGCTTGGAAGAAAATTCCAAAACTTAGTTACACAACATCATGGAATATTATAAAAAAGGTTTCCCATGCATTCTAATCAGCAATATCTGGTGGGATTGGAACAAAAACACATTTTTTTCACGAGAAATATCCATGATAGTTTATGAATCACCCCATCATGTATCATTTATGCAAGTCATATGATGATATTTCTTCACACTTATTTATCTCTTGTCCCAACGCAGTGTAGGTCATCACTTCCACCCTTGAAAATTTGAACATGATAGGCTCATGGTCCTATCCAATCTTGGAATAAAATTTCAAAACTTAGTTACACAACATCATGGAAGATTATTAAAATGGTTTCCCATGCATTCTAATCAGCAATATCTGGTGGGATTGGAACAACAACACATTTTGTTCACAAGAAATAACCATGATATTTTATGAATCACCCCAACATATATCCTTTATGCAACTCATATGATGACATTTATTCACACTTATTTATCTCTTGTCCCAACACAGTATAGGTCATCACCACCACCCTTGAAAATTGAACATGGCAGGCTCGTGGTCCTATCTAAGGTTGGAAGAAAATTTCAAAACTTAGTTACTCAACATCATGGAAGATTATTATAAAGGTTTCCCATGCATTCTAATCAACAATATCTGGTGAGATTGGAACAACAACACATTTTTTCCACGAGAAATTCTGGCAAATATCACAATTGAATTGATTAAAATAGTGTTTGGAAGACAAGATTCATCCTAAACCACAAAAAATAAGGGATTATGGTAATTCCTCCACTCCCTCTTGGATGCCCCGGTGACTTCTTTGATGATGTTGCACAAGTTATCCCACATAGCTACAAAGTGGGTGTGGTATTATTCCTCTCCCAGTATTAAAGCGAGAAAGTAAAATATACCCAAATTTAAGGCTCCAACAACTGAGTTGATTCCATTGCTCTTTGTACCCTTCTGGAAATTGCATCCATCAAAAGATTAAAATCCATATAGATCATGGAGGATTCAAAAATCATGATCAATTGGGTCAATAATTCATGATAGAAAACATCTACCTACATCCCATCCTAAAGGATATCATATATTCCCCCAACTCTTTGGACTAGCTATCTTTCAGACACATTCTCAAGGAGCTAAATACCACAACACACAAGCTTTCAAAAGAATCTCTCAAACTTCCCATCGATACCTTTATAATATCAGACTCCATCGATAGGATGGAGTATGAACAAATGATTATTCATGTCTAAACTCGAAAAATAAGCCAATGTATATTGATGCATGCACATTCCAATCATGACAATTAATTTCTACAACTTCTCAATACAAAAAACAAGTAATATCTTTTCTTTGTTCCCTTTACAACATAAACACCAATTTCACCCATAATGTTAGGATAATTTTAATTATATGACCGAAAAGGTGGGAGGAGTATTTTGTGGTGTATTTAATAGGACTAGGGGACACACATGTAGCATGGATGGGTAGAAGTGGGATGTCCAAGCATGGTTTACTAAGATCTATAATCCACACATTAGAGAATGAGAAGGGGGATTAACACCTAATGTCATAAGGGCTAGGGGGCCTAGAGGGAAGGTAATAAGAGAAATTTAAAGGGGAACCCCCGATAATGGTGATAAGCAGATTAGGGACCCCATTATCACAACCAATAATCCATTAACTCACAACCACTCAATTCCCTATCCCTTAACCCCGAAGCCATAATCCCTTAACCCCTACACTCATAACTCATAATCCATCAACCCCTTGACACATTAAAACTTAATCCATCAACTCCTAACCTAGAATCCATGAACCCCCTAAGCACTAACCCCTTATTCTCTTAACTCGTGACACTTAAACCTCAATCCATAACCTCTAAACACCTTAAAACCTAACCCCTTAACCCATAACACCTAAATCCCTTAATTATTAAGCTCTTAACCCCTAAATTCCTTCCTTCCCAAGCCCTTGGCCCTTAACTCTTAAGACTTGAAGACCTTAACCACTTGGTATCCAAGGCAAAACACAACACCTCAAACCAACAAAATAACCTCTTAGGAGAATCCTTCACCTCTAACTAAGAATACTGGTACCATTTGATTTTTAGAGAACTAGGTATTGGTCTCGAGGGTGTGTGTTTGTGGGTAATTCCCTTATTAACATGTGTACCAAATGTACAACAATTTTGAATTGATCTCAAAAATATTATTACACGCTTTAATAACTTAATAATTTTAGTTGTATATCACATATTTTGAATGGAAACTATCATTTCATTATCAAACATAACTCTCACACTTCTATCCACAATCCATTACATGAGTGCTTTACTCATTCTCTTAACTATTGTCCATCTCGATAGCTCCATGCAAACACATATCACCAAATTTTTTGCTAATCGTTGTATTTCTAATCTCCCACCTTAACCATACCTTACCCAAATATTGATCATTGATGTGCATTTAATCATAATTCGTTTAATTAAAGCTACATATTAACCCTAAATAAATGCTTCCCATTCTTTCAAATGACCTATTGTAATGGTATGATCAATCCATACCTACACAACTGCATTCATTATTCTTTATGTTTCCTTACATGGTTGATACTCTTTAGAATCTTATATGTTCCCATGATTAGCTTTCGAACGAGCATCCTTTGCCTGTGTCCTTTGTATGGGGTTTTCAAGCAATTGTATCATCATCATGTTCAATCATTCCTAAACACATAGCAAACTCACAATTATATTAGCTTATTGGGCCAGTAAAAAAGCACACGCCTCAATATTTTTAAATCATCATTTAATATATAACATGCCTGAGTACATTTGCATGCACTCTATTAGGAATTCTCTTCATGCATTTATCAGTGCAATTCTCACAATCAATTACTTAAATTTCCATATTTAATTATCATTCTCAAGCTTATATCATTTTTACATTTTAACTCTCTTTGGTATATTTCTTGGCCCATCCACGTCCATTGTTTGAAACATGTTTTATACCACTTTGTAACATAGCCAAACCCCTTTGTACCTTGTTGACGGTATATGTATCATTTTTTTTTCTAATTCAATTCTAAACTTTGTTATGATAGCACCGTCACATTCTCCTCATTAAGAGCTTTCAAAAATTTGTTAAAATTCAAGTTTGAATCATTAAGATACAATCATATGAATATTTTCACCCTTAGTGCCATGTCAATGCTAATGAACAACTACCACATGGTAGATGAAATTTCATCTTAGTCCACATGTCACACCAAGTGGAGTGTTGAGTGAGCATTAGGGAAATCTAACTTACCATGTATTTTACTAGCTCTAATTAATTTACTTTACGTGCATTTACATGATTTGGATTTTAAATAAAACTTTTAATCCACCAATTCCATGTAAATATTTATATTTCACCCTATTTAAATAATAATTAAACCCAAAGTGCAACTAAAACTCATGTGTAAGCATAATCCACATGTATATTTCCAAAGTGTCAAAGGCTTCTTCCACAAAATTTGACAAGTTGTTGATAGCACAACCCAACATATTTCCTTGCCAATGGGGTGAAATTCCAACTTTTCATTGACTGCTGATGAGGTCAACCCCTAAGGTAGAACCCCAAAAAATTTTACCAACTATCTATGAGGTCAACCTCATACTTTTTTACCAACTGTCTATGAGGTCAACCCCAAAATTTTCGTTGAAAACATATGGATTCATCAACTATCGTTTAAATTTAATATGTTACCCTTTGAAAAATTGTGTCCAATGTCACTAGTGGTTGATGACCTTATTGGCCATCGATGAAATTCAACACTTTAAATTATGGAAAAGTTAATCCAATCTCGTCGATCCCCAATGAAATTACCGATTATGGGTGAAATTTAATACTTTTATCATTTGAAACCCTTAATTCATTCTTTGATTGTCGATGCCATCGATGAGTTCCACACAATGATAATAGGTTAAAATCAAGGAGTATATCTTTGAAAACTTTGGACATTCAGTGGATATTTAAGGTTCTGCACTTCATACAATAAATCTAATAATTTTGCATTAAAAATTAGAGAGGATTATATCTATTGAGGGAAATCAATCAAATTTACATGTGTAAAAATCAAGGAGTTCAACTTTTAAAACTTTGGACATTTTGTTGATAGTGAAGGTTTTGCACTTCCTGCATCAAATATAGCAATTATCATTAAACATTAGAGAGGATTATCTCTATCAAGGGAAATAAATCAAATCTATGAAGAGCATCAACCTCTAAATGATCATTGTTTGGGTAAAAATCTTGCCCAAAATTCCCTTCTTCTTCATTTATGTAAATTTCATGAATATAAGTGACCATATGCATATCCACATTCACTCATATAAAAAAATTTCCTGCCAACGTTCACTAACCCTAAATTTTATATAGACATTTCTCTTAAGCTAGTCTTTGCACCAAAATAGGTAGGAGTCACATGAAAATGAGCATACTTGCCAAAGTTACTCCCCACCATAATTTATCATTCCTTAGTATATAAGTAGATAGGAGTAAAATGTACACATGAAAACTTACTTGAGGTTACTATCCACCAAAATCTAAGCAAGCATTTTCACATGATTAGGAAAGAGGATTATGTAGTTTAATTTGTCCACTTCAAACATCAATTTATTCCCTCAAGATAGATCAATCTCAAACATAATTTAGATATGATTTTTTTCAAGTTGGAAACTGATCTGGGAATGAGTATTTTCCACCCAAACATAAGCTCAATTTCACGTCAACTTTCTACAACTAGCCACCCCTTAGCTAGGACATGATGCTACAAGGGGAAATATAATAACTCACTAGTATATAACTACGCAAAAAAAACTCTCTTTCACACATAAATCAAAGTTATGGATCTCCTTTCCCAATTGAATATAGGCCTTCACGATCTCTAAATGTCTCTCAGCTTGGTTAGCAAAGAAAACAAGGGAATTCCCTTTTTAGCTCTAAATTCCCTGGGAAATTTCCCTACCTCTTGCTTTTCATTCTCAACCAACACACAACAAATCACAACCCACTCTACCCAACTAGAGTCCATAACTCTTTTTGCTAGTGTTTGACAAGCAACATTCATTTTTAGGGAGCCGATAACACACCAACATCATTCCCTTTTGCGATTGGCACATTTATTGGCATATATGGGCACTCAAAATGTAGTTTAATCACCTAGAATGCTTCATCATTCATTCCACTTGTGAATTTCACTACTTAAGAACTTGTGTGCCTTTTTTCCTTATGCATGTATCCCTTTATGCGTGAATGGACAAATTTCTCTATCTATGAATGTCTAAGACCCCCTTTTTTATTCATGGGTCTCTGCCACTTTCCATATTTTTCCATAATATAGTCCCACATTTACCTTAGTCTCCCAGGAAATCCATCGGTCAACTTCAAAATCCAAGGGCTGCACTCAACCCATTCCTTCCATTAAAATTTTAAGAACTATTGTAGTTGCCACCCAATGTCCCATATTTATGAGGGTGATTGTTCAACTATATAATCCTTAAAAATCAATTGGTTATTGGGCAAGAGGAAAAAGGCTTATATTCAAATTTGAAATTCATGGAAAGGCTTTAGCAAGACAATTCCCTGCAACACCTTCATTGTTTTACACTCATGGAATCATAGCTCATATTAATGCTCATATGTTCCAAGTTAGTTGTGTCATCATATTGATTAATCAACCATTTAGATTACATATACATTGTTCCTTGATTTATCTAGTTCATTTTTGTTCCACTAACTACACATTAATGCTGACACAATTAATACAATGTCTTCAACATAATTTATTACAATTTTACAAATTAACTGACGATTCAAGATTCGATGTTATAATAACCACATGAAGAACTTCTGAATTTGATTTAATATTTCTTATTTTAGTTTCAAAGTAAGTCGATATATAAATAAGAGTGCCCTCTTCATTCTAAACGAGGACTCTTAGAGCATATTCCATATTATGATGAAATAGAATAAAACTTCTTGAGATTTTATCTCGTATATATTGTAATTTTACAATTATATATAAAACACGTCTTGGTTTACTTTATGTTGTTATAGTGTAATTTACTTCCTTTATTTTTTGGAGACCGAGCTCACTTCATGAGAACATAGTGGCCTTTTGTTTTATTTTACTTCATGAAATTTGATTTCATGATTATCTTTACATTGATGGAAGAGTGTTTGCTTTTTTTTTGTAATGATTATTTTCAACTCATAGAATAATTTTCCTTTATCAACAAAAATTCATGGAAAAAAGAGGTGTGTGGATCATGTCAAGGGATAACCCGGTGACAGTAAGGTCCCAATAACATTATCAGTGTTCAAGTACATGGTCATTGCTAAGAATTATTAGGTAAGCTAGTTTCTTTGTTTCTAAGTTTTCAGATTCATTCCATCACCAAAAAAATTCAAACAATGTACTTATTGTCATGGAACTGGCCTAATGTATAATGACATTGTTGACAATTATTTGGTTTAAACCCCTTGACTATTTGTATTGATATTAACATATATAATGCACTTTTAATAATTCATTTTTAAAAACTATTGTAATATTTTATTTTATTTTTATAAAAGTAGATTTCCCTATTCCCACTTAATTCAATGAAGAGGTGGATAGTAGAACATATTTTAGGATAACCATACATACATATTCATGTCAATGAGACTTGAACCTTGGTAGGGAGGTTATCATTAAAACCTCCCAAACACTTGGGACACACTCAATTGACTAAACTACTGTACACATGCCATATAATTGTTATGTTTCCTTACACATCTCTCTCATATTAGGTTGTACCAAGTGACTCTCATTATTTAAATACAAAGTTAGGATAAATTTATACAAATATTATTCAATTTTTAATCATATGAATGCTTATTTGGGAAACTCTTGTGCACTTTTATTTGTGCCAAGAATGATACCTAGGGTAAAGTAGGGAATGTAAATTCACTACTACCACCTTTATAAAAATTATATCAAAAACTTGTATAACATATAGATTTATCAACCATACCTTACAAATGATGAAAACAACTTGAATGACCCTAATAGTTAAAGATATGTAATATACTTGAGAGTTCAAAAAATTCAAATCTAAAAAGGAGTATGGATAAAAATAAATATATGGAAGTGAAAACCTAAAATTCTCAAAGTCAAAAAGACTTTGCTTCTAAGGTTTGGGTTTCCAGCGGTTAAATGCAAAGTGTTTTATTTGTGGAAGGGGAAAAGTCGAGGACTTCATTTCAAGGTGCGACGCATGGGAAGAACCCTAGAATGGTGAAGTTAAACTGATATAGAGGCCTATCGATGGCGGGAAGAAGCATGATTAAACGCAGAGTGTTTTATTTGTCGAAGGGGAGAAGTCGAGGACTTTATTTCAAGGTGTGACATGCGGGAAGAACCCCAGAATGGTGAATTTAAACTGATAGAAAGGCCTATCAATGGCAGTAACAAGCATGGTTAAACGCAAATTATTTTATTACAAATAAGTGTCGAGTGCCCGGTGGCTAATTTTGCTTGAAATCTGGGATTTCCTCTCACGATTCTGACATATGTGTTCGTAGTCGGACCCGCTGTGAGTGGCCATTCTCTCATCCATTCTTCGACATTAAAACCAATTTGGCAGTAAGAGAAAGGCCCCTGGTCATAGGTTCGATTCTTAGCCCCTTTATTGGTGATTTTGTTTGAAGATTTCGTTCACAGCAATTTATTTTGACTAGCCAAAAAAATTTCTTCAGAAGTTTAGGTTTTTTATTGCATTCACTTTATTCTAGATTGGAGCAAGAAATTGAATTCAAGGACGCCATGTATTGTGGAAATTGGCCGATAATAATCTGTGAGATTTCAAGGGAAAATGGAAGAAATACATAACACAGACAGCATCAACAGCTTATACTTGCAGAAGAAACGGGGAACCAATTAATTTCGCCTCAAAGCGAGGAAGACACAATTGAGAGCTCCGACCAGAAAAAATTTTGGCTCTCTTCTCCAACAAATCACGTGGGTTCGTTTCGGTGCATATTGCACCGGTCATCGTATAAATGGGGTCGGAAGAGGTCTGCCCCAGCATAAATTATGTCTCATCAAATTCAATATGCATTAAATTTTCCTTAGCGTGACAGTATTAAATAATTCAGTCTCAATTAAGGATTGCCTTATTGTAGCTTCTCTGCTTTCTGAGACCAAAAAATTAGGTTTCTAGGGTTTCAGATACTTTAGATCGGCTCAAATGGTCAAGGCTTCAATTCTCGCAGCATTCTTTCATATGCTCTTCCTTGTTCAAGGCAGAGACCATTGGAAGTTTCAATGGAACTTTGTGAGGTTAAACTGATAGAGAGGCCTATCGATGGCGTGAAGAAGCATGGTTAAATGCAGAGTGTTTTATTTGTGGAATGGGCAAAGTCGAGGTATATAAGTTGAGGACTTTATTTCAAGGTGCGATGCATGGGAAGAACCCCAGAACGATGAAGTTAAACTGATAGAGAGGCCTATCATTGGCGGGAAGAACCATGTATTGGGGAATGCATCGACTTTCTGATTCGACAACCCTTCTGGGAAATCCAAGTCGGCAGCATGTGGCAGCTCCCTTCATTCAATCTATACATTCAAGACGCTTGAATATTTATGGTGGTAAGTGCTTTCAGATCTTCAAAATAAAAAATATGTGGTTCATCGGGGTTTTCTCTACCATTTTCTCATGCCCTATATCGCCCTGATCACGTTGTGCAGTTTATACAACAATTTGTTTTTTCCAAGCAAACTGCCCTCAGCGGAAAATTTCCAATGCTTTAAAGTGGGTAAGAACCCAAGTGGGAAGACTTTATATGTGCCCACAGAGGAAAGTGGACTTCCACTAACACCCGAGGTGACAATGCTGGATTGGATTGACTATGGCTTAACACTGTAAAAATCCAACTATCATACGTACATGTGTGTGTATAGGCATTTTTGTGTAGATTCAATTCTTCTCATATATATTTTGTTATCTGATTCTAGTTGTTGGCCATGATCAGTGAAAAATTTGATGAAGGCGATGAAATTTGTGGTGTTATGGCTAGTGTGAGAGCTAGATTTTGTTATCTGATTCTAACTGTTGGCCATGATTGATGAACAATTTGACGAAGGCGGTGAAATTTGTGGTGTTTTGGTAGTGTGAGTGCTAGACAAGAAACGATTGCCTTGTGGACCAAAACTGCCACCAATGAAGCTGCCTAGGTAAAAAAAAAATCATCAAGGGCATCATGAAGCTGAAAACTCCACTATGTATCCGTCCAAGGTAGATTCCACCCAATAATCTTCAGCTCAAGTCAACTCGGTATTTAACCGATGAAGGGCCACCAGATCTTCGTGCACCCACTTACGGCAAACCTTCCGCGACTTTCTTTTGGTTACTTTGGTCTGGAGCCTTGGCAACCAATTGTAGATTTCTTCTGGGAACTTTCCCCAAAAGATCTCATAAACGTCGCTGGCGGATTGAGAAAATAGAACCAGATCTTTGACCGTTTTCTCCCTCTCTTGTCTCAGCTTGGCTTGCTGAGTGATGAACTGATCTAAGTGGTTATCCCACCAACTTCGTATTTCTCTTTCAAAGATTCAAGATACCATGATCAAGCTCCCAAATGAAATTTTGGGTCCCGGCAACAGAACCATTTGTTGGCGAGGAAAAAGGTCTCTTAAGCAAGACCCAGGTTCCAGTTAGAGGCCAACAAGGATTTCCGTTGCAGTCTAGCACCACGCCGGCATTTTCACCCTGCTCTGAGGAATAGAGAGTCTCACCCAAGGCGTGCCACGACCTTACTAAGGTTGGGATCAGATTGATATCAATATAGCGGATTAAATATATATACGAACCAGAAATATCTCAGAGCTTAAGCAAACGCAACACTAACTGGATGATATTCTTCAGAAGTGCATTCAGAAATACAGTCCATAAAAATTTTAAAATACTACCATATCAATCAAACTGGATTACAACATATAATGGGAACTTCAATCTCTGATCATATTATAATTCGCTTATCAGCAGCAGACCCTTACAATGCTCCTTAACGTGAGCTTTAACCGAACAGCTTAAAAATAAGTCCTATCCAGTGGACTGGATCACAGAGATACAGAGAGATAGATAATAGAACAACATGAACAGAGATCTCCTATGGCTCCTGTTCTCTCATTCCTCCTGTGCCAACCCCTTCTCTGCTCGACCGGCTGCCTATTTGTTCTGCTACCAGTGCAACTGACAGTTCTTCATTTCTTCTTGCTCGGTTGTCTTCTACTTCTCTCTGTTCATCGGGATTTCTACTGCTTGTCTCCTGTCACATTCTTCTACCATCTGTGTTTACTCCCACAACAATCGTGCCACCTGTTATTCCTTCCTTCGCAACCTTGACAGCTCCATGTCTACCATGGTTGTGTCCCACCATGTACTATCCGCAACTCAAAACTGTTTGATTTCAAAATAAGGGCCCCAACACAATAAAATAAAATACAAATCATCCAAAGAATACTGGGCATTTACCCCTAATGATGGACTCACTCAAGAAGTCTGAAACGTTGGGTTATTAAAAATACTCATAACAGGTTATTCCTATATTTTGAACAACAATACACATAAACGTAGAGATGAAATAGAAATAAAACTTCATTTCATTAATATCAAATAACTTAAATATGCTTACAAAAATAATGAAAATAAACTAGCTAGGGCAATGGCAGCTTGTCTCTGAGAAGATATGTGGCATCTATAGGCCTCTAAATTGTGTTAAAATGAGGCTCAAGGGCCTTTTTATTATTGAAGAACATAGGAAAACCCTAAACAACCAAACCCTAACCCTAGGAGATGAAACACCAAGATTTTGTGGGCCCCTTTGGGGTTAGTTGGGCAGCCAACTTCCCGGGGTCGTAACTTGGTTATATTATCTTTGTTTTGCATGTACGATATATCATCGGAAATATCTCTACGTGTACTACAATTTTTGCTGCATGCCCTTGCCTATGGCTATGGGCCTGCTGCGGACCTAAAAAAATGTCGTTTAGGGGGTCAAAACTGCTACGGAAGTTCAGGACCCGAAAAGCTACTAAAAATAGTAAATGTTGCTATAAAAAGGAAACTTATGAAACTAAATGGAGGTCAAGGTGGAATAGGTCGATGGCCACCAATATCCACCTAGATCATTAATTCAAGGGGAAATTAAATTAGAATCTTTCTTGGTCCCATTTTCAACATGTGCAGCCCTATGACAGAGATATCATGATAGACCTATGACATAGATATCATGACAGACCTATGATTGTTTCGATGCATTTTTATTGATACTATTCTTTGTACATAATTACTTATGATGATATGGGGTGAATGCAATGTGAAAATGTTGAAAATGTTTTAAATTTGATTATCTATAGCACAAATTTCTAGCCCTAATAAATTTAGCAATGTTACTACTCTAATGGTTAGTAAATATATAACAATGTAAAAGTGTGTAATATAATAAAATTAATAATCTACAATTTAAATCAATTATATTGGCCAAGAAATTAAATCACTCGCATGCATTTTAGTGAAGCAAGGCAATTTTGGCCCGCTTCACAAAAATGCACGCCCGACCTTCATTTCAAGGCCAAATTGAATGATTCAAATTGGAGAGTATTTATTTACTCATAAGTAACATTAATACACTTAAATATTTTTAATTTTTCACATATATATATTTTATGTTTAATAATACTTCAAATTGCATGTATTAATAAGGTAAAAGGCAGGGTTTGTGTGCCTCAAATAAGTGCACACCTGGACTTGTAATTAATTGGCAGTGATAAATGGTCATTCCATCCTATGGGTCTGTGAAATTGTACCTCAATATTGCGGTGTAAAAATTCCCTAATGGGCCTCAGTCTTTTGGTGTAACAAATCCCTAATGGGCTTTAGTTCTTGGGTATGGTAATGGCCTCTTTGTGCCTTCTTATCTGAAATGACAGAGATATGTTAAGCCCTATGACAAATACATCATGATAGACCTATGATGGAAATATCATGACAGACCTATAACTATTCCACTGCATTATTATTACTAATGTTCTCTGTACATAATTTCTTACGATAATATGGGGTGAATGCAATGTGAAAACGTTGAAAATGTTTTAAAATGAAATTATCTACAACAAAGACGTATATCCCTAAGATCATTAGCACTATTAATATTCTACTGATTACTAAAGATATAACAATGTAAAAGTGTGTAAAATAGTAAAATAAGCAATCTACAATTTGAATAATCAGATTGGCCAATAAATGAAGCCTAGGCATGGATTTTAGTGAAGCAAGGCAATTTTGGCCTGCTTCAAAAAAATGCACGCCCAACCTTCATTTCAAGGCCAAATTGAATTATTCAACTTGGATAGTATTTATTTAATCATAAGTAACATTAATACTTTTATCACCAAATTAATCTTGATAGGCTGCTCATCAATCAACTTAATGTAACTCTTTCAAACCACTTCTAACTGAAGATTAGCCTCTTCAGTTTGAGAGGGCTCTCTCAAAGGGGATTTATGATTTTCAATAGAAATACTATCTAGATGGCTAACTCTATGAATTGTGACTTGTTTTAGCTTGATTTCAGGTTGAAAAATGAAAGGCTTGCTACCATTGGGCTATGGAGTCAACATCAGTGAACATAGTGATAGTAATTATTCTCATGGAAGCTGAGGAAAATAGAGGTTTTTAATAAGGATAATACATACACACAACATAAGGGAAAACACAGCAATTTAACCCCTAAAGGAAGTCAGAGCATGATATCATTAATTTTGAGTATATTAGAGATAAACTCGTTGCAGGTGATTAGACATAAAAAAGATAGAGCAGTAAATCATTAAACACCTCATTAGAATCTCAGGTCTGGAAGTAAAATCTTACTTTATATTACTAAAAATGGAAAAACATAATAAGTAGCAATTTGGTGCAATATTCTCCAACACTTTGCTCTTTGATGTTCAGTCTATAAATAGACATTATTTACAATGCAAATGATATGCCTAGCTGGCTAGATCCTCGAACTCTAACTTTGACACCTAACATAACCGAAACTACTTTCTTGGAACAGAAAAAGGACAAGTATCATTTAAGAAGTCACACTCTGTTGTGGTAAAACACAACCCCCCCATTTTTTACTTATGTACTTCAAATAAAGGGGACCCTTTCTACAAAATTTTTGGCTAAGCACCTTTTAGGATTTTGATTAAGTTAATTATCCTACATTTTTGTCATTTTTTCATCTTCCTCAGAATTTTGTTTTGAATGCTTTATTGAATCTATTTTTTCACAAGCTTTCCAACGATACTTGTTTCACTCCATTTGGTCAACTGGTTTGTAAATGGAACTCCTTTGAAGTTTGATCATTTTCTCGCTTGGGTTAAAAAATGTATAAAGTGTGCCAATATTTTAATTGTCGTAGTTAAAATAGTCACTCATTGTAAATATTAACTCTTAGTTAGGTATTACTAACATCTTTCATTTTTCACGAATGATCCTACTAAATGACCCAGCCAAATTATAGAGAATTTAAAAAACACGCTTTTTCAGGATTTTGGTAATTTATCATAATTTTCTTTTCTAAAACAAAATGCCAAAATCAAAATTTCATAATGTCAAAGGGATTGTAGTTCATTCTTTTTAGAATTATTAATTACCAAATGGTTGTGGTTTAGAATGAGAAAATATCATTATAAGTAATCCATACATTGTTTTATTTTTTTAATTTAACTAAACTTTAAAAAACTCTTGGACCTTGTTATCACTATCAAAATCCTCTAAATTCAGTCAGTTCATACTTGTTCTTAAGTCATGGTATTAGATAGGGTTTGAGTCATTTTTATGTTTTATAGGGTCTAAGTCATAGTTTTAGAGTCTCATTTCATCACCAAACTAAGTTCATAAACTTTGTTTTACACTTTATTAGTCTCATGCCAAGTTTTAAAACCCATATTTTAAGTCTTTTTCAAAAACAATTCGAATAAGCCACGAAACCATGTTTTCGTAGCGCGCTCAATGTAAAAAACGGCTTCTGCACTACGAAAACGTTGGTCTTTTCATAGCGTAAAATCCCGAAATAAGACTACCAGTGCTACGAAATCAGGGTTTCAGAATTTTCGGTTTAGCTGTCACATCCATCAACTTGGGGTTAAATTTTCATGATTATAGTGTCAATCCACGATCATGGTGTCAGTCCACGAATCCTCCTTCACGCATGCAACCATCCAAATTAGTTATGAAATCATTATGAGATTCATTAGCGGTCATTTGTCATTGGTCCTTTGCAAAATTGAAAAGAGAATTGGTTAATATTATTTTTATCTCATGCAAAGAAAGCACTGCATGCATATCTATTGCTGAAAGAGAAGCTCATGATAAGATACCAGAGCTCTCATTAAGTTTTCAAGCGAGGCAAAGTTTTCAATCAAGCGAGGCAGAATTCAATTGGTGATTATGTCAGCAGTTTCGATTGCAAATCCAGTAAGTTTGAAAATAGTTGCTGACTGAAACAAGGTTTTAAATCAAGTGAGGCGGAGTTTTCCATCAAGCGAGGAACCAAATTCTCAAGCAAGCCAGTTTATCCGACAAGGAGGTTTATTACAGTTTTGTTGAAGACACAGGGTTTCTAGGAAGAAGATGGCAGAAGAAAAAAGAAATCACCGGTCGGGTCACTGCCTGAGGACAGAACCTGAAGGTTTAGAAAATCTCACCAGGGATAAATCTGTTGAAGAAGCCTTCAAGAAGGTAGGGTGTTGGAGGTTCTGTGAAAAGCTTCAAGGAGGGCATAATCAGGTCACCAAATAATTTGCTACCAACTTCACAGGGTCAAACACAAAGGTTGGTTTTCTCAATTTACTAATTTCTCCTGAAGTTATATCAGCAATCACAGAAATACCAAGAGGGGAGGAAAGATGGTTTAAGAATTTTAGGTTTGAAATGCAACCCTGCAAAATCTTTTTGAAACCATAGTTTATGGATATTGATTTGAATAAAGTTGTGCCAAGAAGTTATTTCAAGGATGCATTTTCCAACCTGCTCTACAATATCCAAAGATACTTCTCCTGTGAAGGGAGATATCACAAGGTGTACACTTATCACTTTAAACTCTTATTGCATTTCACAGGAATAATCTCTCTAGACTTACCTTTCTTTCTATTTCGAAGTCTCGCCAAGATGGCAAACAAATTTCAGATGAAAACTCAGGCATGTGAAACCTCTTTATTTCATCATGATCTAGTCGAGCTTCAGAAAGTGAAAAGAGAATGGTCTTCATTTCTCTTTTTTAGTGGAATAGGCGTTGAAGGAACAGGTGCTAGCCCTCAAGTCAAAGAAATATCTTTATCAAAGACTACTAAACCTGCAGAAACAAAATCAAGGAGTTTTGTCAAGCTTAAGCCCAGGAAACAGGTTAAGGAACCTATGATAAAGACATCACTAAAAATCCAAAGGACTCTTCAATCTGCACAGAAGAAGAGAATTGAGGTCAAAAAGACAATTCAAGAACATTCAATTAGTAAAACAGCTCAGAAGAAGTTGACTAGGAGTCAAAGGTCAAAGGAGAAGGGTAAGGTTGTGGTCACAAATGAAAATTTGCAATTAAGAGGTGACTTGAATGATATATTACAATCTATTGACGTTGAGGAGTCTCCCCTGGTTCAAGCAGAGTTCATAAAGCTGGATACAGGTGGAAAATCAAAGAAATCGAAAACATCCAAAAAATAAGATTTTGGGGATGAGGGGTCAGAGTTTGTTTTTATGCCTAGAAAACCACAGACTAGGCAATCTAAGAAAATGCAATAGCCATACATGGAGATAGACCAAATAGGAGGTGAGGATGCAATTGTTTTTGAAGAACCCATTAATACATCATCTCAAATAATTGAAGAAGACAGAAACAGAGTATTTAATACTCAGAGAGAAAGGAGTAGTTATGAGGAGGTCAAAGACAAACTCAGACTTGCAAACATTGAGATTGATAAATTGAGGAAGAAAGTGAGAATGCATGTTGTGGAAAGGTCAAACTTTGAGAGGTTGAAAGGTCTGCAAGAACTAGAAAAGGTTTCAAACAGTGAGTCAATCAGCAGATAGGATCAATTCTTCATATGGACTGTCCCTACAATCAAGGAAGCAAAGTTCATAAGAATGGTTAACACCAAACTGAGGGCTGATAATAGAAGGCTTAAAAGGCAGGTTGAAGACCTTCAAATACAGCTAGCAAAGCCTGAAGATCAACCACAGCAAAAATCTGTGTAAACAATAAGTGACATCACCTAACACATTTTTGGAGTTTTGTGGAAGGTTTCATTTTTTAAAACAGTTCAAAGTTGATTATTGAGAACTTATATATTACTTCAAGGATGGTAGTAAAGGTGGCAAACTCAAATTTTTGGAAACAAGCTATGAAAAGAAAAGACGTAGCAGTTTCGTAGCGTGCTACGAAACTGCTGTTGGTGTCATGCACAGCAGTTTCGTAGCGCGCTACGAAACTGCTGGAGGATGTAGTTTGATCGATTTTGAAAGTTTTCAAAGGGTAAAAGGGCATGTTTATTAAAATTTGATGCTTCTGGAGGATGTATAAAGACCACAAATGAAGATCCAATGGAAAAACATAGAAAATTGAAAGTTTCAAATGAAGTTTTCATAGGTGAAGTTCTGTGATATGAAAATAGCAGACAGTTTCGTAGCGCAGCAATGTTAATAATTTTTGGCACTTCTTCAAAGTTTTGTTTTGGGCATAGCTGGGAGGACGAAGTCACAAGAGTTTAATATGACTTTTCCACATGTTTTGAGCACAAATTGGTCAGCATATGTTGTGAAGAAACATAAATGAAGCAGTACACCTATTTTGCAGGGAGCATGTTCCTATTTTTCAGGGCAGATAAGAAGAAAATCATTACAGTTCAACAGCAAGGAGATGGACATCATCAAGGTCGAAGCTTATGAGGAGTAGCTTTCAGATAAAAGATTTAATGCTTAGATAAGGTTGTTAAGTTATAATAAAGAGTTTTAATCCTAGTTGTGTTAGGACACTAGAATAGACAGTTTAACTGTCATATGTAATTAAAGTTTGTTTTAGCAGTTGATAGGTGTCAAGCTAGCAAATTTGAATTCTCTCTAGTGTTTGGAGAGAATCCAAGAAATTTAATGATGACTCTATAAGAGACAAGAAGTTGAATTGCATAGGGTTGGCAATTTTCATAAGCAAGCATACTGTTGTTGTAGCAGAGAACTTTGTTTTTATGTTAATAAAGAGATATTGGTTTCATCACTCAGGAATCAGATAGGGTTATGGTTGTGTGATATTCTCATAGTTTTCCTCTTTAAATTACTTGTAGTGGCATGAATGTATGTTACTTAGAATTCACCGAAGGTTCTCTAACTTCCTTCATATGTTCATGAACTGTGTTATTTTATGTCCTATTGTTCTTTTGATGCATCTAAACCCTGAAATGCCTTGACTTCCAATTGAAGTTGATACTCATGTTTTGTAAAAATACACTTGACTCCATAAGCCCAATAGATGTTTGTTGATTAGTAGTACAACCAATTATCCATTTTATCCATTTTACTCATAGATTTAGCCATCTAATCCTTATTTGAAAATCATAAACCTATTAAGAGAGCCCTCTCAGATTGAGGAGGCTAAGCCTCAGCTAAAAGTCTAGTTTGAAATAGTTACTCAAGGTCTTCTTGATCAGCAGCCTATCAGGGTCTGATTTTGAGATAACAGACCCTAACTAAAAAAAATTATATGTGAAAAATCATAAAAAAAATTAATCGTATTCGTTGCAATCGCATAATCGCAAACATACATAATATATATGTTTCAAAAACTCTGAAATCTATTTTTATGTGAATGCGATGTATGGATTTTGTTTTTCAACTAAACCATTTAAAATCATTTTTTTAGAAACATTCAAATACATTTTTGAATAAAGGAGTAATGTATTGACTCTTTATTAAAACATTTTTAATTAATATTTAATATTAAATTTTAAAATTAATTAAATTCATTAATATATAATATATTATTAATCTCATTAAATTAAAATTTAATTGTATGATTTAGATTGTTAGATTAATATTAATTAATAGTTAGTATGTAAATAATTAATTTATTTTATAATTAACAATTAAATTAATATTAATTAAAATATAATTTAGGATTAGAAATTAATTAAAATTCTGATTTTTAGCCCAAAAAAGGAAAATTCCAGAATTTTGGCAATTTTAACTTATCAACTTTGGAAGCTCATAAATGGAGTTTTACTTGGTCAAATGAGGCTCAGGACAGCTCATTAGAAAGATAAAATCATGGAGAGCATTTTTGAAGTTGTTTAATTTCTAGATTTTATCATTTATTGGGCCCAAAATCCAACAGAAGATCAAGCTTCGAATTTTTTTCTGAGTTTTATTTTCTGCATTTTCATTTGCCCAAGCCTTTTCTGAGTACAGATCCATTCGTCAATGATTTCCTTGGCCAATTAGATCATCACAGGCATCAATAAAAAGCTTATATTTCATTTTAATTTATTTATTTAATTAATTATTTATTGGATTTATTTTAATTTCTATATTTTGCATTTTGATTTTATTTTTACATTTTAATTTTGTTTTGATTTATTTTTGCAGGAAAATAGTTGAAGAGATGAGAAGAAGAATATCTCAAACAATGATAAGGCTCCAACAATTGAATAATACTTTTTTGAACCAATGAAAATTGATTGAGAAAAAACACTTTTCAAACAAACTTTCTTATGAAGAAATCATTTTGTAAATATTATAAGTAGCAGATTGCAAAAATGTAATAGAGGCTTCTCTCGTCTGCACTTCTGGAATTCTTGATGGCACTGCTGTCTAGAGGATTTAGAGGTGTAGGGTGAGAGGAGAGGAATCTTAGATCTGGAGATTATTGATGTTTTTCTTTTACATTCTGAGTTATGTATAATGAACAGAGTCTTGCACTATTGTAGCTTTGATTTTGAAAGCAGAAGTTCAGGCATTGTAAAAGACTGTTAAAAACCAGACTTGGACAAATGGACTTAATAAATTGGTATTTATAATACTATTATTTTAAATTCTGGTTTCATTTTATGATAACAGGAATTTTTCAATTTACTCGCATACTCGTGCACTTCTGTCGGTATGAGTAATTTGCCTCAATTTATGTTATTATTTGTCTCTACCCTTATGGGTTGAATTCTGATTTGTGAGTAACTATTTACTCATAAATCTATCTTATAAAAATGATTTATTGAATAGTGATATGTTGTGAACTATTTCCGCATGTTATTGTTTAATTATTCGAGTTACTGATTAAATGATCAATATCATTTTGAGAACTACTTCCTGAGTGTTGTTGATTGATTATTTCAGTTAAGAGGTCTCTAGATAGAATGTGTTTGGTATTCACAATGTCAATTAATTGAACTACTTCATTAGATTGATATTCATTTAAAACAAACATATTTAATTCTCAAATATTTAAAACATCATGCTCTCAATTGGAATAGATCTATATCTGCCTAATTGAGATAGGATTAAAATAGTTTCTTTTGCTTGCATCTTAGACTAATATTGCATTTATATTAAATTCTACATCCCTAAAAATTCCTCTTCTCAAAGAGGCAAAACTTTAATTGTGGCTTGGCTAAGCCCAAATTAGCTTAAGGATCACTTTTCTTGTCCGATCGGCAAGAGAAATGATCTGATGTCTCTTTCTCATTAATAGATAAAAGTCATATTTTAAGCCAATGGAGATTGAGAGAAGGTAACTGGACCTAGTTAAACTAGTCGAAGCTACCATTCTAAATGGAAAAGGAACTCTTTTAAGGTTCGGACCAGGTGATCGTCCCCCATGTTGTTGCAGCGAATTTCGAGGCCTCAATGCACTCCAAATAGGACTCTACTTATTATTTATTACATTTAGTTTTCTTAACAGTAAAACAGTTACATGATAGAGATCACATGTTCGAGAGACAACTCACCATCACTAACATATTTAAATAACCCCCTAGATTTAGGAAACACAGCCCTAATTTTCAGGAATGGATAATCTCGACTTTAATCATTGGTCTACACGTTGATGTGGATGTGTGACACTCATTTTGAGTTATGAGTCTATGCTAGGATGTCCCACTGATAGGTTGGATGTCTCCATATGGCTGGTGTGCTATTGGAACCTCCAAAAAATTTCAAAAAACCCCTTGCTACGAAACAGAGCAGTTTAGGAAGTTTCGTAGCATAGTTTGGTAGCATGTTTATTTCGGCCATTCAACTTCCTTTTCTACCTTCTCTATTGATCAAGATATGTTTGTTAGGTCACATAAGATAAATACCATAAATACCCTCCTTGGAGCTTTATCAAAACTTATTTTAAAAACAAAAAGCATTCTTCAAAAATTTCGTAGCGTTTTTAAGCCTTCAAGCCTCGAGCACGCTACGAAACTACCTGATATGGCTGAAAATTACAAAATATTCATTTTTCTTCCAAATTTCACCTATAAGTCTGAAAAGTGATATAATGAAATATGATAAGACAAACTTGCCTCTTACCCTCTTCAAACAGCATCATTTTCACCTTTGATAAATCTCCTCCTAATTTCATTGACGTAAGTAAAAATTACAATATGGAGATACAAACAAATGATGATGAAATGGCATATATTTTGTATAATCAATTCCTTCAATTTCTGCACATTTCTTACAGTATTGAGAAAGATCAAGGTGCACCTTCACATGTCCATGAATCTCAGTCACTAAGCTTGGAAATTTGCACTGATCAATTGCAAGAAAATATTAGCAGCAGTATTGAAGAAGATACCGCTTTGAAATCTGAAAATCAGTATGCATTAGAATCAGAAAATTAGATCATAATCCGGCAAGTACCAGCAACGATTAAAGTTTCTAATAATATGCAATTTGTTGTACAAATTTCTGAATTCTTTCATGATGAGCAAATTCCAAATTCATATCAACAAAGAAACATTCTTCAAGAAAGCATAAGAAGCCAAGTAGACAATCTTAAATTTGAAAATTGAAATGAAGAAAATACACCAGAGTGCTCAAATAGAGACATTTTCAAATGCATTGTTTTAGATTCATATTTTTCTCTTTATCTTGATATTTTTTCTAATAGAAATTTGTCCTCTCTCCCCGTTAAAGATGTTTCAGAAAATAGATAAGTTGATCTAAATGAATTTTTGATTAGTTTTTATCAGGATAGAGAATTAATTAATGATCATTCTTCTGGCATTAATGAACATGAGGTTAATATTCCTTCTTGTTTTGATGCATTGAATAAGATCGAAGGGAATTTTAATGAATGTCTTGAAGTCATTTATGATAGCTACTTTGACATTAAGGATATTGATTTGTCTTCTTTATAATTGAATCTTCATGATATAAGTCTAATCACATGTGAAAATGACGAACAATCTAATTTAGAAATTGTTCCAAATAGTTCTCATTTTCAAACAAATAATCATACTTATGATTTCAGCATTCAAGAAACCATTCCAACCTATGATTTATATGATGATCAAGCTCTCATTCCTATTCAGAGTCATATCCTTCTCTCTAATTCACATGTGGGTATCAAAAATCATTCTAATTACATTATTCTGTCCAATTCTTGTGAAGAGGAAATTACTTTAAGTCACTCACAATTGTGTTGTAACAATAATTGTAACACTAGTGTAAACTATGATTCAATTTTGTTATTATTTCATCATTTATTTTTAACTTCAAATTTATTTTCTGTTTTTATTCCTAGATTTTTAGATGCTTTGTGTTGGATATTGAGAAATTCAAAATTGAACACTCAATTAATGCATTACCTCAAGGGAAAAATGAAGATTCAAATTATAATTGTGAACATTAAAAATTATTAAACTTCCAATTTCAATTGATGTTCATTCCTTATCAATTACTTCTTATTTCTTAAGAGCAGTGCCAAAAAGAGAGTGTATTTTCACTTTATGACCAACAATCTAATTCAATTAATAATCTTCCGTTGGATTTATCAAACTTCCATCCATTCTTCCTTGATCAATTTGAAATACATTTGGAAAGTTTTTCTTCACGGAAGATCGTTAATAATTTAGCACTTAATCATAACATTAACAAAATCACATAGGCCATTGTTTCTGAAAGATCATTTTTACAACCTAGCCTGTCATATTCTCTTTTAAACCTCTCCTACTCAATAATGGAAATCCATCCAGATTTCTATGATCCCAATTGAAATTCAGTTGGAAAGGTCATTTCAAGAGAAGGTAACGGTGAATAATCTACTAACAATAAAGATACATTCTGCTTTTAGATTTAGTTTTTGTAGTTTAAATATATTTGCATTTTTACTAATGTTTGACATGTACATACATGCAGTAATTAAAATGCTTACATGGTTACATTGGAAGTATGACTATACCTAGTCATGTTTCCTTCATTAAATTAAAAATAGGAATAGATTAATTTATTTATTTTTGCATTTATTTCATTATTTCAGGTTTTCAATAAAACAGGTAATTAATCCAATTTCTTTTGGGCATCCCATTTCAATTATATAAAATCAGCCTAGAGCATTTTAGAAGACCTTGAATTATCTGATCATACTTATCTGTCAAGCCTTCAACTTTCTTATTTTCAAAATTCATAACATTAATCATACATGAAGAAATTCCAAGAATTTTATACCACTTGACAATTTTTTATTCAAAAGTAATCCTAAGAACTCATTTTTACCACTCTTGTATTCTGATGTAATTTTGGAAAGGATGCAATTTCAAAAAATTCATTACTTAGAATTTTAGATTAAAATAAGTAGGTAATGTTGAACATATGCAAATTTTGATAAAATTTGGGAGAACTTGAAGCTTCAAAGAGCTAAAATTTACAGTCAATTTTCTTCCAATTATGTGTTTACATGTTCATCATCATCTATTGTTTATTTTAATTTCAAAGGTTGTTTCTTATTTCTATTTTTTATTTTGTTTACAGGTTTTCATTAATTTTATTGTGTAGATCAGAGATAAGAAAGCAGCCAGATCTTTTCAAATCCACGACATGTTCAGGGAAGTATTTATGATTTTGTCTGAAATTTGAAAGGTATCTAATTTTTCTTATATTCATTGAAATCCTTATAAGATTTAATAAATTGTCGGAGGAATCATATCAACTCATTTTATTTCACAACTCTCTTTATAAGAAAGTTCTGATAAAATTAATTTGCAATCAAAAATTTCGACATTTAAATTATTAAAGGGTTATTTAATATAAATCAAAGTTAAATCTCACTTTCTTTTTTAATTGAATACTTTAAAGAAATCATCGACCCCACATATGGCTCATTATATATTTCAAATCGCATATCAGAGGCTACGAAATGAACATACACTAAATATATTTGTTCTCCCGTTATTCTCATTCCCTCCAAACTCCGATGATCTCTCCTTCTGATATCACAACATTTGATCAAAGACAACTCTTAAAAATTCCCGTTAGGAAACCTTCGATGCATATCTTCTGATATTCATTCTCCCACATTTTCCGATAAAATAACTTTTCCAAAATTGTGATGTTCATATAACCCAGACACGATATGACATTTAAATCCTCTTTATATACAAATATCGTGTCCATTTATAAATCGCAAATCTTGTAGGGGAATATATTTAAAAGTTCCGATGTCCCAGATCTGATATGAAATTAAAATTCATATAATAAAAATATCGGGTTCGTTCTTCATCACACATCGGCGCATCAACGAAATTACATTTTGCATATCGGCAATTTTAGTGGTTATTGTTAAAACCTCACCCGGTAAGTTATATTAGTTGCGATGCGATAAATGACAAGGTAAGGAGATTGTGATGCGATGATACACATATCGCATATCGCACGAGATAAGTAATATGTTAAACGATAAAAGTTGCAACGAGCGATGTGGAGTTCACTGCGAATTGCGAAATCGCAAAATCACAAAATTGAAAAATAGTTAAGTTTTGAAATCTGCTGGAAGGTAAATTATAAAATATTTGAAGTGAAACCATACGTGATTGGTCACTGTTTGTGTAGGCTGCAAAACCAAAGTTTCGCGCATATATTTTGATATTTGCAGTCACATTGCATCAGTCATTTACAACATTTCCATTATTACAAGAATAATATTGGCGTTTCAGTTCATTCACAAGCTTTAATTTTTCGATATGTCTATTCTCCGATATCGCATTCATCCATTTGCAGTTTCCCATCGCACATGCTCATCTTACGACATTCCCATCACAATAATTATATCGCATTGCTAACTCAAATTAAGCTTTAGCTTCAAGATCTTTTGATGCGATAAATTTCGATTTCCACCATTTTCTTTTAAATTATTATGGAAAGAGCTCAATCACATATCGACAAAAGTGTAAGTCGCAGATTTTAAGTTATACATGGAAAATAATCTCGTGACGCGAAAATTTTAGCAAGGTAATGTACCGATGATTAATTCATATTTTTAATTTTCTTTTATTTTGATTTTTTTTTCTCCATACTTATCATATAGAGATTTAAATCCTCTTTATATATTGTTACATTATTCGGGATTCTGAATCAATTTTAATACTTTGTGGCTGATATAAATTCAGAATGAAAGAAACAAAAAGAACATTCATCGCTACAATTCATAAAGAAGCATAACTTCATCATCATTTCTGATGCATTTGATTTATTTCTGATTCTTTGAACATGAAACATTGTTTTATTTTAGCTAAATGCTTGTTTTACTTTAGATTGAATATTGGGTCAATAAAATTTCTTCATGCTTTTAATTCTAATTCAAGAAAGAAGTTAACTTGCATTGAAGAAAATCATCTTTTAAGATTAAATGTACTTCTCCAATGGTAAGTTACATTTACCCACTTTCATTTATTTTCATTTCTTCATTTTAGTTTTTCCTGATCTCGAACTTTATTTTTCAGGTCTTCATGAACCATTCACACCTCTACCAGATCAGTTTTCAAAGTTCATTTTCTTTCACTCTTTGAAATTCTTGAGAGAAGCAGTAATAATCCTCATCGAATCAACTAGACTGGGGAGTTTCTGAACCTCTAGTCTGTTTCTTTAAGCATTGATTTTATTAGAGAATAGATAATATGCTTTTATGCAGGTTTTGTCTTGAAGAAGAAAATTTTCAACAGACAAAAAATTCTCATTCAGCATATTAGCTATCATAACTGCTATTTCACCTTCTACATTTTGAGAGCCTCATTTTTGTATAACTTTGCAAGATAAAAAATTTAAAAATCTCAACATAGGAATGAACATACATATGCTTATTTTCTTTTATAATCCTTTGTTAAGAAATTCACATAAGCGATCTTGTTAGATTTTAGCTTTTAAATTTTGTTTTTCTTTCAATTTTTTCTTTCTTCATATTTTATTTTGTTGATTTTTTTTCTTACTTTAATTTAGGAATTATTTTCCTTTTGTTTTCAATTTTGATTTGATTTTGGTGGCTTTGTCATGATTTATGTGAAAGGAATTTTTCTTACCTTACAGTTGTTGACATACATGGGAAATCTTTTACTCTATCCATTTAAGTGAATTTCATTTATCATTAAAGGCATATCTTTATGGAACAATAAATCCATCTTGCTTTAAATATTTTTCATGGAGGAACACACATCATTTCTTAGTAATTGAGTTTACATTTTCAAGGAAAGAACTGATTTGAGTTTAATACAATGAATCCCTCCAACCCCTCCACATAAAAGCCTCTGATTGATAGTTGCAGGGAAAGAATTTGGAGTAAACATTATGAAAGTTTTATGTCCATTAAACATAAATCTCTATTTTCCATCTCACCTCTTTCACTCAAATACATCATAAACTAAAAGCTTGAAAATGTGCTTATCAAAAGAGTGAAAAAGAGGAAGAATGGAAAATACAAGTAAACTCGTTGAGGCTATAGACGCTCGCTGACAGTGGGACTAGGCTTGTATGGCATAAAAGACAACTACGTAGGGGTATTGTTCAGATTCACTGGCAGCGAAGCGATGTTAGAGACAATCACAAAATGGATATATAGTTTATCAAAAACTCTTATCTCTAGCTTCTTCTATTTTTCACATAAAGAAAATTTAAAAAACAAATTTCCCCAAATTTGGATTCATCAGTTTTACTCGAGTTGGTTTTAAGTACTTACCTTTACAAACTCATGTTGCTTAATCTATTCATTTGGAACCTATGGAATTTTTTTACTCTTAGACGATTTCGTGATTTCCATTATTTTTAACCCTTTAGGTAAATTTAAGTTTATTATCTTTAATCGGAGATAACTATATCTTCTCCCATATTCGTCATTGTTGTGGTAAAACACAACCCCCCCATTTTTTACTTATATTCTTCAAATAATGGGGACCCTTTCTACAAAAATTCTTGCTAAGCACCTTTTAGGATTGTGATTAAGTTAATTATCCTACATTTTTGTCATTTTTCATATTCCTCATAATTTTGTTTTGAATGCTTTATTGAATCTGTTTTTTCACAAGCTTTCCAACGATACTTGTTTCACTCCATTTGGTCAACCGGTTTGTAAATGGCACTCCTTTGAAGTTTGATCATTTTCTCGCTTAAGTTAAAAAATGTATAAAGTGTACCAATATTTTAATTGTCATAGTTAAAATAGTCACTCATTGTAAATATTAACTCTTAGTTAAGTATTACTAACGTCTTTCATTTTTCACGAATGATCTTACTAAATGACCTAACCAAATTATAGAGCATTTAAAAAATACGTTTTTTCAAGATTTTGGTAATTTATCATAATTTCATTTTCTAAAACAAAATGCCAAAATCAAAATTTCATAATGTCAAAGTGGTTGTAGTTCATTTTTTTTAGAATTATTAACTACCAAGTAGTTGTAGTTTAGAATGAGAAAATCTCATTATAAGTAATCCATACATTGTTTTATTTTTTTAACTTAACTAAACTTTAAGAAAATCTTAGACTCCAACTAAAATATATATATATATTGTTGGCAATATGATGCAGAATGTTGTCCTTGATGGCAACCCACTGAATGAAGATGAAGACAAGAGATAGTTGACTTGTGTTGTCCTTGATGGCAATCCACCTGATGAAGTTATTCTTGACCTGATGGACTTGATAAATGATGTAAATCTGATATGAAATGATGTTTGGTAGCAATATGATGCTGAGTGTTGTCCTTGAATGGCAACCCACTTGATGAAGATGATGACAACTTACTTGATAAAGTTGTGCTTGATAGAATGTGTCTTGATGAACTAAATCTGATGTATCTACAGTGAGTACAGAAGGCAATGAAGAAAGAAATTCAGCATGTGCTAAATCTATGGTGAAAAGAGTATGTCTCAAGGCATACGCGGGTATGTCTAGGAGAAGTCGTGTATGCACGCGGGAAACAACGTGCCAAGTCGCGTATGGGCAAAAGCGCTCATAAAGTGCAAAACCAGGGGTAACCACCATGGTATTGACCCATTGTATTGGGTAATGATTCGTCTAAATGACCCCGCCCAGGAATACCATCGGAAGTAATGTGGTTTTGGCTCATGGTATTGAAAAAGGGTAAACCTATATAAAGAGAAGAAATTCATTGTGCAAATGATGAGGGTGTGTGCAAGATGTCTGAGCTTGAATGAATACTTCTTTGTGAAGTATATATGTATGGAAAGGGTAAAGGTTTGATGATAGATCTGAATCTATGATGCCCAAATAAAGAAATGATGAAGAAGGGAATCTAGATCTGGAATGTATTTGTATCTGCTAGATCTGTTTATGGAAGGCTTAGATCTGAGAGGAGGCGAACATCTGTCTGAAGTAAAAGGGTAAATCTGAACTGAATATCTGATCTAAAGAAGAATGCTACTCTATAATGGTTGAAGATCTATACGCTAGTTCGCCGCAGAGGAAGCGCGTATATACGCGGCTTCGCCGAAGAGAAAGCGCGTATGCGCAATGAAATGAGCTCTGTAATATGTACAGAAGTATACGCTGGTTTATGTAAACGGAAGCGCGTATATATGCGACATCAGTGAAAGGAAAGCGTGTATGCAAACTAGGGTTTGCTGAAGTCTGTGGTAAGAAATGTCTGATCTGTTCTGCTGGTTTACTGATATCTGTCAGTGAGTTATATGTATCTGTTTCATGGTTGACTGTGCTTAAAAGTATGGAGTGGGTCCAGTGTGAAAATTAGGGTCCAGTCTGAAAATATGATGAAATGTGGCCTGCAAGTGGTGTTCTAAAGGATGCTTTGGATCCAGTGTGAAAATTGATGAAACGTGGTCCATATTGGTGCTGAGGGTTGTAGCCTTCAGTCAGGGGGTTGTAGCTCCCTTCCGGGTGAGGCTAGTAAACGAGATCAGGGGGTCGTAGCTCCCTTCCAGGAGAGGCTGGTAAACGAGTCAGGGGGTAGGAGCTCCCTTCCAGGAGAGGCTAGTAAACGAGCGCAGGTGGGTGCCCACGTGCTGGTAGGAGTCTGCGCTAGCACATATGTTGTAAGATGTTTTCTCTATAATAAAATATTGAAGGCTGAGCAACTGAAGTGGTGGTTTTCTCCCGACTTGGGTTTCCACCTAAAATCCTGGTGTTCATGTGTGATGCTTATGTGTGATGGTTTGTTCTGTTCTTACCGCACATGTTTACTGTTTATAGAACATCTAATGAATGAATGATGGAATGATATAAGTGAAGAATTAATGGCATAGTTAGATCTCTGTGTATACGCGAGTTTTATGAAGGATATTCACGTGTATACGCTAGTTGGCTTAAGAAAAGTAGCGTATGGGTTTTGGAGCATGAAAAAGTAAAAAGTTTTAGTTTGCCCTAAATACTGATTCACCCCCCTCTCGGTATTTTTCCCAAAAATTGGTATCGGAAGCGAGGTCTTTCTACGAAGCTTGATCGCTTGTGAAGGAGATACGTCGCGATGGGAAGTCAAAGCAAAAGAAGAAGGTTACTCAAGGAAAGGAGAAGCCTCAGAAATCATGTATAGCATAAATTGAAGGAGATGAAACAGGTATTAATCATTGTTCTTTTATTTTACTTAATTGTATATGCAAATATTATGATAGTGAAAGTGACAGTATGGATCTAGAAGAAGCTGTCAAGATTAAAGATGAAAAAGATTCTGACCAAGCTCTACAAGTGCTCATGGAAAAGAAGCAAAAGAAGAAGGCTACTCGAAGCAAGGAGATGTCTCAAAAAACCTGTATAGCAGAAATTGAAGAAGATGAATCAGATAGTGATTGGGGTCCTAGTAATCTTGTTTGTGCAAACAATGGTACAGATAGTGAAAGTAATGTTGTGGACCTAGAAGAAGTTATCAAAGATCAACAAAGAATATTTAATGAGAAGGAATCTGCCTCCAAAGCTTTGATCTTTAGATTGAAAAGGATGTTCGATGATGTATACAATCGAAGTAAAGGACTTGAAGCTGAAATCATCTCTCTTAGGGAAGATCCGAAAATATCAAAGAAGAAGATTGCAGAACTTGAAGCATAAATCATTTTCCTCAAAGAAGATCTGGATAAATCAAATAAGACGAATGCAGAACTTGAAGTAGAAATCATATCTCTGAAAGTAAATCTTGAAGCGTCGAAGAAGAAGAATGAAGAACTCTTACAAACTTTTGAAGAACGAGGAAATGGGTTGAAAGAAGAGATTCTAAATCTGAATGATCAAGTAGAAGATGGAAGAAGGAAAGAAGAAAGTATGACAAAGCAATCTCAAGCCTTGGAGGTTGAGGTAAACATTCTCAAGGGTAAATTAGAAGAAAAGGTTAAACTTTTGAGGTTTCAAGATACTACTAATATTTTGGACAATATTATGAGTAATCAAATGTCTCCTGCTATCAAACTTGGTCTTGGTTTTCATGAAGCTGTCAAAGGAGAATCTAGCTCACTAGGAAGTGCCAAAAATTCAGAGGATGTCAATGCAAAACCTGAAGTGTTGAAAGAGACAAAAGGTCAACCAACAATGATGAAATCTCAAAGGAAATCAGTCAATAATATTGAATGCTTTAAATGTCATAATTATGGGCATGTTGCAGCAAATTGTAGGAGCAGATCAATTCAGCCTCAAACAAACAATTCCTACATAGAAAGGTACTCTGGTTTCTTCAAGGGATATATTTTTTCATGTAACAAGTATGGACATAAAGAAGCTGATTGTAAAAGGAGGAAGATTAGAAATACTCATTATGATTCTTATGTTTATTTCTCTGGACACATGAGATGTTATTCTTGTAACAAGTATGGACATGTAGAAAAGGAATGCAGGTTGAACAGATATGAGAAATTGGATAACTTCCAGCACACAAATAAAAAGATCAAACAAATCTGGAAAAAGATGGAGGACCGATCAGAAACGTAGGGAATTTTGACCCTACTGCAGTCGTCCGCTTACGACTGAAGCTTTTCTTATTATTGCGGAATGATGTGGGATACATTATGAGATTTAGTAATGTATCATCACAGGGGGAGCAATGTATGATGATTCTCATGGTTGATTTGATTATTCTGGTTATATGTATTTCTGACAAAGCATATGATGTGAAGAAGACAGGTACAGGAGGTACAAATTCAGGGAAGATGAAGGAATGTGAAAAATTTCTATGCTTCACTTTCCATACGCGGGTTCGATGAACAAAAGTCGCGTATACACGCAAGTTCCAGCAGACACAGTCGCGTATGCATTGATGATAAGAGAATTTATTTGATAGCTGAAGATCTGGAGCAGAGGTTCAGGGGGAGCATCAGTCTGATTGTTAAAAACTGTATTATTGACTCTGTATCAACTTAGTTTCTCAGTTCTAAATAATGATGATATGATACGTGGTTTCCTATGTTGAAGATTATGGATGAGTCCTGTTCGCTTTTTGATGAAGAGTATTCGTTGCTGAGATGAAAGTCTTATAATTCAAAGATAAGGATAGATCATACAGAGATTGTTGCTGATGACTTGCTAATGAAGGTGTTCATGTTGCGCAAGTTAAGGAGGAGCACTGGTTTAGGGGGAGCAGCAGGTTGAATACTACTGACTGCATTGTTGGCAATATGACTGCTTATTCCTTGGTTATTGTGATACTCATGCTCAAATGATGATGACTTGGTATATGGTTTATTATGATGAGATTTTGATCCCTGTTTTACTGAAAAGTATCTTTTGTGCTCACACATGGATGAGTTGGAAGTCGTTTGATTCAGAAATAAATCATGCAGAGTTTGTTACTATGGTTGAGATCTTTTATGTTACTTCATGTTAAATCTTGAAGATCTTGATGATTTTGGACCACATGGATGATTTCTTGACACTTATTTGAAGATGTTGTTCTGGTATGATAATTTCTCTTGGAAAGAATGTATTGATGCTGCAAAGAATCTGAAGGCTTGGTTCTAATGTACTTATGCTACAACCATTGGATGACGCTTGAAGACACAACTACTCTGTTCTATCTATCTGTATTCCAGGGAAGCATTCAAATATCTCAGAAAGAAGATGAACACTGTCTTTTTCTCATAGAGGATCAGATCTGGTTAAAGTATAGAAGATGGTATTGGATACGCGGATTTCCTGAAACACAGTCGCGTATATACGTGAGTTCATGCACAGAAAACCGCGTATGTCTGATTACTGACAAATTTCTGTTTGGGGTCAGCTCTCTTCAGCAAATACTTGATCTTTGTTGGTATCTCTGATATTGTTTGGTATCTCTGGTGATGTTCCAGTTCTCATAATTCTATTTCTAATGTTTTGATAAAGATGCCTTGATGATTTGTTGGTAAAAGTGTTCAGGATGCACAAACTAAGGGGGAGCCTTAGTCATATGGAAAGATTGCTTGGATGCACAGTTTCAGGGGGAGAATTAGCTTTGCTGAGTATAATGCATTGTTGGCATTATGATGGTTTTGAAAAATGTTCTCTTTCTTGAGGACTTTCTGGTGTCGGTCTTAAAGTTTTTTTTTTTTTTTTTATAGTTCGATGAAAAGGTCAAGTTGAGACCCATGATGTAAAAATTGTAATATTCAGTCATGTAAGGACTTGTCAATTTTGTAAACCCACTTGGTTGGGTAGCTGAGTCAAATTTTGTAAACCCACTTGGTTGGGTAGTTGAGTTGAAATGTGTAAACCCACTTGGTTGGGTACTTGAGTCTCCTATGTAAATCCACTTGGTTGGATATTTGATGCAAGTATGAGTCTTTGGTGATAGGAAGTTCATAGAGTCATGTACTCCATTGGAAAATATGTTTGAAGATTCAGCATGAACTCAGGGGGATCTTGGTCACTTCAGTATATATCAGATCTGCAGAACGCTTCTTCCACATGAGGAGAAAAGGGGGAGAGTATGTTGGTTTTGATCCGCCCTTTGCCCTTGATGTCAAAGGGGGAGAGTGACATGGTGTTTGAATGAAGAGAAAGAATGGTGTCAAAAATGGAGAATGTGACATGGTGCCATTGTATTCTTAATGTACCTATCTGTTGTGGTAACCAAACACCATCGTGGTTGCCATCAAGTCCAAAGGGGGAGATTGTTGGCAATATGATGCAGAATGTTGTCTTTGATGGCAACCCACTGAATGAAGATGAAGACAAGAGATAGTTGACTTGTGTTGTCCTTGATGGAAATCCACCTGATGAAGTTATTCTTGACTTGATGGACTTGGTAAATGATGTAAATCGGATATGAAGTGATGTTTGTTAGCAATATGATGCTGAGTGTTGTCCTTGAATGGCAACCCACTTGATGAAGATGATGACAACTTAACTGTCAAGAGGATTGTGCTTGATAGAATATGTCTTGATGAACTAAATCTGATGTATCTATAGTGAGTCTGAGAAGGCAATGAAGAAAGAAAATTCAGCATGCTAAATCTATGGTGAAAAAGTATGTCTCAAGGCATACGCGGGTATGTCTAGGAGAAGTCGGCAATGCACGCGGGAAACAACGTGCCAAGTCGCGTATACGGGCAAAAGCGCTCATAAAGTGAAAACCCGAGGTAACCACCATGGTATTGACCCATTGTATTGGGTAATGATTCGTCTAAATGACCGCCCGGGAATACCATCGGAAGTAATGTGGTTTTGGCTCATGGTATTGAAAAAGGGTAAACCTATATAAGGAGAAGAAATTCATTGTGCAAATCATGAGTGTGGGTGCAAGATGTCTGAGCTTGAATGAATACTTCTCTGTGAAGTATATCTGTATGGAAAGGGTAAAGGTTTGATGATAGATCTGAATCTATGATGCCCAAATAAAGAAATGATGAAGAAGGGAATCTAGATCTGGAATGTATTTGTATCTGCTAGATCTGTTTATGGAAGGCTTAGATCTGAGAGGAGGCGAACATCTGTCTGAAGTAAAAGGGTAAATCTGAACTGAATATCTGATCTAAAGAAGAATGCTGCTCTATAATGGTTGAAGATCTATACGCTAGTTCACCGCAGAGGAAGCGCGTATATACGTGGCTTCGCCGAAGAGAAAGCGCGTATGCGCAATGAAATGAGCTCTCTAATATGTACAGAAGTATACGCTGGTTTATGTAAACGGAAGCGCGTATATACGCGACATCAGTGAAAGGAAAGCGCGTATGCAAACTAGGGTTTGCTAAAGTCTGTGGTAAGAAATGTCTTATCTGTTCTGCTGGTTTACTGATATCTGTCAGTGAGTTATATGTATTTGTTTCATGGTTGACTGTGCTTAAAAGTATGGAGTGGGTCCAGTGTGAAAATATGATGAAACGTGGCCTGCAAGTGGTGTTCTAAAGGAAGCTTTGGATCCAGTGTGAAAATTGATGAAACGTGGTCCATAGAGGTGCTGAGGGTTGTAGCCTTCAGTCAGGGGGTTGTAGCTCCCTTCCAGGAGAGGCTGGTAAACGAGATCAGGGGGTCGTAGCTCCCTTCCGGGAGAGGCTGGTAAACGAGTCAGGGGGTTGGAGCTCCCTTCCAGGAGAGGCTGGTAAACGAGCGCAGGTGGGTGCCTGCGTGCTGGTAGGAGTCTGCACCAGCACATATGTTGTAAGATGTTTTCTGTATAATAAAATATTGAAGGCTGAGCAACTGCAGCGGTGGTTTTCTCCCGACTTGGGTTTCCACCTAAAAATCCTGGTGTTCATGTGTGATGCTTTGTGTGATGGTTTATTCTGTTCTTACTGCACATGTTTACTGTTTATAGAACATCTAATGAATGAATGATGGAATGATATAAGTGAATAATTAATGGCATAATTAGATCTCTGTGTATACGCGAGTTTTATGAAGGATATCCGCGTGTATACGCTAGTTGGCTTAAGAAAAGTAGCGTATGGGTTTTGGAGCATGAAAAAGTAAAAAGTTTTAGTTTTCCCTAAATACTGATTCACCCCCCCCCTCTCAGTATTTTTCCCAACATATATATGAAAAATCATAAAAAATTAATGTATTCGTTGCAATCGCATAATCGGAAACATACATAATATATATGTTTCAAAAACTCTGAAATCTAATTTTATGCGAATGTGATGTATGGATTTTGTTTTTCAACTAAACCATTTAAAATAATTTGTTTTAGAAACATTCAAATCCATTTTTGAATAAAGGAGTAATGTCTTGACTTTTTATTAAAACATTTTTAATTAATATTTAATATTAAATTTTAAAATTAATTTAATTAATTAATATATAATATATTATTAATTCAATTCAATTAAAATTTAATTATATGATTTAAATTGTTAGATTAATATTAATTAATAGTTAGTGTGTAAATAATTAATTTAGTTTATGATTAATAATTAAATCAATATTAATTAGAATTTAATTTAGGATTAGAAATCAATTAAAATTCTGATTTTTAGCCTAAGTAACAAAAATTTCAGAATTCTGGCAATTTTAAATCATCAACTTTGGAATCTCATAAATGGAGTTTTACTTGGCCAAATGAGGCTCAGGACGGCTCATTAGAAAGATAAAATTATGTAGAACATTTCTGAAGTTGTTTCATTTCTATATTTAATCATTTATTGGGCCCAAAAGATCAAACTTCGAATTTTTAAAAACAAAATCAATTTTCTGAGTTTTATTTTCTACATTTTCATTTGCCCAAGCCTTTTCTGAGTACAGATCAATTCGTCAATGATTTCCTTGGCCAATTAAATCATCACAGGAATCAATAAAAAGCTTAGATTTCAATTTCAATTATTTATTTAATTCATTTTTAATTGGATTTATTTTAATTTCTAGGTTTTGCATTTTGATTTTATTTTTACATTTTAATTTTGTTTTGATTTATTTTTGCAGGAAAAAAGTTGAAGAGATGAGAAGAAGAATATCTCAAACAATGATAAGGCTCCAACAATTGAATAATATTTTTTTGAACCAATGAAAATTGATTGAGAAAAACCACTCTTCAAACAAACTTTCTTATGAAGAAATCCTTTTGTAAATATTATAAATAGCAGATTGTAAAAATGTAATAAAGGATTCTCTCCTCTGAAATTCTGGAATTATTGATGGCACTATTGTCTAGAGGATTTAGAGGTGTAGGGTGAGAGGAGAGGAATATCAGATCTGGAGATTATTGAGGTTTTTCTTTTACATTCTGAGTTATGTATAATGAACAGAGTCTTGCAATATTGTAGCTCTGATTTTGAAAGCAGAAGTTCAGGCATTGTAAAATACTGTTAGAGACTGGAGCTGGAGAAATGAACTTAAGAAATTTGTATTTATAATGATATTATTTTAAATACTGGTTTCATTTTATGATAACAGGAATGTGTCAATTTACTCGCATACTCGTGCACTTCTGTCGGTATGAGTAATTTGCCTCAATTTATGTTATTATTTGTCTCTACTCTTATGGGTTGAATTCTAGTTTCTGGGTAATTATTTACTTAGAAATCTGTCTTATAAAACTGATTTATTGAATAGTGATATGTTGTGAACTATTTCCGCATGTTATTGTTTAATTATTCAAGTTATTGATTAAATGATCAATATCATTTTGAGAACTACTTCCTGAGTATTGTTGATTGATTATTTCAGTTAAGAGGTCTCTAGATAGAATGTGTTTGGTATTCACAATTTCAGTTAATTGAACTACTTCGTTAGCTTGATATTCATTTAAAACAAACATATTTAAATCTCAAATATTTAAAACATATTGCTCTCAGTTGGAATAGATCTATATCTTCCTAATTGAGATAGGATTAAAATAGTTTTTTTTACTTGCATCTTATAATAATATTGCATTTAGGTTAAATTATACATCCCTAAAAAATCCTCTTCTCAAAGAGGCAAAACTCTAATTGTGGCTTGGCTAAGCCCAAATTAGCTTAAGGATCACTTTTCTTGTCCGATCGGCAAGACAAATGATCTGATGTATATTTCCCATTGATAGATAAAAGTCATATTTTAAGCCAATGAAGATTGAGAGAAGGTAACTAGACCTATTTAAACCAGTCGGAGCCACCATTCTAAACAGAAAATGAATTATTTTAAGGTCGGGACTGGGTGGTCATCCCCCATGTTGTTGCAGCGAATTTCGAGGTCTCAACAGACTCCAAATAGGACTCTACTTCCTATTTATTACATTCAGTTTTTCTAACAGTAAAATAGCTACATGATAGAGTTCACATGTTTGAGAGACAATTCACCATCACTAACATATTTAAAGAACCCCCTAGATTTAGGAAACACAACCCTAAATTTCAAGAATGGATAATATCCACTTTAATCATTGGTCTACACGTTGAGTTGGATGTGTGACACTCACTTTGAGTAATGAATTTATGCAAGGATGGCCCACTGATAGGATGGATGTCTCCAGATGGTTGGTGTGTTGTTGGAACCTCCCAAAATCTTCAAAAAAACCCTTGCTACGAAACAGTGCAGATTAGGAAGTTTCGTGGCCTAGTTTGGTAGCATGTTTATTTCGGCCATTCAACCTCCTTTTCTGCCTTCTCTGCTGATCAAGATATGTTTTTTAGGTCACATGAGATAAATACCATCAATTACCCTCCTTGGATCTTCATCAAAACTTATTTTAAAAACAAAAATCATTCTTCAGAAATTTCGTAGCATTTTTGAGCCTTCATGCCTCGAGCACGCTACGAAACTACCTGATATGGCTGAAAATTACAAAATATTACTTTTTCTTCTAAATTTCACCTGTAGGTCTGAAAAGTGATATAATGAAATATGATAAGACAAAATTGCCTCTTACCCTCTTCAAACAGCAGCATTTCACCTTAAGCAAGTTAATTTACCAATAAAATGACTCTGTTTTTTCTAAAACAATAGGGTTCAGAGATGACCTCCTCTCTTCCTATCCTTGATTTTTTTGCAAAATTGAAAGAGGTTTTTGTAGGTCAGTATGTTCTGAAGAAAAACCTCTTCTTCTTTTTTTTAAACCATCTCCATTTGTCCATAATATACATTAGAAAAACATATATAAAACAAGAAAATTTTGGATTCTGAAAATAGGTCCTAGAGACATCTCCGAATATCCAAACTGGTAACACCTGTGAGAAAATTGAAGGAGGTTATTTTTCCTTTTTTTGTGCTTGAAAATAATCTCTCTCGGTATTGCATAATTCATCTCTTTTCATCCATAATATTCTCTTTGAATTGACTGCTCACACAGTCCAAAAACACAGCAAATTCCTTGTTAGCTCCAGCAGAAATTCAAGCAACCTAAATTGGTGAATGATTTAGCAAAACTAAGTTCCTCCATGAATAGATTAAGGTCCATGAGCTCCTATATAACCATGGAGCCTCCTTTTTATGCCTTCTCCTTCATGTCCATATCCCTTTATAACCAAGCTGCCCTCTTAAAAATGTGACACCTGTAAAGACAAATTGGAAAGCAAGCCACTTGCCACAAAGTTGAACTCTTCAAGGATGACACTAAGATGCTTTACATGCAAAGGCTGAAGGTTTAATGACAGGGAGGATCTTGGGTGATTTTTTTTTTTTAAATGAAATTCAAGTATGAGAGGGAAAATGACAAATGGAGTGATGAAGGTGGAACGACAACAAGCACTTATGATTTCACATTTGGATGACTGTCATAACCTACTAGGTGATCTCACCTCTCCCTAAAACCAATAGAAAATGAGAATTCATCGATTTTATTTTGTAAAATGAGTGCTACAAAATTTTTAGGCAGTTTCGTAGCGAAATATTCTATTCTGCCACTGTATTCACTCTGGAACTGTGAAAAACTAGACAAGTGGCTCATTTCTTGATTTTAAGGCATGGGTGTGAAAACTAAATGATATAAAATGGATTTGGCTGACATGACATGACTCATAATGGTTTTTTTGACATAGGATAAACATGATTTTATAAATTATTCATCAAATGCATGACCCAACATGATATAACATGAAACCTATGGTGACCTTATCAAAACAAATTTTGAAAATTTTGAGGGTGATAACAAATACAATTAAATATTTTTAATTTTTTACATATATATTTATGTTGTTTAAGAATACTCCAAATTGCATCCATTTCAAAGGGTAAAAGGAAAGGTTTGTGTGCCTCAAATAAATTCACACCACGACCTATAATTAATTGGTAGTGATATAATGATCATTCCATCATATGGGTATATGAAATCATACATTATTCTTATGGTGTAACAGCGCCCTAATTGAAGTGCATGACTTATCTCTGGTTCAAATTTTTTAATATGCCCTCAGCCGCCATGGCCCCTCTGGATCTTGATCCGGGAGGGTATTCGCCTCTTGTTCCTCTACCAAACAATGCACATCTCCCTCCTGATGAAACAACATTTTCCTCGCTCATATCTTCAACGATGCCTCCACACTCTCGTCCTGCAGTGAAAAAATTTGTGAAAAAACTTCAAGGCATACCAGAAAACGCTCTACCTCCATCACTTCCACGCAGAGCAGCCCTTTCGCTCTCAGAAAAAGGACTTGTTGGACAGTTTATAGGGCTTTGGCCATCTCCTAAAACAATCCAGAAATAGTTTGAGAGAAACTGGACTCAAGTCTCTCAAGGGAAAATAGAAATCGGGTTCTGTGGGAGGGGATTTTTTGTCTTTCACTTTGAAGCAAAGGAAGACAAAGATCTCATAGTCAGAAACGGGTCATATTTTATGGATTCTAGAGGCCTATGTCTTAATAGATGGACTCCTGAATTCGATCCCGAGTTGTATGTTCCAAATGTTGTTCTGGTTTGGGTGTGATTACCTCATATCCCCTTGCATTTCTAGGGAGATGAGTTTGTCAAAGCCATTGGCAATGTTGTTTAAAAATATATAGATAGGAGTGAGCCAAAAGATAATATGCAGGCATGTGCGAGGATTTGCATCGAAGTTGATCTAGGAGAAGGACTATCGGAGGCTATCAAGATCAAATTTTACCACTGGACACACATTCAACAGCTAGACTATTATCAAATACCCTTCAAGTGCAAAGTATGTCATGAATATGGGAATTTTGAAAATAGATGTAGTAAGAAAGAAGAGAAATAAAAGAAAAACTAAGAAACACAAGAACCGAATTGGGAGCAAGTAAAAAAAAAAAGACAGGGAACAAACATCCTCACTCTTTTGTTTTAACATCAACATCGACCTCCACACCTCCCTTGAAGAACCCTCTCCCCTCTTCCAACCCCTTCCCTAAAACTAATCCTCTCTCTGGAGTTCACCCCTTTGAACCTCTTGATATCCCCTCTAAACATCCTCTATCACCCCATACTCCTTTTATCTCCTCTCTAGTGCCTACGGGTGGATGATATTCTGCCCTCAACCCTCCCTGCTCTTCATATTTCACAGGCTCTTCCCCTCCTCTTTTGATTGTCCCACCCTTTCCTTTCAGCCCTCCCCTCCCCTCTGAAAGGATCCTCACTAGAAACCAGTCAAAGGAATCATTGACTTCTACTGATAACTCCAAGAATATAGGTAGAAAATCAAATAAGGACTTAAGAGACGAATCAGCTTTCAAGGAGCTTACATTAGGCACCCAACAACCTATGGAGAGTTTCCTTGATAAGCCCACCAGAAGCAAAGAGAAAGGCCATCATTCACACTGAGGGAAAGGTCCCTTGGCCACAAATCATAGTGTTACACAGTAATTTTTCACCGTCCCTACCATTCCCCGTCCCGCACAATGGAGGACCCATTTCGTGACCTGTGAACATTGTCATGCCTTGAAAACATCATCAATGCATTCCTCTAAGCATGAGCTTTATTTGCCCTTGAGACATCTCCTTGCAAAAATCATGAAAAACATCCCTTTTAGCATTGGCGCGGGCAGGCAGTTCAGAACTCGCGCCAATGGGGAAAATCCTGCAAAGAGGTCGCACCACCTGGCGCTCTGTCATAGAGCAGTAGTCGAGCCACCCAATTTAGGGACTGTTTTTTAAATAAAGATGGCGGAAGTTGAGTTCCAACAAACTCAGAAACCATTGCCTATCTTGAGTTGGGAGGTTTGGCTGCGGGAGTTCTATGGAGGGGAAGTGATTTTGCCACCTCCCATGGAACCTTCCTTGTTGATAGGGCCAATCCCATAATAATAGGGATCCCAACTCCCTCCTTCCCCATCTATAAAAGCCTGCTCAATCCCATGGCAAGCTAGTCTTGAAGTGCCTAAGCTTTGTATCTCCATATTCCCAAGAGCCTTTGTGCTGCAAAGAATCCTCTCTTTCCCTTAAGGCCGACTCAATTAAGGAGACCATTGTCGAGAGACTCCGGAGAGGTTTTCCCTTTCCTTGGCGAGCTTTGCGAGACGTGGACGACCGGAGACCCGTCCGAAGGAGACTGCGACGTCAGAACTTGGTTGTAATCTTTCTTCGTTTATTATTTAATAGATGATTATGATTATGGTTCCACTCTGTTTTCCATCATGTTAATGTGAGTAACGTCCTTTCTGACTGACGTTTAGTTACGTATGCTGGTTCCTATGCTTGTATCTGTTTGTTTCTTCCATGTGCAGGTGTTCATCCGCGGAGATCGTGGAAGGATTGTGATCTGCCGGGGCTGAGGAACGGGGACGCTTCTTCTTCAGATCATAGCGTTGGAATCCAGGTAGGCTTCTATTCCTAGTCTTTCCATTCGTAACTAGGAGCTTGCGTCATAACATTGTTTGATTGTTGCTAGACCCCTGTTGGGCTAGTAGGGATCGCCTCTGTCCGCAGAGGGGATTTACCTCCTCAACAATTTGGCGACTCCACTGGGGATCGTCCGGATTTCATTGTCTCGTTTATGTTGTCTCGCTTTGATTGTTTTATGTTTTCCCTTGCTTGATGAACCTTCTGGGTTGGGTTCTTTCACTGTTTTTGCTTCTTGGTTTGCTTAGCTTGCATTGGTCTGCTTCTGGAGTAGCTTGTTTTTAATTTTTGGCTGAGAAACTCGACTGGCGCGGTTTTTAACCCGACAGTCGCGCCAATTGGCGCACGTTGCCTTTGTCTAGCCCGCGCCAATTGCTTTCTGGCGCCAGTTTCACACTTACAGTCGCGCCACCCCTGTAAGTTTTTGAGTTTCCTCATTTTTGAGCTCTCTGGATTTGATCAGTGTTTTTCTTCTTGATTTTCTGACTGCCTGAGTGTGTTGGAGTCCTGTTTGACTGGGAATTCACCTCTGTCCTTTGGTTGTTTGCTTTTATCTACCGATTTCACGTTTTAATCCCTAGGGCATCTAGTGGCTTAGTGTATCGAGCCCTCCTTGGGAGTTTTGGTGTTTTGATTGTCCCGTCAACTATCTGATTGATTCTCCACATCCTCTAAGTAGTTGTTCATTGTTTTATTGCGATTTTTGGGTGATTTTTCATTCCTTCATTCGAAACTCATTCGGTCTTGCCTTGGACCTAGATCACACGGTCCATTGGAAGCTTTTGAGTCTTTTCTTCGTTTTGAGAGACTTTGGTCGATTTGGGGATCTGATTGCTTGTGTTATTGAGTGAAATCTGTTTGTTTCGCTCTCTTGGAAATCATTTCTCAAGTTGTTCCGTTTGTTTTCAAGATTGTTTAGTGCATATTGGCTCTTAAACATTGAAAATCAAAAAAAAATCTCTTTTGCTTTTGTTAATTAGTGCAAATTGTGATCTTTTCCATCTTGCTAGTGATTAGTGTTTTGAATGAAAAGTTTTCAATTGCATTAGTTGCATTAGAGATCCCATTCTTTGTCTTCCGTTCATTTCGTTTGCGTAAAAGCTCTCAACTCTTCTCTAACTAGTTTTCATCGAACGAAATGTTGCACTGTGGCATATAGCTTTGCATTTAGGAGTCTTTCGAGACACTACATACGATAGGGCCTGGAAATTGAAACTTAATTGAAGATCAACTGTAAAATTTATTCAATTAACCTAAGGCAGCATTGGGACTTAACGAAACATATTTAGAAGGTCTAGGCTAGAGACGCGTTCCGGCGTCGTTAAACCTAGCAGCTGTCGTTCGCCTGTTGGCTTTAGACAGCGCTAGTACGGACTTGCGCTCCCCGTACCGTCGCGTATATAAAGGGAGACCCCTCTAGGTTTTCAATCCTTTATCCACAGGAAGCCGAGTCTGCCGCCCTATACCCGTGATACACCGAACACGGCATTCGGGGAGACTACCTGCACGTACGGAAAGTCCTTGGTCGATTTCTGTTTCATTATTGAAACCAAGGTGTATATTGCAGTTCACGGATATTTGGTACACCCTTTGTGCCTAGTTTTTTCCTGAGCAGTCATTTTGTCTTTTCTGACTCCCTAAACTTGAAAAGACCGTCAAGCGCTTGTCCTTTCACGCTTGTATCAACTCTGAAAGAGATAGAGTCATCTTTTTATCGTTTCTCAACTCTTAAAATATGAAACGGTAGAATTTCTTACTTTCCAATGTGGTAAAATTAATCGCCCACGATTACACACCTGTTTAGACATTGCTTGTTAACTGTTTGATCGTGTGTCTTAACTCGTTTTCAGCCCGTGTGTGTGTTTGCTCTTTTCTTCTAGTTTCTTGCCACAGTGGCGGAACCTTCGGTTTCGTCTACTGGTAGTCCTTACACGGACGATTCTTCAGAAGCTTCTCAGCCTTCTATTGAACCACAGCAGCCTGTTGTTTCTGAGTTTCCTGATGGGGGACCGGTTCTCGCCGAGAAACCCTTTGGAGGACCAGTTGAGTTCAATTGGCCCTTTTTGGACCCTGTGTCTGAATTGAGATTAGGAGCTGATTTCCTTTCTCTTACATCGGGTTCACCATTTGTTGCTGCTATTTTTCCTCCTAGTCCTCGTCCTCTGTTGCATGATTTAACGGTAGGATCAACCATGAGTGATTCTGGTGAGGAAATTCCTGGTGAAGACTATCAGCGCATCCCGCGTAGATTGTTTGAGGGAGACGACTCTGAGCTGGCTACCATGTCGTCAGCCAGTCCTTCTTTACCACAGGGATACAGATCTCTGGGTCAGATCATTTCAGCTGCAGCCTCTATGGGAATATCATCTCCTGCTTCGAGGCCAGCTGTCACTACACCCAGGGTGTCCCCTTCGACGCCCGTCACTTCTGTTCCCGTTCGGCCCACTGTTTGTGTGGCTGCCTCTTCTTCTGTTGTCTCAGCTACCAGGGCTGGGCCAACTCCTGAAGATGTCTATCTAGCTACTGCTATACCGGTAAATATTTCTCCGGAGGAGTATCGGTTTTCCTTGCAACAGCCGAATGCCGAAGCTGGACCATTCCCCCAAGATCCTTACCGATCTTTATTTTCGCACTATGCACGGGATGGCAGTCCCGTGTATGCTTTCCCAGGTCAGTTTGACGAGCACGGGGAGGTTTTGCGCCTTCCTGCTCCTGAGGCTTATCTGTATGCTCAAGGTTTACCGTACAACCAGGCTTACAACCCGCAGGGACAGTCCTTCCAGGGCCAACCTGCGGGCCAACCTGGCTATCTGTATGACCCTCAGGGACAGCCCATCCAAGGCTACTCTGCGGGCCAGCAAGGGCCATTGTACAATCCGCAAGGACCATATTATAGCCCTGCTGGTCAACCTGCTCAACCTCAGCTAGGGTATCAACCGGGACAGGCCTATGGTCCTGGGGGGCAAATCCAGCCTTCTTTACCAATGCAACCGCAGTATCCTGTCGTTTCTAACGTTGCATATCAGCCAGGACCACCCTATGGTTCTGCTTCAGGTCAAACTAGTTTCCAGCAAGCACCTGGTCCTGTTCCTCCACCAGGGAAACCGGCTCATCCGGTACAGCCCGGTGTCCCGCCTCCAGGCCAGCCGACCCATCCGGCACAACCTGAGGCTCACTTACAACTAGGTCAGCCTGCGCAACCGACGCCGCCTGGTCACCCGGGCCAGCCTGGTCATTCAGGCCAGCCCCCTCACTCGGGTCAACCTGTTCATTCAGGGCAGCCCTCTCATTCCGTTCACTCTGCTCAACAACCTGTTCATTCAATGCCGCAGCCAAATCAACAGCTGCGCCCTACGTACCAGGCTCCGCAGGGTTCCACTTATCAGCAGCCTACTCATCCTCAGAGTGGTTATTATCCTCATGGTCAGTCTCAACCGAACTATAGCCACCCTGGAGGCTCTCAGTATTATCCTCCTCCACCCGGTTCTACCTACGCTCAGCAGCCAAATCCAAACGCTGCTTATACAGGGCAGACACCTAATCAGGGCCCGAACCCTGGTTATCAAGCCCCGCACTATGGTTACCAGCATCCAAATCAGTCTGGTTATACGAACTATGCCCCCTACGGTCAAAATCCTTCGGGACAGAACCCGTGGGGGCAGGGATATTCACAACCATCGTGGAGCATGGGTACCGGACCTCATCCTGGGACTGGCATGGCAGTTAACCCTCCATTGCCGTTCCTGGCTACCTTGGAACTGCCGGATGTTTCAAAGTTGACCAATGATCCGATTTCACATAATCCATATTGGCCTCCGGTTCCCACCAAGATACCAGGTGATTGTCCCAAGTTTGAGGGCAAAGCTGGCGAAGACCCCCAGGCGCATGTGATGACGTATCATCTCTGGTGTTCGTCTAACTCTTGGGTCGACGATTCGATTTGTTTGCGTCTTTTCCAGCGTACTTCTTCGGAGGCTGGCACTCGGCGTGGTACATACGAACTATCTAGTGGTATTTTTCATTCCAACTCGTGGCCTTGGCTTTCCTCACGCATTTCCCGGCTACGGTCCCGGTCGCGGGGGCGCGGACGCACCTCCCCGACTTCTGAAGCGGGACCTGACCCTCACATCTCGGATCACATCCATGAGTGGCGGCCTTCGTCGTCGGCCCGATCCAAGTTTCCCCGGTCGGATTTGACTCACTGGTTCACCACCTCCTTTGTGAATAAAATCGCTCAGGATATCGTGATGGGAGCGTGTGTGACGGAGGAACAAGCTATCGCGCGTGCCCAGTACCTGGATCTTGTCTATTCGCAGTCTGGCACGCTTTATGACATCTTGACTGATGCTCCATGGCCCGGAACCACTAAGGCTCTGCCTACCCCTACGGTGGATGGTGTCATTGGTTCTGTTTCTCAAAATTCGAAGAAGTCTTCGAATGGGAAGCAGAAGGCTAATTCTTCCAACAATACCTCTGTTAATCCCGTCTCATCCGATTCTGGTAAAACCGCGGAGGTGAATGTCGTCCAGGCCAATCTTGCGGACAAATCCTCCAAGGGGAAGAAGAAGGGCAAAGGCAAATCAAAATCTGATGCCCCAAAACCGGAATCTAAATCTCGAACTGAGGATGGCTCTCAACGGAAGCCGAAATTCCCTTGCCTCATTTGTGAAGGTGACCATTACACTAAGGATTGTCCATGACGGTCCAAGGTTAGTCAACTTCTTAAAGGCTCTAAAGGGACTCCGGCTATTTTAAAAGAGCCATTTCCATCTCAGCAGACCCAGATGGTCGAACAGGCGTCACCATCTGCACCGTTTGGGTCTCAGGTTTTCATGATGAAGACTAATGCACCTATCACTATCGCTACGCGATCGAAAGATTACAATGAACCGCGGCAGGCACTCGGGAAGGCAGTTGCGGACGGGCCGCCTCCCCCACCTGCCTCCGGTCCATTGGAAATCGAGAAGCCGACTCCCGAACCCGTTGTGAAACCACCTCCCAAGGGTGTTCTTCGAAGATCCTCTTACAATCCAAATGCTCGTGCCGCTCAACATTACGGTATCGTTGAGGATCTGGCACAGGCGCCATGTGCCATGTCTGCACTTGAGGTTCTTCAAAGTTGTCCTTCACAACGGAAGGCTTTACTGTCTGCAATCGGTGGTATCGATCCCGCCGACTCGAGCCTTCTCACTTTCGATCTGGAGAATTTTACTCCCCGGCTTCCACATCAAATCGCTTTGGTCATTCAAGTCGGGATTAACGGTCTGAACATTCATAGGGTCATCGTAGATGAGGGTGCATCTACCTGCGTTATGTCCTCCGCTTGCTGGAAGGCCATCGGCTCTCCAGCCTTGTCGTCATCTCCCAATGCCCTTGAGGCATTTGATGGTCGGGAATCTAAACCCCTGGGAGTTCTCGAGAGTCTTGCAATCACATTACAGGGAAAAACTGTCAACGTGGAAGTAGAAGTGGTTGACGCTAGACTCAACTACAACATACTTCTTGGCCGCAGCTGGACCCATGCCATGCTCTGCGTGCCGTCTACCGTCTTTCGTTTCATTAAGTTCCCTCACGAGGGAAAGATTGTCACGGTAGATCAGTTGTCATTTTTCACCTCTAGCTCTGAGAACAACGTGCCATACGTGGATCAAATTCCGAATCCCCCAGACAGCATAGGACCTGGTCTTTTCAAGGACCCTGTTCTCATGGGTATATTCCTCGCACCGCCACCGAATACCGCTCAAGTCAACATGTTGTCCAGGACTGATGACCCCTGGCTTATTCCTACACCTGAGCAGGTATATGAGTTTGGAGAATCCATGCCTTTAACGCCGGTAGAGATCAGCTACTGTGAGATTGTTGCCGCATCGGATCCTCCACCTCCTCAGCATGCTCCGATGAGCATGGCTCTCGACGTCTACTCCCAATCCCCTTGGCTTGGTCAGGCTGATTCACCTGATCCTCTCAGAGAGACTTTTCCTTCAGATGAGGCTATCATTGAAACTATGTCTCTTGAGGAGCTGCCCTGGGGCGATGGACATCATCGCTCCTCGTTTATGCCCAGCTTGGGGGAAATGACTGATTGTCTGGAGCGGTATGCTACTCAGGTTCCTTCCCCTCCTCTTCAAACACCGATCTTAATGCACGAGGTCTTTTCGGAGGGTAATCTGAGTAACATTACTCAAACTGTTCCAATCAACATCTCCGTTAAACCGGGGATTGTTGAGAACATTCATGTGGGTGTGACTTGTTCTCCCAAGGAGATTCAAGTCTATACTGAGCTTTTCAAAGAATTCAGAGATGTTTTCGCATGGTCTTACGAGGAAATGCCGGGAATTGATCCTAGTATTGTCATGCACGAGATTCCAACCTATCCAGGTGCGAAACCCGTGCGCCAACGCTTACGTCCCATGCATCCTCGGAAAGCCGCCGCCATCAAGGCAGAAGTTGAAAAACTTCTGAACGCGGGTTTTATTTATCCTATCCCCCTTACAGAATGGGTTTCCAATATCGTCCCTGTTGATAAAAAGCAGGGTACAATTCGAGTCTGTGTGGATTATCGCGATATTAATCGCGCCTGTCCTAAGGATAATTATCCCACTCCGTTTATCGACCAGATCATCGACGAATGTGCCGGGAGTGAGATCTATTCCTTAATGGACGGTTTCTCAGGTTATAACCAAATCAATATTGCACCTGAGGATCAACATAAGACCACATTCATCTGTCCATGGGGCACTTTCGCGTACAAAAAACTCCCGTTCGGCTTAAAGAACGCTGGTGCCACATTCCAGCGCGCAATGTCATACGCTTTTCATGATATTCGCCATATTGTCCAGCCTTATCTGGACGACTTGCCAGCCCATTCGGGTAAGCGAGGGGACCATCCTGAGCATCTTCGCCAGATATTTCTTCGTTGCAGACGCTACAATATTAGGCTCAATCCTCATAAGTGTGTCTTTTGCGTTGATTCTGGCCGTCTTTTAGGCTTTATAGTCTCGAAAGACGGAATTCACCTTGACCCTCTGAAGGTTGAGGCCATCGTAAATCTCCCATCACCCTCCTCCCTGTATCAATTACAGAGTCTGCAAGGGAAAGCGAATTTTCTTAGGCGCTTTATCCCGAATTACGCCGAGGTGGCCAAAGGATTCACTCGTTTGTTAAAGCAGAATGTTCCCTTTCATTGGGACGAAATCGCTCAAGAATCCTTTGAGAAGCTGAAGACATTTCTCGTCAATGCTCCGTTGCTTCGTCCTCCGGACTACCACCGCGACTTTACTTTGTATCTAGCCGCCGCATTAAGCACCATCGCCATGGTCTTGGTGCAGGATGACGAGAACGGTGACGAACATGTTGTTTATTACCTGTCTCGGAACCTTCTCGACCCGGAAACACGTTATGCACATGTCGAGAAGTTGGCCTTAGCAGCAGTACACGCCGTACAACGCTTTCGCCATTACATCCTTTTGCGCACGATAACAGTGGTTTCAGACTACAACCCTATGACGTATATCCTTTCTAGACAATTACTAGGGGGCAAGTACTCCAAATGGATTGTGATCCTGCAGGAGTTTGACTTGGAGTTCACCACTGCCAAGTCAACTAAATCACTGGTCTTCGCGGATTTGATATGTTCTCTCCCTACAGACTCTATTCCCTCACACTCTGAAGACCATATACCGGACGAAACGCTTTTTCTTATCAGTACTCGTGATCCTTGGTACGGTGACATCATAGTGTATCTTCAGACCGCGACTTTTCGGTCTGAGTTGGATAAAACTGCTCGCCGTCGGATTCGGCACCAGTCCCAACCCTACCGTATAGTAGGAGATACCTTATATCGCATTGGAGTAGATTCGGTGCTCCGGCGATGCCTAACCTTGGAAGAGGCTGAGAAAGTCCTAAATGACTGTCACAATGGCACCTGTGGCGGACATATGTCCGGGTATGCTACTACCCAAAAGATTCTGCGGGCAGGTTATTTCTAGCCTTCCATATTCAAGGATTGTATCACTGCAGTCCGAAAATGTCATCCATGCCAGATTTTTCAGCGCAAGATGCGCGCGCCGCCGTTGCCATTGCTTCCCGTTATTACCGTCGGCCCTTTTGTGAAATGGGGCGTGGATTTTATGACGTGTAACCCTCACTCGGCCGGGGGGCATGCGTATATCATTGTCGTCGTCGACTACTTCACTAAGTGGGCCGAGGCGATGCCTACACTAGCTGCTGACGGGAAAACGGCTGCTTCATTTATATTCAACCACGTTATTGCACGGTTCGGGGTTCCTCAAGCCATCGTCACTGATCACGGTACTCATTTCCGCGATTACATGATGGTGGAGCTGACCTCAACATTGGGTTTGCGTCACGACAGCTCAACACCATACTACCCTCAAGCGAATGGTCAGGTTGAGGTGGTGAACAAGGTTTTGGTCACTATGCTTCAGCGAACAGTTGGGATTCATAAATCCAATTGGCATCTCCAACTGTTCTCAGCTCTCTGGGCATACCGAACATCTGCTAAGAATGCAACCGGATTCACACCATTCCAATTGGTGTACGGTCTGGAAGCTACTCTACCGGTTGAATGTGAAATTCCTTCGCTTAAATTAGTTGTGGAGCTCTTACCGGATACTTCTCCTGAGGAAGAACGTCTTCTGTATCTTGAACGGTTGGATGAAACCCGTCGTCTAGCTACTTTGATCATCGAAGCACAAAAGAAGAGGGTCAAAACTCATTTTGATCAATCTGTTTCTCCTCGTTCTTTCATTGAAGGAGACCTCGTCCTCTTGTACGATCAGGCACATGATAAGCTTGGAGCCGGTAAGCTCCAGCCTATGTGGCACGGGCCCTATATAGTAAAGCGTGTTTTGAAAAATGGGGCCTACGAGCTTATAGATTACGAAGGAGTTCCGCTGGCGCAGCCCAGAAATGGGTTGTACCTTAAAAAGTACTATGCCTGAAGTGATTTCTTGGTGTGGTGTGTGTACATAGGTGTGTGATTGTCATTTTTGTGCATGGTGTGGTGTGCTTTGTAAACATCTTTCTGCTGATCGGGTCTTCCTGGTTGTGCAGATGTCTATTCATCCATTTGTTGGTTTCGCGGATGGTGCCTCCCGCAGTACCAGGAATCTGTCTTCCGCAGCCTGGGTAATCTACGATCCTGCTGGTGAGTTGATTGACCTGCAAGGTGTTTGTCTAGGATGTACCACGAACAATATCGCAGAATATAGTGTCGTGTTGGAATTATTAACCGAGGCAGTAAACCTTGGTATCAGTGAATTGCTCGTGTACCTAGATTCACAACTTGTAGTGTTACAGCTGAACGAACACTATTCGGTAAGGAACCCGTCCATCTTACATCTGTATTTGCGTATTCGATTACTGGAAAGGAATTTTGACTACATTACATATCATCATATACCCAGGCATTTGAATACATTAACAGATGCAGTAGCAAATTTGGTATTAGGCAGACATTTGCGCAATTTATAAATCATCATCACATGTAAAGAAAGACTCATCCAGAAATAGATATGTATATATATAGATATCGAAATGTTTACATAGAGTGTGTCACATAAAACTCAAAAAATATACATAGTCATCTTAGTACATCCGGAGACGCTATGTCTCTCAAAAAATAGGTGTGGTATAAATCCTAAGGACTAATCCGCATGGTGCTCATGATAGCACGTGACTGCACGCACTAGGCGCCTCAGGATTCGGTGGATCCGATTCGGAACCCCCACCGTGTGGCGTTGGTATGCCATCGGTACGTCTGCTAGCCGGGCATAGTCTCGGATCCCGTGGGCGATCCCCTCGAGGTTCTGGATCAGTTCATCTCCTCCGGTGCCTTCTCCCTGAATCTCAGGAGCGAGTTGTGTCCTTCGGGAGATTGGAGACATCCTGGCTGGTCTCTCAGGTCCTACATCTGCATGCATATATAATTGTGTTAAGACGAATGTGTATTTACAAAAAAAAAACATATAAGCATAAAATCAAAAATATGAGGTCTTACCCAGCTCCTCGTTCCAGTCATCTCCTTCTGGTAGTGGGAGATCTGGGTCCCCAGTAAAGTCAGTTCCCGAATAGGGCCAGTCTTCCACGACGATCAGCTGGCGCCGTAACCACCTAAAAAACTCTGGCCTCCAGGACATCTGTTGGCCACCTCCAGATCTGGGCATCAATGCTGCCCAGCGAGCCATTCTGGGCTCTCGTGGTATCGGACTCCCCACTGCGGCCCCTTGGCCCTGGAAGATTGGTAAACGTTCCAGAATGAACGATACCAAGATGGAACCATAACCGAACTGTTTCAGTTTCCCCTGTTTGCACTTTGTGAGCTGCCTTTTCATGTTGATAGTTACTTCTTCTGCCTAGTTGAACAGTAAGGGACCCATGCATTCTGAGGCCAACAGGAGTTGGGTCTTCGTGGCCTCGTGCGGAGCCTGCGACCCAGCAGCCCGCGTAATGGTATGGAGAACTACTCTTAGTGCTAGATCAGGGATGGTGTGGATATCCACTTTTTTGCTTCCTGATCCTATTTGTGCCCCTCGGCACACCCGTGCCATTACTTCTTCCATCTTTTCCCCAGATGGTCTGCTTCCAGTCAGTACAGGGATTGGACCTCTGCGGGACAATCCAGTGATGAAATAAACATCGGTGACCTCCAGTTCTAACACCTGGTCTCGTAACCTGAACACATGTTCCTGTTCGTCCCAGATACTGATTAAATACTGGAGGAGCTCGGGCTGAGCTCGTAAACATGGCGTGAGGAAGAACTTTTTCAATCCACAGTTTCTAAGTGCATTCATGCAAGCTTGGATTTGCATGGCCTGTTCATCCTCTTCTCCGTCCTCTCGTTCTTTCCATTCGATTGCCATTTTGAGTGATTATCTGCATTCACATGGTCAAAAACCCTTAGTTAGATATTTGATGAGCTTCAAATTCCAAGCAATTTGGTCTAAATATCGAAATTTTGGGCGGAATTTAAGGTTCGGCCGCTGGCGCGGCTGTTTTGCGAACAGTCGCACCACGTGGCGCGGGCCCTTTATGAAAAAGAGCTCATTGGCGCGGGTCCGTGCCCGATACCCGCGCCAATGGGCGCAGCCCTAAAATTTTGAAAATGGCCACACAGAACTGATTTCTAAGGGAAAGTTAATAAAAAATAAATGAAAATGAAGAGCAAAAGAACGCCTCTTACCTGTGACAGATGAGAATCTGAATGGTTGACTGGATCTGTCGCAATCACCGTCAGAAGTTTCTGCTCCAAATGGACCACTGTTGCTTTCCACCAAGGTAAATAGTAAAAGTAATTTTATTTTTACCAATTTGACATATTTATAACTTTTTCAACGTTAAGTGAGTTTTAAAAGTTATTTTTATTGAATATTTGCATATGTTATGTCGAAAATGGGTTTTACGCTTGCTTGGTATGTGCAGCAGCAGGTTTTTGCGACTTAAATGATGGAAACGAGTTGTATTTTATACTTTTTCGGACTCGGTAAATACACGAAAAAGTCACTCTGGAGTCATCTTTCAAGCTCTTTTCTGACTCTCTAAATATGAAAAGATTTCCGAGGCCCTTGTCGTTTCGATCTCGTTAAATTGGACACGAATCGACATCCACCTAGTATAAGTTTAACCCTTTTTCGGGCTGGGATGGATTGATTACGAAAAAGGAATACCCTAGCCTATCGCGACTAGGAGGTTTTCCCGGATATTGTTTTCTACCTTTTCGGATCTGGGGAACTATTTACGAAAAGGGACCTGTGGAGTTTTCTTTTCCGCTGTCTTTTCAAACTCTCTAAACATGAAAAGACGCCGAGTTCTTCCTTTGTCGGACTCGTTAAACCCTGATGACATTGGATTCCGTCGAAATGACGTTCTCCGAGTTTCTCCTTCCTAGGACTCGTTAAATGCACTAGGATGGATTCGCCCGAAGGGCGGACTTATATCACAAGCATAAGCTATCCCCTTCAAGCTTGTTATCAAAAATAATTGGGGTACTCGCCAGAAATGGTGGGGAAAAAATGGAACCATCGTCGTTGTCGTCGGCAGTATGTCGCTCTTGAACATGGCACTTGTCTGCATTCGTGTCGGGTTGGGGACATCTCATCTCGTTGCTTCACTTTGCCTCCATGGGTTTGGGTAATCTCTTTTGACCTCTCATCTATTCACTGCCTCGTCACCATGACTTCTGATCCGTTGATGTCAAATACTGCCAAGTCCATTATCGTGCCATTCATGTGTTCAAGAGAAGTTGGCCTCTGCGAATATCAACCTTCCTCTGTTTCTCAGACGATCCTGATTCACAACAAAAACATCATGTTCCTCTGTCTCGTGTCGATGATGTGGGAATCATTATGGCCCACCTTCAATCAAGGTCACTTCCTGTCGACTTCAACTCATTATCCAGGAAGTTGGTCTAGAGACTCCTTATGGTACCTTGGAGCCTGCATGCCTCAATGGTAGGTTCGTCGCATTCGACGTGAGGTTTACATCAATGGCCTCCGATCGAATGATTCTGCGGGTGTTCGACGTCAACTCATTTATTTGCACGCCATAGATTGTACCTGTAGTACCTTGAGGGCCATTGTCATTATTGGTGGTTCCTCTCGCGTCTGTTAACAGCTTTCATCATTGGCTGGTAATCAGACGATGTTCTTGCATGTTCGACTTCAGCTCACATATTCGCATGCTCGAACTTGTACTTTGTTTGGGTCGAGATGGAGCGCAAGACCCTGGATTGTGTTTGTTGTAATCCAGGCTGCGATTGTGGATTATTATCATTATGTACATGACTCATTGATTGGATGGCTGCGACCATACCTGAGTCTATTTGTTTGATCTTAGTTGGATGGCTGTGCCCATACCTTAGATCCGGATTATAGCATACTCTGTTTCGGATGGTTGCGTCCATACCATATATATACATCATGTACTTGAGATATCAGTTGTATCTTTCTGCGCAGGTTTTCCGACGGCGGGCCTTCAGTTGAACATGTTCTCGTAAAGCATTTCACCCCTCTCTCTCTCGGGCCTCATACTTTAGGGGGCATATGTTACACAGTAATTTGTCACCGTCCTTACCATTCCCCATCCCGCACAATGGAGGACCCATTCTGTGACCTGTGAACATTGTCATGCCTTGAAAACATCATCAATGCATCCCTCTGAACATGAGCTTTATTTTCCCTTGAGACATCTCCTTGCAAAAGTCATAAAAAATAGCCCTTTTAGCATTGGCGCGGGCAAGCAGTTCAGTACTCGCGCCAATGGGGAAATTAATGCAAAGAGGTCGCGCCACCTGGCGCTCTGTCATAGAGCCGTGGTCGCACCACCCAATTTGGGAGTTGTTTTTTAAATATGGATGGCAGAAGTTGAGTTCTAACAAATTCACAAACCATCACCTATCTTGAGTTGGGAGGTTGGCTGCGGAAGTTCTATGGAGGGAAGTGGTTTTTCCACCTCCCATGGAACCTTCCTTGGTGATAGGGCCAATCCCATAATAATAGGGATCCCAACTCCTCCTTTCCCATCTATAAAAGCTTGCTCAAATCAATGGCAAGCTAGTCTTGAAGTGCCTAAGCTCTGAATCTCCATATTCCCAAGAGCCTTTGTGTTGTAAAGCACCCTCTCTTTCCCTTAAGGCTGACTCAAGTAAGGAGACCATTGTCACGAGACTCTGGAGAGGTTTTTCCTTTCCTTGGCAAGCTTTGCGAGACGTGGACGACTGGAAACCCGTCCGAAGGAGACCGCGACGTCAGAACTTGGTTGTAATCTTTCTTCGCTGGTTATTTAATAGATGATTATGATTATGGTTCCACTCTGTTTTCCATCATGTTAATGTGAGTAACGTCCTTTCTGACTGATGTTTAGTTACGTATGCTGGTTTCTATGCTTGTATCTGTTCATTTCTTCCATGTGCAGGTGTTCATCCGCGGAGATCGTGGAGGGATTGTGATCTGCCGGGGCTGAAGAACGGGGACGCTTCTTCTTCAGATTATAGCGTTGGAATCCAGGTAGGCTTCTATTCCTAGTCTTTCCATTCGTAACTAGGAGCTTGCGTCATAAAATTGTTTGATTGTTGCTAGACCCCTGCTGGGCTAGTAGGGATCGCCTCTGTCCGCAGAGGGGATTTACCTCCTCAACACATAGTAAGCAATGATTTTGGTCTCTTGGAACTGTAGAGGTTTAGGACATCCCTCTAAGTTAAACATAACAAGGGACTTTATAGCAGTAGAAAATCCAGATATACTAATGATCTAGGAGACCAACAACAGTTGGCAAGAAATGGAAAATATTATATATAAAAAATAAAAATTATGAAGGAACAACCGTACCTGCTACTAGGGCCTCGGGAGGAATAAGCACTATATGGCGCAAAGATAAGTGTGAATTGAAAATTCAGAGACTAGAGTCACGTTGGATAAAACAACCAGTTAAAAATCAAAACTACTGAAATCCAAATCAGCCTTTATAATTCATACGCTCCAAATCACTATAAAGAAAACAAAACATGCTGGAAAACTTTGAAAGAAAATATATTGCAATAAAACGAAGAAAATCTCATTTTTGGAGGAGATCTAAACTTGGTTTTAAATGTTGAAGAAAAAAGAGGTGGCACTTTCCATTCAGACCCCTTTCAAGACTCTCTTGAAGAGATTATAGAGAGCTGCAATTTATTGGATATACCTCCCAAAAAATGGAAAGTACACTTGGGACAATAAAAGAGTAGGGAAGGAAAACATAAAAGAAATATTTGACATAATTTTAATTAAGGACATCATAGTATCTGAGTGCAATATAGTCACTTCCAAGGTTATTCCCTCAGCTACCTCAGGCCATAAACCGGTGGCACTAATTTTTGGAACCTATGAAAATTATGGGCCTCTACCATTCAGGTACAACCAATTGTGGAATAGTAATGAAGAGGAAAACAAATAATCACTAAAGCATGGAAACAAAAAATAAATTTTTATCCCAGCTTCATATGGGAAACAAAATTAAAGAGTGTAAGAACAAGCCTTAAGCATTGGGAAAAAAACAGTTACAAGGAACCATAAAGGGTAAGGGAGGAGTTACAAAAAGAAATGGCAAAAGTTCAAGAGAAAGAAGAGAGTATGGAAAACACAACAGAAAATCAAAGAAGGGACAAATAGATTCATTAGGAGATATATAGAATTAATAGAAAGGAAGAAGAGGTATGGAGGTTAAAGTCGAGGCAATTGTGGATCCAAGCGGGCCAAAAAAACACAACTTTATTTCACAACTCAGCAAAGATCAGAATGATAAGAAATCACATTGATAAAATTACAGGAGAGGGAGGCGTTGATATTAGAGATCATGAGAAAATAAAGAAAGAGGTGCATAACCATTACAAAACATTGTTAACAGTCAAACATGGGAATAAAGATGTGGAAGACTTTATTAAACATATCCCGCACATAATAAATGAAGAAAAGAATAAAGATATAATAAAAGAAGTCACAGAAGCAGAACTAATGGCAGCAATGTGGAGTCTTCATCTGAATAAAGCTCCTGGATCAGATGGATTCTATATTTCTTTTTTCCGTGATTACTGGAAATTGATAAAAAAAAGGTTTTCTAAAGATGATCAGTTATGTCTTTAAGAAGAAGAAATTGGGAGGATTCACAAACTCCACCTATTTGACCCTCATTCCAAAGACACTCGCCCAACCTCTCTTAGAAGATTTCAACCAATCTCTCTTTGTAACTCTTCTTATAAAATAATGACTAAAATTATTGCAAGTCGCATTAAGCCTCTCCTTTACTCTCTTATCAAAAAAAATCAAGGAGGCTTTGTTCCTTGCAGGCAGATAGTTGATAACATAATGTTAGTTCAAGAGGCATTACACACCATCTTAGCTCGCAAAGAAAAGCGATTCATTTTAAAAATGGATATGGGGAATGCATTTGACAGAGTCAATCTGTCTTTTCTTACAGTAATGTTACAAAAATATGGCTTCTCGATAGAGTTCATCGAAATCATAAAAGCATGTGTAATTGGCCCATGGATAGCCCCTCTAGTCAACAGAAGACCTTTTGAATTTTTTCAGAGTTCTCGGGGATTAAGACAAGGCTACCCCTTGTCTCCTTTCCTTTACATTATTATGTTTGATTCATTGAGTAGAAAGTTGGAGCATTGCAAAAGAAACCATACCCTGACAATTCTATCAATAAGTAAAGGGGTTAAAATCATAAACCATTCGCTATTTTCGAATGATACCCTTTTCATGGGAGGAGCATCTTCTGTAGTTGCAAGAAGATTTAAATCAGTTTTAGATAATTTCATGGAAGTCTCTGGAGGCTTGTTTAACAATGGAAAAAGTTGCATCTTTGGCCGAAATACACCACTAATGACTCTCCAGAGAATGTCTCATATTCTTGACATCCCATTTCAGGCTCAATGGACCCATTTCAAATACCTTGGGCTACCAATTACAAAGTACAATATCAAAACTAATATATGGAAAAAATACATCAAGAAGATGATAAAAAAATATTCACTCATGGGTAATGATATGGTTAAACCAAGTGGGCAGAGTCTTTCTTATAAAATCTATCCTCTCATCTCTTCCCCTCTATTAGTTTCCCACGATCTGCGGCCCTGCAAGCATCCACAAGCAAATAGAATTAATAATAAGAGGATTTCTATGGAAAGAAGGTAGAACAGAGACAAGGAAATTTAGTTTAATTATGTTAAGCCAGGTAACTGCACAATATGAGAAGGGAGGCCTCTCTTTCCGTTTACCTGGTGTGGTGAATCTTGCACTTGGTGCCAAGATTGCATGGAGATTCCAAGAAAGAAGTTGGTGGAAGCATGCTCTGGATTCAAAATACCTAAATGCACCAAGAATCACAAACTTGGAAGGGAAAGCACTGATAAGACCTTATACCCAAATCTGGAAACAAATAACCAAGGTCCTCCCTTTGATCAAAAGCAACATATCAATCATTTCGGGCAATGGTAAAGAGATTAATTTATGGAAGGATAGCATAATGAGTAATGAGCCACTAAACAATAATCAAGAAATACAAAGACTGAGAATATGGATGAAGAAAAGATTCTATTCCAACCTGGAAAAAATAACACAATGGGACAAAGATAGAACTTGGATGCAATGGAAAGTACCTAATCTACCACAAGAACTGAAAAATCAGTGGGATGTGTTGATCTCCCTGCTAAAAGGCATAGCTCCAACGGAGCAAGGCAAACAGGATACTTACATATGGAACCCTACAGGAGGGGAGTATAAAGTCAAATCTGAGTATTCAATGGTTTAGGAGCAGCAAGGTTAGCAGGAATGGCAGCTCTGGAAATTGGCATGGAAAACTGAAAGCTTACCAAAAATCAAAATTTTCATGTGGACCCTCCTAAAGAGTAAAATACTCACGGTAGAAAACCTAAAAAATAAAGGAATAACGGGGCCATCTCAATGCCCATTGTGCCTCGATAAGGAGGAAAGCATTCAATATATATTAATAGAATGTAGATTCACAAAAGAATTTTCGCAGCGTATGGTGTATCCTATTGAAGCAAATTTAAACTACTCCATCCTTCTCAATGACTTCTTTTTTGAATGGAAAAGGAAATACCCTTACCCTCTCAAAAATAAAAACACAGTTCAAAGATATTGGAGTAGCATCCCCTCCTTTTTATGGTTACAGATCTAGCTAGCCAGAAATAATAATATCTTTCAGAACAAAAAAAAACTATGGAAAGGGTCACCTCTAAAATGTGGGGACAAGTTTCAGAATTTTACTTAATCAAGGGAACAAAAGGGATAGATTGGGTGCAGCTCCATGAGGAAGAAAGAGAATGGATAAGGTAATGAGATAGTAGGCCCAAAATGGCACCAATTTCCAAGCCTAGAAAGGAAAAACAAAACTAGAAAATAAGGCTCTCTGAAGATGAATTCAACATTTGGATAAACTCTCTCAAAAGATCATGCCTCTTCTTTGATGGTGCTTCAAAAATGAATCCAGGAAAAGAAGGTGTTGGGGGGTTAATTCTCTCCAATGATAAACAAAACAACATCCTGTATGATTGGGGTTTAGGCTATTAGGGTAATTTCGAGGTCTAAAATGGGCCTCCTAAGGAAATTATAAAATAATAGTGGAAATAATAAAATAAGATTAGATTACATCATCAAATTTTAGAGAGAAAAAATAAAAAACTATTTTTTTCAACTCGTATTTTCAACTTATCTCCCTATGGGTTTACTCAAATTTTGAGCGGAAACACTCGTTGGATAAAAATTTTGATTCCTCATCCAAGGAGTACCCATGTTACAAAATTTTGATAGACCTTGCTACTTGAAAATGAGAAATACATGAAAAACGTGATTGAAATCTTGTTTTTTCATGTATTTCTCATTTTTCATGTACCAAGGTCCATCGAAAGTATGCAACATGGGTACTCCTTGGATGAGGAATCAAATTTTTAATCCAATGAATACTCCCACTCGAAATTTGAGTAAAACCTTAGGGAGATAAGTTGAAAATACAAGTTGAAAAAGTAGTTATATTATTTTATTATTTTGTATCTTTTTACTTTTTTACTCCAAAAATGGTGAATCATTCCCCATGGTTGACATCATCATCTTGAATCCTATTGGTCCTTATAAAGTTTATTTTGGTTGTATATTTTTATTCGGAGGCCCATTTTAGACCTAAAAATTTCTCTAATGACCATGTCAAACAATAGGGCAGAAGCTTATGGGCTTCTTCTTGGAGTCAAAATCATGAAAAACAGCATCATAAAAAACCCAGTAATTTTGGGAGGCTCTTCGATAATAATTCAAGCAATGGTCAATGTCACAAGGCTAAAAAATGTAGCATTGAGCCATATAATTGATAGGATCAATCAACATGCACGGCAACTGGGACAAATCACATTCTACCATATTCTAAGGGACAATAATAAGAAGGTTGGTGTACAGGAAAATAAAAAAATAGAAAGAACATTAGTTGAAGCAATGATTGACAGAGATCTCGTAAAAATCCCAATACCATGATAATGCATATCTATCAAAAATAAAATGTACAAGAAGGAATCTCTCTTAAAACTAGCGCTCTCCTTGTCATGCTTGGAGTTGGAATATTTTCCTGCATCATTGACAATTTTTCCGATCCTTCGATGGCTTCTGCTCCTCTCCCCTCACAAACCCATGACTCCTCAAATCTTGTGCCTTTTAACTATTTATTCCTCCCCCTTCAACGCAATCCTCACTCTATCTAAATCACTCTTCGCTCTAATTTGTGCTTGGTGGGAATTTGACTGTGATTTATGATCTTGCCTCCCTGTTGTCTGCAATCTCTTTTCATTTATGTCTTTCAGCCTTCACTAACTCCACTGCACCATTTCCCTATGCCTCTCATCCTGGAAGCTTATCTTCCCCCTCATCAACAACAGCTTCTCTCATATCTGCTACTTCTTTTCAGCGCTTACAGCTTGGGCCTCCTTCACCTCCAGTAGACTCTTTGTCTCTTCTCAAGCAAAATATCAGTGCATCGTGAATCACACTAGCCAGATCTCAACAATGTTATTATTTCCAGTCTCATTTGATCTTAACAGATCCTTGTCCAACTATCGTGCTCCAGTTTCAATAATAAGTCATAGACATCAGTGCCATTAAAGTTTCGTCTCTACATCAGCAAAGAAAATAATGGATTCCAGGGATGCCAAGTCTCAGTCATGTGTGCATTATAGAGCACATAATATATTAATAGAACAAGTAAAGGAGAAAATGAAACAGATGATAAATCAGACAAGATCTGAGATTGCAGTCTTTCGACAGCAATGGACTAGCACCACAAAGGAGCTTATGGAGGTCAAAAACAAATGTGTGCATCTGGAAAACACAATCACTTATCTCAGAGAAATAACAACAAAGAAATTTAAGGATGGATCCAACTCCCTCGATCAGGGAAGTAAGCATCGAGATAGCGAAAATACATTCAACAAATAGAAGAATCCTCAGCACTTTGGTCTCCAGGGATAGCATACAACATCATGTTAGCTCTCAATATATAGTTATCTAGTAATTTCATAGAATGAAAATTAAATGTATTTTGTTGTTACAGCAGTATGTAAAAATCTATAATCTGAATGTAGTAGATAATATATGCAATAGGAAGGCAAGATGCAGTCACTAGAATCTATGTAATAGGTAGACAAGATGCCCATCAGACAACTCTGAATTTTGGCCAGCAAGGGCGTACATGTAACAAGGAATTAAACCTCCTCTGTTTTTCTGATATATAATATCATAACTGAATCTATTAAAAAAAAACGCCCTAATGGGCCTTAGTCTTATGGTGTGATAACGTCCTAATGGGCCTCATTTATTGGGTATGGCAATGACCTCATTGGGCCTTCTTATATGTGATATGATAAAATATTATGACAGAGATATGAAGGAGATATGTTGAGCCCTATGACAGAGATATCATGACAAACCTATGACATAGATATCATGACAACCTACGATTGTTTCACTGCATTGTTATTGCTAATGTCTCTATACATAATTTCTTATAATGATATGGAGTGAATGCAATGTAAAAATGTTGAAATTGTTTTAAAATGAAATTATCTACAATAGAGACTTCTAGCCCTAAGAAAATTAACACTATTACTACTATACTAGTTATTAAATATATATGACAATGTAAAAGTGTGTAAAATAGTAAAATAAACAATCTACAACTTGAATCAATCAAATTTGCCAACAAATGAATCACGAGCGTGCATTTTAGTGAAGGAAATTTTGGCCTGATTCACAAAAAATTCACACCTAGCCTTTATATCAAGGCCAAATTGAAAATATTATGACAAAGTGAAGAAGATATGTTGATCCCTATGAAAGAGATATCATGACAGACCTATGACTGTTCCACTGCATTGTTATTGCTAATGTAATATCTACATAATTACTTATGATGATATTGGGTGAATGCAATGTGAAAATGTTTTAAAATGCAATTATCTACAGCAAAGACTTCTAGCCTTAATAAAATTAATATTGTTACTACTCTATTGGTTAATGGTTAATGGCTAATTATACGTCACCTATGGATGGTAATGAACCTATTTTCCCTATTGAAAGTATGGATAGGTTTGTAATTTTATTTTTTTGTTTCTATTTGGATTTTAAAGTGATTGTTGAGTTAATTGGTCTTGTCAAATATTCAACAAGGCTTTATCCCTCCATCCTATGGGTCTTAATTCTAGAAATACTTGGAGTCTTGGATTTTGGAAATTCCTAGATACAATCATGCCATGGCTAGCTATCCTCCTCCTAGAGGGTGTTGATGTGACAAGATGCATGAGATAAGGAAGGAGATGAGGCACCAAGCCAGTCAATTGGAAGGCCTGCATAAGGCCATGATCTACATTATTACCTAGATGGAATCCTAAATGAACAAGAATGAAGAGTTGGAAGGGTAAACAATTTAAGGACCCTAGTTATTTAATGCAAGGTGTTGTAGTCAAAGGTTACTTTTTACTTTTTCTACAAAAAACCAATATATCTATATATATATATATATATATATATATATAAGAATTTGGACGTAGGGACTAGGAATTTTTGTATATAAGAGTCCTTTTTTCAAAAAAAATATTTATATATTGTATACAATCCTAACCTTTCAGGCTTAAAAGTGCAACTTTAAACTATATAAAAGTGGGTCTGAAAATTTTATAAAATGTAAATCAAACTGCGTTCAATTTTGGGGTTGGATCATCACTCATTTAAATTAGCCCAAGGAATCAAAGGATTTCCAATAGGTTAAAGCAATCGAAAGTTATGGGATGAGGACCCGTCGAAAAGAAGGATAGTTAAACAACCCATCTTCAAATTAACGACCACGATTCATTTCGACATGTCCCCTCCACTTTTCACAAACCACTATGAGGACCCCTCGGAAGTGGTTAATGATTTTTTTTTAAACCACACATCAGAAGTTGGTGACAGCTCATGTACCCTTCAAGCGAGCCAAGCAAGTGAGTGTACCCTTACACGTCATCAATATTTTTCAATAAAAGGTCCTCTCGCCTATTATTTTCATTGTCCTCCAGTTATAGAGTTACGGTGACCAACATCTAGAGTGTAAATTTTCAATTCAACATCAGCATTTGACCATTGTCTGTGGTTACTGGGTAACTCATAATTCAACATGTCTTCCTTGTTGTTTCTTTCAAATTGTAAACATGGAGAAAACCCCAAAATCAACTAAAAAAATTTTAATCTCTATGACTCCTGTTCATACACCCCTTAAGGATATAGAAGCTTAAGTATATGATTCTCGTTGCTCCTTGGACCTTTTGGAGATTCGACGGGACATTCTTTATCGTTCTAGTGACTCGTTTTTTTTTTTTAGTCATCCATTTCGACCTTTATCATGTAATTGTCCCACATACCTATACTTTCCCCAAATTTTTCAGTTGGTTAGTGTCTTCTCTTATCCCACAGAGGAATTTTGTTATGTCATTTTTAGGGGAGAATATTTTTGAGGTCACTTTATACCTAATACACAATTATTTTAATTTTCCTATAATCAAGAATCCCAAGAGATTTTTAGATGAGTCTTTACACCTCACTTATATACTTCTTTCTAAAGAGAATAAGGAAGGTTTGTTTAGACTCATTCTTCCACCAAATTCCGAAATTCCTCCATGTAGTTAATTATCCAACAAATTTATTTTCCGAACATGCACAACATGTCTTAGTTATAATCATGTCTCTTTTGGGTGAGTATGACATTGGGATAGTAAATGAACAAGACCTAGGGTTTTTGAGTTTGATGTTGCAACCAGATATTGTTTTGGATATCCATTCTTATCTAGCCAAGTCTATCATTTTTCAATTTAAGAACTATCATATTTTTGGTATTTTTAGATATCTCTCTCTCATGGTATGTGTAATTTTCCGAATAGAAATAGATAGTAATATAAAGTCACATAAACAAGCATTTACAGAAAATAGAGAGACATCACATGAATAATGAAAAATATGGAGAAACATTGAGCCATTTTATTATGTAACTGAGAGATACAATGTGTACAATGGTGATCAGAATGATGGCACCTTGGCTTGCACTCGGCAAGTTGGAAATACTCTCTGAAATGCTCACTGAATTGCTTCTCAACCAAGGACTGTGTAATCTTCGAATGTTGTTAATGTTGTTGTCGTACTATTTCTAATGCTGAAATGGAATAGCCCTTTGGGGTTGTTCCCCTACTCATAAAAATGTGAAACTATGGGAATGGGCTCTCCTCCAATAACCCAAAAAAGCCCAAAAAGGAATTCTGGAATGGTTGATCCCAGAAAATCACATCCTGGGAGGAATAACGCTATCCTAGTGGGATATGTTGGCCCTGAATGATCCTCTACAAATGGTTGCCTTCTCCTATGTCAAAATTATGAATAGTTAAGAGTTGGTCCCTCCACACTAACCACGTGCTGAAATCCCTGATAACTCCTCACTCCTGGAACTGTCTCTACCACAAACTGTGTGATCTCTCCAAGAGACTGCGTTGTCCAACAAAATGTGTAATTCTGGCTGAAGATGATATGGCTCCCTCTTGCAAAATGATGGATAGAACTCCTCACCCGAGCAGGCACTCGAAGTCCCCCGGGGCTAAGGTTGGGATCTCCGCTCGGAGAAACCCGATGTGTTGAACAACACTTGCAGACTTCGCTCAACAGCAAAAGCATGCTCATTAAGGGAATTTTGAGGTCTAAAATGGGCCTCCTAAGAAAAATGTACAACCAAAATAAAATTTATAAGAACCAATATTATTAAAGATGATGATGTCAACCATGGGGGATGATTCACCATTTTTGGAGTAAAAGGGTAAAAATATTAAAACTAATAAATAATAAAACTAATTTTTCAACTCGTATTTTCAACTTCCCTACATAAGTTTTTACCCAAATTTAGAGCAGGAGTACTCGTTGGATGAAAAATTTAATTCCTCATCCAAGGAGTACCCATGTTGAATACTTTCGATGGACCCTGCTACATGAAAATTGAGAAATGCATGACAAACGTGATTGCAAATGAGAAATACGTGAAAACGCATGATTGCAATCACGTTTTTCATGTATTTCTCATTTTTCATGTAGCAGGGTCCATCGAAAGTATGCAACATGGGTACTCCTTGGATGAGGAATCAAATTCTACATCCAACGAGTGTTTCCGCTCGAAATTTGAGTAAACCCATAGGGAGATAGGTTGAAAATATGAGTTGAAAAAATAGTTTTTTCTATTTTTCCTTCTAAAATTTGATGATGTAATCAAATATTATTTTATTATTTCCACTATTATTTTATAAATTCGTTAGGAGGCCCATTTTAGACCTCGAAATTCCCCTAATTCAATGTCAAAAGATAGAAATTAGAGATTCATAATAGAATCTGAGAATGAGGAGACTCTTCCCCTTTTTATGCTTTGAGAGCCTTGCTCTCATCCAGGCCCCACCCTCTTGGCCCACGTTGTCCCTCTCTCCCTGCACTGTCATGGGTCCACGCTTCCCACGCTGCCTCTTCCTTCACGCTGCCACTTCACCCTCCTGGGCCCCACGTTGTCCAGTAAATATGTGCTCAAGTGACTTTAGGAAAGTGCTTCTAATCTAATGTTTTATTCATGGGTCCCCTTACCCCTTTGTTTCCTGTCAAACTTAGGAAAAGCAAAAATTTATTGAAATTAATATCCCAATTAGTTGACTACTAATTTGGGGATATTACAGTCCTCCGGTCCAAAAAATTTCTTGTCCTCAAGCAACTTCAAGGATACTGCAAAATCTCCAATGGATATGTCTCCTCTCAATTATACAAGTTAGACTTTGGTAGATAAACCAAATAGCTCTCATCATGAAGAAGGGGGAGATATATGGAAAATTTTATATTATGTCCATTGGTATCCTCAAGGCATGAGAGATGGTAAATGTTGGGTGCCTCAATCCCAATGAGAAACTTCAGTCTCCATCCTATCATCCAAACAAAGTGAGCCATCCTTGGTAGCTCATAGAAACTTTCATCAATCCCCTGCTTCTGCAATGTATAGAGGTTGCATGGCTAAAAATGAGAGATATGATTTTTCAACTTGTTGTTCATGTCAGCCCCCATTAAAAATATTTGGCCATTGACTCCGTCCTGAATCCGTTAAAACCCCCTCTCGTGGCCAAAAACATCCATACCCTGCCTCTCGTTACCTTTCAGCCTAAAAAGCACATTAGACAAAGGTTTAAAATTCGCAATTTAAATTATATCAGGCCTGGCCCCCGAAATCTTAGCTCCCCCCTCTGTTTTGATTCCCATGAGACTCAGGCGCAAGACTGTATGCCAGACAGGCGGGAGCTTATCGCCTTATGTTTTTCGGGTAAAGCCATAGCCGTCCGATCCAATAAAAATCAACGGCCCGCAATCAAATCATACGTGGTGGCCCCCGCGCCCGAAAACCGGCGGTTAATTCCGCACCACCATTGTTGGGCGAGCGGTATTTCCCTTGGAGCCAGCGATTCCATAGATCGCATGACAAGTGTCCAAGTGTACGATGACTGAAACCGCTCATTTCGCACGTTAAATATCAGATAAAAGACGGGCAGCGGAATTCACCAGCGTCGTTGGATCTGTCAGCCTTCATCCAACGGTCGCCGTCCTCCAAAGTCGCACGAGATTTAACACAAGCACATAATGCTCGGGTCCACCATTCCGCCGCTGCACAATGCATGCTCAACCATTGATTTCATTTTCAATCGCGTAGCCCAGAATTATTGACACACCCCTTTGACCAACCAAGCATGTCTCCACGTCACCCCTTCCGCTTGACTTTTTGTACGCCCACGTGGCACTATCATTACCCTCCATGCAACCTGTTGTACATCCACTCATCTAAACCCTATTCATTCATTATATCTTGACGTTCTTACATTAATAAATCTCTGCCAGATTCATTCTTCGCTATTCCGTTATGTTTTCTCCGCCACCCTGCGCATTCCTCCCGCTTGGTCATGCCTTCGCCTCCATTTCCGTCAACCCCTCCACGATTCACCGTCCCCGTCTGGTTTTCCCTAACAGGTTTGTGGTTTTGCAGGTTTTCCGCAATGGAAAATTGCCATGATGCACTGCTTTCCTTACAGAGACCAATAGCGCCTAGATCGACAATCTCTGAGGGAGAAATTTAAGATGGGAGCTGAAGGTAGTTGTTATGATATGACCTCATTAATGGGAACAGAAAGAAAATCCATCGAATCCCTCAGAGCAATACAAAAGGTAGGTTCTGGTAGCTGAAGACATTAATTTCGCAGCATAAAATATCAGTGAAAAGCCGAGAAATACAGCGCCCTGCATTGAAGGTTTTGGATTTAAATTCAAATGCTGGAAGGTACAGTACTCAGAAAGCAATATTCTCAAGGCGATATTTCAGTCGAGTTCCCTTCAGGGACGTACAGAATGTTCACGAATAATTATCCTCATACCCTGTTCCTGAAGAGATTTTCTTCCAGTTCATTTATTTCTAGAGGTAGATTACAAAGTACAAATAATTATACTCAGTCATTCACAGTATGGGCGCGAGGTTTTTTCCGCCATTTTGTTCAAATCAAATCATTAAATGTGCATCACCTACCTCTTCTTCTACAATTTTCTATTTCCTCTATAAATACTAGGAAGAAAGACATTGTAAGGGTTCCAGATTTCTATCAGCAAACTGTGCAGTGAAAGGCTTTTGTATACATCTTGTAAAGTTTATGTATGAAGGCTCAGAGCCCGTAGGGTTTTAGTGAGGAGGAGTTATAACTGTAATGAGGATTCTAGTCTTTGGTATCCCACAGTATGTAATCTTTTCTTATGTGTTAATATAATATCTCATTTCATGCTATTTATCTTCTTGTATCATGTTCTAGAATGCGAGTGGCTCACTGGTCTTAAGTAAGGATTCATCCTAGTTGGTTCCCATACTTGGATTAGTCAAGCGCTTTAAATAGGCCTAGTCATGATATACTGTTCCATGTTCATTTCATCCATATTTTCTGCTATATTAGTTACTTGAGGAGGGTGCTTTTAAAATGCCATTGTCATGTATGGATTCTTAGTTGGATAATCCCATATGTGGTTTTGTTGTGTATCTAGGTATCAGCCTCATGCTAACTAGTATCTTCTTCATGTTTCTTCACTGCATCCACTTTCTGATATTTGATTTCTGTGGCATATTATTTGAACTGGCCCTCTTTGCAGTAAGTTGTCTCTTAACTGTCTGATGCTTTTCTATTGGAGTTTTGCATGCTGTTCCTACATTATTCTTATCTTTGTATCAGCTTCTGAGAGATTTTGGTTCCATTTAAACTAATTTCCTTGTTTTGCAAGAGATCGTAAGAGAGCTTTTTGATTGACAACCCAAGCTATTTTATGAGATCCTTTCTATGTTAAGATGTCCTATGCACTGGTCTATAGCAACTCTAGGCTGTCTCTAGGAGAGACAATAATTGTCGACAACATCTTTCTGGCGCCGTTGCCGGGGACAAATATAAGAATATCAGTTTCCCTGGGCCTCGACAAATCGTTTTCACTCTCTAATCAGGTGAGCACAGAGAGTTGAAGAGTTGCTTATCTCTCACCTTGGCGAATCCACTGTTCTTTATTTGATAAATCTATTGGTAGGCCTGGCTCCTCGAAAGCCACATTTGAGGTCAGATTCCTCTAAGTTAAAGACATCCTCTGTATCTGACCCAGAGAATATTATTCATAGAAGAAGTTGGAAAGAAAGACAATCAGCCCGTGCTGAAGTCCCTGAATATTCTGTAGAAGATCATTCATCCTCTTCTTCTCAGGAAATCCCAGTGGAAAATCCTGACTCCACTGAGGAAAATCCTGAATATTACTCAGATAGCCCACCCAGGGTAAGTGCTAGAACCAAAGATAACCCTCATCCTACCCCTGAGGCTGAAGAAGTTAAAGAAGTCACAGAAGTAGCTGTTGTTAACCGTGAACTATTCCCATCTACACCTCAGGCTTCTGTGCAATTTATTCCCATTGTTATACATACTCCACTTCCTCCTCCTCCCCTTCCTTCATTTGTACCTCAGATTATTGCACAACCTCCACCTCCTCCAATGGCTAATGTTCCAACTTTCTTATTGAACAAATATGCTCCACTGGCCTTACCCCAAGTGCTAAATGATATGCCACAGGATTATTTGAAGATATTGCCCAGATTCAATGGAGAAAATGATATTGATGCTCAGAAACATCTTGAGACTTTCTGCTCTTTTGCAGAAAACTTAAATGTAGAACATTTGGATGTGGTCTTGAGATTGTTTGTGCAATATTTGGATGGTGAAGCCAGAAAATGGTTCAAGACATTGGGAAACCGTTCAGTAACCACCTGGGATGACATGGAGAATACTTTTCTCAGGAAATGGGGAGAAAAGAAAGATCATGGACAGTGTCTCACTAAGTTCAATACACTCAAGAAGAGACATAATGAAGGGGTGTCAGAGTTTATTAAGAGATTTAATAAGTTATATCTAAATCTCCCTGCAGATATGAAGCCTCATCATAACGCTGCAAAAGTTGTTTTCATTGCAGCCTTTGACTCAGATTTCGGTTTCTCCCTCAGGGAGAGAAAGCCTGCCACCCTAGATGATGCTCAGTCAGAAGCTCTTGAATTGGAAGAGAACTTTTCTTCCTCTGGAAAATTAAAAGGGAAGGCTGAACAGGATGTTAGAAGGAGGGGAAAAGAAGAATTATCCACTTCCAACCAGGATAAGGACTCAGATAAAATGGAGGAAATAAGAAAAATGATAAAGAAGATGGTCAAGCTTGAATTAGAGGCAAAGAACCCAGCTCCTAAGAATTTTTATAATGCTCCAAACAGAGGGTACAATCCTCAGTATAAGAGACCACCCCTACAGATATTGCCAAGGGAAGCAAAAGAGCAACCAGATCAGGTACCACACCCATTGTACCTGGAAGGTCCAGCAGATGACTCCACTGAAGATGCTGCTTATCAATTAGAAGATTCAAATCTTGCTTTTTCAAACAATGATGATATAGAATGCCCATTGCAAGAAGAAGAAGAAGCAGAGATTGATCATTATTGTAAACAATTTTTTGATTTCATGCAAGCACAATTCAATGTAAAATATGATCTCAGATCTTCAAGGAAGAGGACCCGAACTCAAGATCAAGAAGAAGAGCCACCTCAGAAAGAAGCACCTGCTCAAAAAGAGATGACAATGCAGAAAGCTGCAGAAAAAGGTAAGAGTCCTCTAAATACTCCTCTGCAGTCTAATAATCAAGTTCCTTCTTCTTCCTGTACAGTTAGTCCTCCTAATGTTGAGTCTGTATCCAGAGAAGTCAAATTCCCAGCTGAAAATAAAGAGTCAAAAGAAGTTGTGATAGAAAAGCCTTCCTCTGCTTTTATTTTACAAAAAGAGTTTGAGAAAATTAAGATTCCAGTCCCCTTGACGGAACTATTGAAACAACCTGCATATCAATCTCAAGTTACCTCCTTCATGCTTCCTCCTGAAATATCAATTGTGCCTGATAGTTTGAACCTTCAAGAAGAAATACCCATGGTAGTCTTTGGCCCACATGTCGAGGAGATAGACCCTTCTACTCCTCATTTTTACGTGTCTTTAGTCATCCATGACCTGTTGTTACACAATTGTATGCTAGATTATGGGGCTTCCCATAATCTTATGCCTTTGTCAGTCATGGAACAATTAGGATTACAGATCACACGCCCATATAAAGACCTCTATTCATTTGATTCCAAAAGAGTCAAATGCTTGGGGATGATTAAAGATTTAGTGGTCAATTTGGCCCAAATTCCAACAAAGAGTGTGGTCATGGACATTGTGGTGGCTGATATCCCAGCCCGCTTTGGCATGTTGTTGTCAAGGTCCTAGGGTACAAAAATTGGTGGGTCAATTAAGCTGGATTTAACATATGCTACCATCCCAGTTTTTGGTGGACAGGAGAGGAGGTTATACAGAGAGACTAAATTTGTCAAGGTAGTTACTAAGGCTGATAACTTTGAAAATTCACCAGTCTATAGTAAAGAAGGAGATTTTTCATGCTTTATGCTAGAAGAAGATCAAAATTATGTGCATGAATCCTCCTTCAAAATTAAGGATGAGCAGCCTTCAGAAAATTATGAAGCTGGAATCTGGACTTTACACTTTGATGGGGCAAATTCAAAGGAAGGTAATGGAGCTGGAGTGTTATTAATCTCTCCTACGGGCAGATGGATCCCCCTGTCCTTCAAATTGGAGTATGAGGCTACTAATAATGTAGCTTAATATGAAGCACTTTTGTTAGGATTACAGACAGCTAGAAACATGGGCATCCAAAGTTTAAAAGTCATGGGAGACTCTAAGCTGGTGATAAGACAGGTCCGAAATCAATGCCAGACCAAACACCCTCGACTGAGGGCATACAGGAATGAAGTATGGGACATGGTGGATAATTTCTTCTCAGCATTCAACATACAGTTCATGCCCCGGGAGCAGAATAGAATGGCAGATTCTCTTGCTGTGGCTGCTAGCACATTTCGTCCTCCACAGAATCCTCTTCTGAGGTATGAAATTGAAGTACGATACAGACCATCAATCCCAGATAATGTTAAACATTGGCAGGTATTTGAAGATGATGAACAGATGAAGAGATTCTTACAGACAGTGGGAGAATTCTCCAATATGGAGATTGATGATGATGAGGAAGAAGCTGAAAATGTTGCAGAAAACAAATGGGAAGAAAAAATAGCAGGTAATAAAGTGCTGCAGCTGAGAGGAAATTTTATCCCTAGAGGGCTAGTGCCCCTAGAAAGATTATTTGATAAAAATGATGTTCCATTGCAGCACAGTAAAGTAATAGAAGAAATTCAAGTAGAAGACTTGAATCTGGGTACTGATGCTGACCCAAAAATTGTAAAATTATCCAAGAAGGTCCCGGATGAATATAAAGAGAAATATCTGAAGTTATTTCAATATTATAAAGATGTATTTGCATGGTCCTACCAGGACCTAAAAAATTTTGATATTAATATAATGCAGCATAAAATTCCTTTGAGGGAAGATGCAAAGCCTTATAAGAAGAAGCTCAAGCAGATAAATCCTCTGCTGCTTCCCTCCATTGAAAAAGAAATCAAGAAGCTGTTGAAGGCCAAAATAATTGTGCCATTGAGATACTCAGAATGGGTAGCAAACCTTGTTCCTGTTCGAAAGAAAATTGGAGAAATAAGGTTGTGTGTAGATTTCAGAAACTTAAATAGAGCATCTTTAAAAGATAATTATTCATTGCCTAAGATGGACCACATTCTACAGAAAGTGGTCGGAGCCTCCAGAATGTCAATGATGGATGGGTTTTCCGGTTATAATCAGGTAGCTGTTTTCCCAGAGGATCAGAAGAAAACTGCATTTACAACACCATGGGGTACATTTATGTATGCCAGGATGCCATTTGGGCTAATTAATGCAGGAGCTACTTTTCATAGGGCAATGGACATAACTTTTGTTGGAGAGCAGGACAAGTTTCTGGTGGTATATCTGGATGATATCACAGTATTTTCAAAGGATGATACTGAACACATTCAGCACTTGCAGAGAACCTTTGAAAAATGCAGAAGGTATGGTCTCTCTCTTAATCCACAAAATTCTTTATTTTCATTAGAGGAAGGCAAACTTTTAGGGCACATTGTGACTAGAGATGGTGTGAAAATAGACCCTAAAAGAGTTGAAGTCATAAATGGAATTCCTCTCCCCAGAAATAAGAAATAAGTGCAGGTGTTTCTAGGCTGAATCAATTTCCTGAGAAGGTTTATTCCTAACTATGCTGAGATATTTAGGCATATAACTGATATGTTGAAAAATAATAATGAAGTAAAATGGTCTCAGGAATCTAGAGATGCATTCACAAGGATAAAACAGGAATTTGTTGAAGCTCCTGTGCTAGCTGGACCTGATTATGCAAAGCCATTTATGATCTTTTCATTTGCTTCACCTCATACAGTAGCTGGAGTCTTGTTGCAGAAAAATGAAGATGGATATGAGCAGCCGATAGCCTTTTTCAGTCAGGTATTGCATGATGCAGAATTGAAGTATAACATACTAGAAAAGTAGGCATATGCCTTGGTGAAGTCTCTCAAAGCCTTCAGAACATATGTTTTGCAATCCCGCATTACTGCATATGTTCCTACAGCAGCTGTCAAAGATATCCTCGTTCAAGGAGATAGTGAAGGCAAAAGAGGAAGATGGATTGCAAAAATACAGGAGTATGATCTAGACATAAGACCCACTAAGTTGGTTAAAGGACAGGGACTTGCTAAAATGTTATCTGAATCAAATCATCAAGCCTTGGGCATTAATTTATCTGTGATTTCAAGTGAAGAGTCAGAAAATGAAAAAGATCAGCAAGGACTGGAGAAATCCACTCAAAAAGCACATCTAAGTATCTCACTAGTCCTTGGTACAAAGAAATAGTTGAATATCTTTTAACACTCAGTTGTCCACCCAGCTATGATAAATCAAAATACAGGGCTTTGAGGCTGAAATCACAAAATTATATAGTTTCCAATGGTCATTTATATTGGAGAGATCCTTCAGTCATACTATTATTGTGCCTCACAGAGGATGAAGTAGAAAATATAATGGTGGAGTTTCATGAGGGAATTTGTGGAGGTCATTACAGTTGGAATGCCACAGCACATAAAATACTGAGAGCTGGTTTTTATTGGCCTAAATTATTTGGAGATGTTTTTAATTGGGTTAGAGCATGTGATAAGTGTCAAAAATTTGCTAAGAGACAAAAGCTGCCTGCTTTTCCCCTAATTCCAGTTCATATAGATGAACCATTTCAGCAATGGGGATTAGATTTTATTGGAGAAATACATCCCCCTTCAAGTGGCCAACATAAATGGATATTGACTGCAATAGATTACTTTACAAAGTGGGTGGAAGCCATACCTATGAGAAATGCTACAGATGCTGTAATCATCAAATTCATGGAAGAGAACATCATATCCAGGTTTGGCTGTCCAGCTAGAATTGTAACTGATAATGCACAGGCCTTCAAGTCCAATAAATTTGTAAATTTCTGCCAGCAGTATAATATTGCATTAAATCACTCCACAGCTTACTATCCACAGGGGAATGGCTTGGCAGAAACTTCCAACAAAACTCTGGTGAGGGCCTTGAAGAAGAAAATTAATGAGAATCAAAAGAATTGGGATTCCCAATTGAAATTTGCTCTGTGGGCGAATAGAGTAACTAGCAAGAGAGCAACTGGGAAATCTCCTTATGAACTGGTATATGGGCGAGCAGCTGTGTTTCCTGTGCAATTGGCTTTGCCAGTGGCATGTTTCATGCAGGAAAGTCAGGAAGAACCAGATGACATGGTCAGAAGAATTAACCAACTGGTAGAATTGGAGGAAACACGGAGCCAAGTGAATCAGAGATTAGCGAAGTATCAGGAGAAAATGAAAAACATCTTTGATCAGCATGCAAAAGATAGGAAATTTCAAATTGGTGATCTGGTTCTCAGATGGGATATCCGGAGGGCTGAAAAGGGAAAACATGCTAAATTTGATCCACTTTGGTTTGGCCCATTTAAGATTATGGAGCTAAAAGGTAATAATACATTTATTTTAGAAAATTTGCAGGGTGACTTGTTAGATGCCCCTGTGAATGGCCAATTCCTAAAGCCCTACTTTCAATTCTGATTCAGGCAGAGCAGGCCTGATGTACCATACTGTATATAGGTTTTGCTTCAGTTTTGGTTTTATGAGTGCACTGATAAATTATGAAGGAAAATGCTAAAGAGCCGAAGGTCAAGGTATACACAGAAGTGATCAGTGGTCTGCATGTTCTCGGCACGTCCCAGAATGAACGTACTGTCCCCAGCTGGAGCCGATGTTGTTCATGTCAGCCCCCATTAAAAATCTTTGGCCATTGACTCCGTCCTAAATCCGTTAAAACCCCCTCTCGTGGCCAAAAACCTCCATACCCTGCCTCTCGTTACCTTTCAGCCTAAAAAGCACATTAGACAAAGGTTTAAAATTCGCAATTTAAATTATATCAGGCCTGGCCCCCGAAATCTTAGCTCCCCCCTCTGTTTTAATTCCCATGAGACTCAGGCGCAAGACCGTATGCCAAAAAGGCGAGAGCTTATTGCCTTATGTTTTTTGGGTAAAGCCATAGCCGTCCGATCCAATAAAAATCAACGGCCCGCAATCAAATCATACGTGGTGGCCCCCGCGCCCGAAAACCGGCGGTTAATTCCGCACCGCCATTGCTGGGCGAGCGGTATTTCCCTTGGAGCCAGCGATTCCATAGATCGCATGACAAGTGTCCAAGTGTACGATGACTGAAACCGCTCATTTCGCGCGTTAAAGATCAGATAAAAGACGGGCAGCGGAATTCACCAGCGTCGTTGGATCTGTCAGCCTTCATCCAACGGTGGTTGTCCTCCAAAGTCGCACGAGATTTAACACAAGCACATAATGCTCGGGTCCACCATTCCGCCGCTGCACAATGCATGCTCAACCATTGATTTCATTTTCAATCGCGTAGCCCAGAATTATTGACACACCCCTTTGACCAACCAAGCATGTCTACACGTCACCCCTTCCGCTTGACTTTTCGTACGCCCACGTGGCACTGTCATTACCCTCCATGCAACCTATTGTACATCCACTCGTCTAAACCCTATTCATTCGTTATATCTTGACGTTCTTACATTAATAAATCTGCGCCAGATTCATTCTTCATTATTCCGTTATGTTTTCTCCGCCACCCTGCGCATTCCTCCCGCTTGGTCATGCCTTCGCCTCCATTTCCGTCAACCCCTCCATGATTCACCATCCCCGTCTGGTTTTCCCTAACAGGTTTGTGGTTTTGCAGGTTTTCCGCAATGGAAAATTTCCATGATGCACTGCTTTCCTTACAGAGACCAAGAGCGCCTAGATCGACAATCTCTGAGGGAGAAATTTAAGATGGGAGCTGAAGGTAGTTGTTATGATATGACCTCATTAATGGGAACAGAAAGAAAATCCATCGAATCCCTCAGAGCAATACAAAAGGTAGGTTCTGGTAGCTGAAGACATTAATTTCGCAGCATAAAATATCGATTGAAAACGAAATACGGCCTTTGCATTGAAGGTTTTGGATTTAAATTCAAATGCGGAAGGTACGATTAACAGAAAGCAATATTCTCGAGCAATATTTCGATCCAGAGTTCGCCAGGACGTACGGAATGTTCACGAGAAATTATCCTCAGAACCTTGTTCTGAAGAGATTTTCTTCGTTCATTTTTATTTCTAGAGGTAGATTACAAAGTACAAATAGGTATATAGGTCATTCACAGGTATGGGCGAGGTTTTTCCACCATATTGTTCAAATCAAATCATTAAATGTGCATCACCTACCTCATTCTCTAGAGCTTTCTGTTTCTCTTATAAAAATGAGGAAGAAAGACATTGTAAGGGTTCTAGATTTCTATCAGCAAACTGTGCAGTGAGAAGTTCTTGTATACATCTTGTAAAGTTTTTGTGTAAAGGCTCAGAGCCCGTAAGGTCTCAGTGAGGAGGAGTTATAACTGTAACGAGGATTCTGGTCTTTGGTGTCCCACAGTATGTAATCTCTTCTTATGTGTTAATATAATATCTCATTTCACGCTATTTATCTTCTTGTATCATGTTCTAGAATGCGAGTGGCTCACTGGTCTTAAGTAAGGATTCATCCTAGTTGGTGCCCATACTTGGATCAGTCAAGCACTTTAAATAGGCCTAGTCATGGTATACTGTTTCATGTTCATTTCATCCATATTTTCTACTATATTAGTTACTTGAGGAGGGTGCTTTTAAAACGCCATTGTCATGTATGGATTCTTAGTTGGATAAGCCCATATGTGGTTTTTTTGTGTATCTGGGTATCAGCCTCATGCTAACTAGTATCTTCTTCATGTTTCTTCACTGCATCCACTTTCTGATATTTGATTTTTGTGGCATATTATTTGAACTGGCCCTCTTTGCAATAAGCTGTCTCTTAACTGTCTGATGCTTTTGTATTGGATTTTTTCATGTTGTTCCTACATTATTCTTATCTTTGTATCAGCTTCTGAGAGAGTTTGGTTCCATTTAAACTAATTTCCTTGTTTTGCAAGAGATAGTAAGAGAGATTTTGGATTGACAACCCAAGCTATATTATGAGCTCCTTTCTATGTTAAGATGTCCTAGGCACTGGTCTATAGCAACTCTAGGTTGTCTCTAGGAGAGACAATAATTGTCGACAACACAACTCATGTTGTCTCTCTCTCCTTTTATAATAGATATGGAACTGTTGATCTTGGGCTGCAATAATTTGGTCATTAAGAAGCCAAAATTAACTTGGACTCTCATGATCCCACTCTCTGATTCCAAGAATCACTCTTTCCCAATCTATCCTACATATAGTGAATAGAGTGTCATCACCATATGGGATCCAAAATAAAAATGGACTATGTGTCATATAGCATGCTGGATGGTGATAATAGTCCATCAAGTGAGACCAGTGTTGTTCTGCCTCTAGTTGTCTCAAAACATTATATGATAAGTGGCCATCCAACCAATTTCTTGCTGTCATAAGCTCTCAAAAGTTTGAAAATAGTGAAGGACGTTAGGTGTTTACTGAATATGAGTCAAGAAAAACATGTCTTGCCCAAATTCCTCTATAAAGTGGTCATCCCCGTCACTGAATGTAGTCCCAAAAGGACCATGAAATCCAAAAAGAGGCTTGCTCTCTTGTGGAGAAATGTGCTGCAAATGTATGGTAAATTAATGTACATACATTGTTAGTTGATAAATAATCATCAAAACACAATCTTTACCATATATTGTAGACAATTTGGTGAAGAGGTCCATGGATGAGCCTTCATTTCTCTCCATAGAAAGGGGAAGAGGTTGTAACAACCTTGCAAGGTGGTTTTTCTTCTCCTCATACATCAAACAAGATACATATCTCTTGACATGCTGGAGCACATATTATTTGAGATCCTCCCAATAGAAGCCCTCCATGATGGTATGATAAGACTCAATGAAGTCTACATGTCCTGAAAAGAGTTCATCATATGTTTCATGTAGAATCTCCTCCTTGAGCTTGGATTCCCTAGTCAAGTAAATCTGATCATGGAAATAAATGACTCCATCAACAACTTTATATCTCCCATATATCACTTGCCCATCAAGAACCTTACATGTGAAGAGGTCCTTGGAATATTCTACCAATAGTTGGGACTCCCAATATGGATCTAGGCTTCCCAACAATGACAATGTTGTTGGATATTGAAATGAAGCACTTGTCACATCATAGCTCTCCTCTTTGACATGATCAATGCCAAAGTCACATTTGGAGTATTGTTACCCCACCTTTGTTGCCTCCCTTGCAGCTGATCTTTCCCAAGACAAGATTGAAGTACATGGAGGTCAACCTCCCCTTGGAAAGTATTGCCCATCCAAAACTTCCATAGTTTGGCCAATGCATGCAAGAGTGTTAATAACCTCTTGTCATATTCATAAATTTTCCTCATGTGTGGAAGTATCATTTTCTGCTCCAAGGCTATGGAGTAGCCCTTTGACACCATGCTTGTGCTATCACATATTTCCGAATCATCGTCATCTTTCAGCGCAAATAGCTAAGTGGGAGATGGCAATGTCCATATCAGAAAATTGTTCATCCTTCCTTTGAACCCATCAAAGGTTCTCTGCGCTATGCTAGCTCCTCCCGAGGCTCCTTCCTTAGCCAATTCTATCAATTATGCACCATGTTGAAGGAAATATTTGATCATCTTCCAATCAGGGGGTCTCCCTGGTGGAATTCCTCCATGTAATGAAACATCAAGGCCTAAAGCAGGTTGTATATGTGAGTGGAATTATTTTCCCCTGCCCTCACTGCGCAAATAATCCTCCAAATGAATAGATTTTCACTCCATAAGATGTTGAAGTGCGCCTCCTTTGAGGTCTCTTCATGAGATCCTATTCTCATCAATGGCCCTCCAAAACCAATAAGGTTTTGGATCTGTTGTAGGTATAAGTTTCTCTTTGAGTTGTGAGATGCTCTTTGAGGAAGAGTCATCTTGAAAGGGGAAAATATTTCCCATCTAAATATTTCTACCATCTATCATCTTCTCCTCCATTGCTTCATGAATGAAGCTTCCATTTGATTGCTCTCATAAGGAATGGGTCCTCTTCTTCTCACTATTTCTCATTAACATCGTTGTAGATCTGCAAGGTGATACATCTGTTGTCTCAAAGAAAGGTACAATTTTCAACTTGTAGCCAGCCATTGTACATAGGATCATACTCATCCCATCTGCTGAAACTCCACATTTAAACTCAAAGGGTTGAATTTAGTTCATCAGTGACAAATTGGGATATTTTTTCATCTCCTCCTTGATCAGATCAAGGGTCCTTTGCACAGTGATATGTTGCTACTTAAAATCAGCGTGTTGTTCTAATCCTTAGCCATGCAATAGCCCTGATGGCATGTTCCCATAATTTTCAATAAGAGGTACTGAGACAATATGAGATGAAATTCGATGCATACCTTAATTCAACTGTTGTGTGGGAACCTCTTGCAAGATCACAAGAGTTCCTCCAACCAGGACAATGGTCTCTCCAACTGCTGGTAAGAGTGATGGTTGTTTTTCTATCAATGTACCAGTGCTAGAATCTATCTCCTCTTCCTCATTCATCTCTTGAATCATGCATGGGACTCTATGTGTCAAGAGCTTAAGAATATCTTGCAAAGATGCAAGTGTCTCTCCTCAGGATACAAGTAATTTTGCAGCTGGTATTGAATGTAGTGACTCTTTGTCCAAAGTGACAAGAATGACATCCTCCTTTGTTTCCTTAGGAAATGTCTCTTTGTGATATATCTATGGTTTTCTCATATCAAACTTCTTTCTTAACTCCTGAAATAAATCTGAATATTTAGTCACCTTTGCATGCTCCATGTGACCAAACCACCAATCATTGGCTTCACCTTGAAGATGAAGTGCTACAATCTGAACAGTCTCTCTCTTAGCTACAGGATGTAGCCTGAATAATGTATCTAACTCTTTCCTTCAAGCCCTTACAGTGCTTGAGGAAGATCCATCAAATGTAGGCAAATAGAATCTATTGTGCCTCTTTCTTCTATTGCTGCTATAGGATCTTATTTCTTCTTTGAGTTTGAAGAATTATTGGAGAGTTAGATTCTCCTTAAATGCTCTAGACTGTGCTTGGTACTCTTCAAGATATAAATTGAGAGTCTCATGAGTCTCAGGTTCCATATTTATTCTTTCTTCACTTCTATACCATTCACCTTCTTCAAATAAAATGGGCATAGTAGATCTATGAGGAGATCTATGATTCTTCAGTCTTCTTTGTTGCTGATAGGAAGTACTGGGACCTTCTTCACCTTGAAATATTCTTGAGGTTTCTCTTTGCCTTTCTCTTCTTGTTTCATTGATCTCTTTGGAGAGATCCTTCATAGCTCTAAAGAAATATGAGGAAAAACTTAATCCCCCCATAGTATATCTCTATTATCTACTCTTCATATGTTGTCAATAATGTCCACAAGCTGAGCCAAAGATCATGCTTTGATACCACTGTAATATTTCGAATAGAAATATACAGTAATATAAAGCCACATAAACAAGCATTTACAACAAATAGAGAGACATCACACCAATAATGCAAAATATGGAGAAACACTAATCCATTTTATTATGTAACTTAGAGATACAATTAGTACAATGGTGATCAAAATGATGGCACCTTGGCTTGCACTCGACAAGCTGGAAATACTCTCAGAAATGCTCACTGAATGGATGCTCTACCAAGGACTGTGTAATATCTGAATGTTGTTGCTGCTACTTTCGTACTGCTGCTACTGTTGAAATGGAATATCTCTTTTGGGTCGTTCCCTTACTCATAAAAATGTGAAAATATGGGAATGGGCTCTCCTCTAATAACCCAAAAAATCCCAGAAAGGAATTTCATAATGGCTGATCCCGAAAAATCACCTCCCTGGAGGAATAACGCTATCCTAGTGGAATACATTGGCCTTGAATGATCCCCTACAAATGGTGGCCTCCTCCTATGTCAAAATGATGAATAGTGAAGGGTTGGTCCCTCCACACTAACCACGGGCTAAAATCCCTGATAACTCCTCACTCCCGAAAATGACTCTACCACAAACTGCGTGATCCCTCCAAGAGACTATGTTTTCCAAGAAAATGTGTAATCTTGGCTAAATATGTTATGGCTCCCTCCTGCAAAAAAATGGATAGAAATCCTCACCCGAGCAGGCACTCGAAGTCCCTTGGGGCTGAGGTTGGGATCTTCGCTCGAAGACACCCGGTGTGCTGAACAACACTTGCATACTTCGCTCAATAGAAAAATTGTGCTCAATGTCAAAAGACAAAAAATAGAGATGCATAATAGAATCTGAGAATGAGGAGCCTCTTCCCCTTTTTATGCTTTGAGATCCTTGCTCTCATCCGGGCCCCACCAAACTGTGTTGTCCCTCTTGGCCCATGTTGTCCCTCTCTCACTGTGCATTCATGGGCCCACAATGTCCACGCAGCCTCTTCCTTCACGTTGCCACTTCACCCTCCTAGGCCCCACACTGTCCTGTAAATATGTGCTCAAGTGACTTTAGGAAAGTGCTTTTAATCTAATGTTTTATTCATGGATCCCCTCACCCCTTTATTTCCTGTCAAACTTAGGAAAAGCAAAAATTTATCGAAATTAATATCCCAATTAGCTTACTGCTAATTTGGGGATATTACAATATGACACTGGTATAGTAAATGAACAAGACCTAGGGTTTTTGAGTTTGATGCTGCAACCAGATATTGTTTTGGATATCCATTCTTACCTAGCCAAGTCTATCATTTTTCAATTTGAGAACTATCATATTTTTGGTATTTTTAGATATCTCTCTCTCATGGTCTATATGTTCTCATATGTACATGCTAATAAGTTTGGCCATTTGGGTTTGAATATGTGGGATTCAAATAATCAAATGAATTTTTTGATTGAATGGACTAATTTTTTTAGGAACAAGGAAAATAAAGAGGTCTTCTCTTACTACTTGTCATCATTCATGGCCATTGTATATACTATTTTGAACAATCAACAACCTCCAAGGATTTTTCCTAGAGAAAAAGATTTTCTGCGACTCAACAAGGACACCAGAGTGGGAGACTAGTATATGTTTGAATATTACACTGGGATAAGATTGTATGGGGCTGAAGTACCACCATATAATTTGCCAATATTTTTTCCTATGAGGATATTTTCTCTTGAATTTATAAGGCAGAGTCTATATGTTGACCAAGTTTATTTTGTTCCTGCATGAAAAGGGTATATTTTTAAGTTAGAAATAATTTTTGGGCCATTCATCGCGAATAGCATACAAGCATTCCTCCAAGTTGAAGAAATGATGAAGGATTTTGGCTTTGATCAAGGAGAGAAGTGGAAATATGACCCTCATCGTATAATTTCAAATAAAATAGGGGATATCAATTATGCACCTTATATTCATGAAAGATCTCCATAACTTGAGAAAATGGAAAATCAAGAAACATGGCCAAGCAATGAAATGAATAAATGAATAGATGTTCAAACCCCTGTAGTTAGGGACAAGCAATTAAAGATAAATATACCTAAACAAATTGATGTTGAGATAGAAGACTCACAATTGCAAAAGGGAGAGATAAGAAGAAGCATAGGATCAACTTAAATTAACAGGTGGACCCTCGAATCAACCAAATTTTCAAACATAGTTGGGAAACCAAGAGTTCTCTACCTCCTACTCGGTTTCCACTGATTTGGAAGTATTCTCAATTGAAGAAACTCCCTCCACCAGCGAAGTGTTATAAATAAATTATCAACAAATTGAATAAATAATTCATAAGGTGAGAAGCAACATGGAAACTCAGTTAGCAGCACAAGAAACTCCAACTTATCAAACAAGACTGCTCTCTTCTATGGATTTAGAAAGGAACAAATTAAAATAACCCCTCGTGCATCCAATTGTTTGGTCTATTCCTTTAGGACTTGATTTTAAAACATTAGATCTATCCATAAATGTATTTAACATCCCACTACATGACAAGATTAATTTGCACAGACAAGCAAGGGAAATTCTCTATAGTTACCTAAGAAAAATCTCTTTGATAGTAATTAAAGCAAAAAATATTTTGGAGAAAGTTTCAAATCAGCTCAAGCAAGAAAAGGAAAATTATATAAAAATGCATATTCAAAATGAGGACTCTAAGAAGATAGTTGTTAAAATGGGAATATATCTAGAAGACAACAAAGCTATCAAAACCCTGTTGCAAAACATAGAATCTAAGATGCAATCATTAAGGAAGAAGTTGAAAATTTATGGGACTGAGCACGCTCAAACAATTGAACTAGCTCAGGTTGAGAAAGAGAAGGAAGTGTTGATGAGAGATTTAGTGGATAGAAACAAGTGCAGGGCTTAAAACAATTAATGGAAATCCATGTTTACACTATTGTGGTCCCAAGTGAGTCAAATGAGCCATTAGAGAAGCTTACAAAAGTTTTGGAAAAAATCAGAATTTCAAAGGTCAAACTAAAGAAAATTCAGGACAACCTAACTCAGGTAAAGGACCAACTTGATATCAAGGATAGGAAACTAGATACAATAAAATAAAACAATAATAAGTTGACCACCAAGAACAAGGTAGCATAAGATGATATCAAGGAGTTAAAAACCAAATTGAAGGGCAATATCTATATAATTGAAGCTAGACAAATTGTTTGGGATGATATCATTGAGGAGGTCCATTCTAAATGGGATTTTATTCATATAATTTCTCAACTAAATATTATGATGAATATTTCTCAATAAAAAATTGATGCATGCAAGAAAATTGTATAGAAAGAAGCAATGAATGCTAAAAAGATGATCAAATATTTAAATGGGAAATATTCAATTGAACTAAGGGAATTAGATATCAAAGACAGAGTTGGAGTAATTATGGAAATCAATTGAAAGAATGAGAAAAAAAATACTTCATATTCAGGCTGAGAACATATAAAAGGAGGTTCACAAGTTAGTATATTCTTTTTATTCCAAATTTGAACAGAGGACTAGATATGGTCTACCCAGTTGCTCGGACCAACAAGGAAAACTAGTTTCTTGGGAACTATATGAAAAGGAACTAGTGGTTGTTAAAAGCAGAGTAGATACAACACTTTAAAAGATTGTAATCCTAAACAGAATTACTATAATGAATTAATTATATAGGGACTTCCAACTTCTTTGGCTAATGAAAACACTTTTTGTTTCAAAAACTTATTATACAAAGCTTTCAAATTTGAACGTTTCATTCCAAAAAATGATCCAATGTAAGCTCCCAAATGAATAACTTTGGAAGAAGTGTGAAAGGTTGATTATTCCTTATTCCAAACATATGCAGGAATGAAATACAATACAAAAATATACATTAACGCAGAGATGCGGTAGGAATAACACTTTATTTCATTAATATCAAATATTGAAAACTGCTTACAGACGGAATGGAAAATAAACTAGCTCGGGCGATGGTAGCTTATCTCTGAGGAGAGATGTGGTGGCTACATGCCTCTCAAATATATCAAAATTAGGCTAAAAGGCCTATTTATCATTGAGAAATAATGGAAAACCCTAAAAATCCAAAATCCTGACCCTAGGAGATGAAGCGCCAAAACTATGGGTCCCGTTTGGGTAAATTGGTACATCAACTTCTTGGGGACGTAACTTTGGCATACGATCTCTGTTTGACATGCACAATACCTCGTTAGAAATATCTATCCAAGGAATATACTTTTAAGTGACCAACATCATTCAAAGTCTCATGTTGATCCATGTTTTCTCAAAAAACGTCGTTTAGGGCCTCAAAACAGCTCCAGAAGTTTTGGATCTGAAAAACTGCCAAAAAAATAGTAAACTCTGCTATAATTAAGAAAACTGAAATACCGAAAGAAATGATGGTAGGGGTCCAAGTGGAATAGAAGGGTGACCACCAATAGCGACCTGGATCAGTCCTCCCCCCTTAGGAAGCAATGGTCCCTATTTCGTTGATTTCCTCTATGAGATGAGGAAACTTATGTTGAACTTGGTCCCTGGTGATCCACTTGCCTTGGTGCAAGAGTTGGCCATCTTTAACAACCCAATACAACTGGATCATCCATTGGTGAGTGTTCTTGATCTGCGTGTCCAAGATCTGATGAGTTGTGGCTTTTTCCATGTAGTCGAGATATAGCTTTGTTGGTGTGAGTTGTTCTGCAATGTCTGATGTGTCCAGTAATGGTGGAAAGTATGGCCAAAGGCAGTCCACATTGAACACTGGGTGCAGGACAAGGAATGGGGGAATTTTGAGCTCAAAATAATTGTCTCCCACAGCCTTGATAATGGTTTGAGGCCCATATCGGAGTAGTCTTAGATTCTGATGAGCTCTTGTTAGGCGTTCTTTCTGCAAACGTAACCAAACTTTGTCTTCCACATGAAACTTGTGTGGCACATGATGTTGATCATGTTGTTTCTTTTAATTAGCATTGAAATTCTCAAGGATGTCATGAACCTATTGGTGGATGTGTTTAATTTTCTCAATGAATTTGTTCACCTTGTTGGCTTTGGATTAAACATGGGTTGAATCTTCCTGAGTAGCTAAAAATGGTATGCTCACATCAATGGGACATAGTGGTTGGAATCCCAAGCCCACCTGAAATTGTTTGTGGCCAGTTGAGATGTGGAGAGCCTAGTTATAGTTGTGTTGGACATATGGGAGGCTTTCATCCTATGTGTGTGGATGCTTCGAGTTGTACATGCGCAAAATGTGGATGATCATCCTATTGATGACCTCTATTTGGCCATCAGTTTGGGGGTGGAAAGTTGTGGACTTTGTGAACTTGGCATCCAACATGGACCAGAGACTTTACCAAAATGTACTGAGGAAGCTACTATCCCGATCTGAGATAATGGACTATGGGATCCCAAAGTGTACCCACACTTGTTCATAGAAGAGTTTAGCAGTGGCTTGTGTTGTGATATTCTTCTTGCAGGCTGTCATAATGGCCATTTTAGAGAATCTGTTGACGACCACAAAAATGCAGTCATTACCATGCTTGGTAGAAGGAAAGCCCAACATGTAATCCATGGAGATGGATTCCCAAGGTCAAATAGGGGTAGGTAGCAGAGTATATAGGCCTCGCTTCTTGATGGTCGGTTTGGAAATAGTGTAGGCAGTGTAGGATCTGATGTACTTCCCAACATCATGTCGAAGGTTCAGCCAATAGAAATACTTTTTCAGTACTGCCACTATTTTCTCGACCCTTAAATGTCCAGCGACATGACTCTAATGCACTTTCCAAATCATCCTAGCATGCTCAATTGAAGGAACATAGAGGTGTCTAAGGTGGCATAATAGTGCATCCTGGAGGTGAAAATTTAGAACTTTCTTACCCTCCAGGAGCGTCTGGTAATTTTTGTGAATTATGGACCACTTTGGTAGAGATGTGGCCAACCCAAAGTCTCGTGCCCACAAGAGTTGAGCACAGTGGTTAGCACCACGATCAATGGTCGGATAAGGCAATATACAATGTTATTGGTGCTACCCTTCTTGCACTTGATGTTCAAATGCAATTTTTGCAGATATGTGGACCATTTATGATGGAGATCATTTTGCAACTTCCCTTGTGTCTATAGGAACTACAGAAGATGGTGGTCTGTTTGGATGGTCGTTGAACCTTCCCCAAAATGTAATGTTTCCATTGCCGACATGCCTGCATAATGGAATGCATTTGTTTTTCATAGGTGGGATACTTCCAGACTGTGTCTAAAAGTGTCTCATCATGATATTCCATTGGATGCCCCTGTTGAGTAAGTATTTCCCCAGTAGCATATTCAAAGACATCCGTCTCAATCTCAAATGGTTGTTGCAAGTCTAGTAATGTGAGCATTGGTGCATAACAAAGAGTATGATTCTTTAACTCTGTGAACGCCATCTGTTGAGATAGAGATCAAAATAATTGTGCTTTCGCTCCTCCCTTGGTGACTTGACTCAAAGGCCAAGTGATATGAGATAACTCCAACACAAACCTATGGTAGAAATTAGCAAGACCCAAAAATATGTAGAGCTCTGTTAGAGTGGTTGGGGTTGGCCAATCTCGAATGACCTGGATCTTGGTTGGGTCCATATGCACCCCCCACTCATCAATAATGTATCCTAGATATTGAACCTCGGTCATGCAAAAAAGTGTTTGGAGGACCTGTCGAATGTGGTGGAGGTGCTCTTCCAAACTCTGGCTGAATATTAGGATGTCATCTAAATACACCACCACGAATGAGTTGGTGAATGGTTGCAAGATGTCTTCCATCAGCCTCGTGAAGGTTTTGGGAGAATTTTTCAACCTGAAAGGAATGACCAGCCATTTAAAAATTCCCTCCTTGGCTTTGAAATCAGTCTTCCACACATCGAAGGGATTGATTGGTACTTGGTGATACCCAAACTTCAAGTAGATCTAGATGAAATATTTGGCCCCCTTGAGTTGGTACAAAATATCATCAATCCACGAGATCGTATGCCTATTCCGGATAGTGATCTTGTTCAGTGCCTGATAGTCAATACAAAGTCTCCAAGTCCCATCTTGGCTGGGTCCATATGCACCCCCCGCTCATCAATAATGTATCCTAGATATTGAACCTCGGTCATGCCAAAAGTGCATTTCTCCAAATTGGCACACAACTTGTGTTGCCGCAGTGTTTGGAGGACCTGTCGAATGTGTTGGAGGTTCTCTTCCCAACTCCGGCTGAATATTAGGATGTCATCCAAATACACCACCATGAATTAGTTGGTGAATGGTCGCAATATGTATTCCATCAGCCTCAAGAAGGTTTTGGGAGCATTTGTCAACCCGAAAGGCATGACCAGCCATTCAAAAAGGCCCTCCTTGTCTTTGAAATTAGTCTTCCACATGTCGAAGGGTTCGATTGGTAGCTGGTGATACCCGAACTTCAAGTCTATCTTGTTGAAATATTTTGCCCCCTTGAGTTGGTCTAGAAGCTCATCAATCCATCAGATCGGATGCTTATTCCGATAGTGATCTTGTTCAGCGCGTGATAGTCAATACAAATTCTCCAAGTCCTATCCTTCTTCTGCACCAACACAATCGGGCTCCCATAGGGCAATGAACTAGGTTGGGTGTGACCTTTCTGCAGCAGCTCCTGAATCCACCTCTTGATTTCTTTGTTCTCCATAATAGAGTGTTGATAGGTCGGTCCATTGGGTAGCAGTGCGCCTAGGGTCAGATCGATGGAGTGCTTGACCTGACAATGCAGAGGTACCCTTGTGAGTGATGTGAATATGTCCCCGTACTCCTCCACGAACTTTTCCATGTGTTGTTTCTGTGCAGAGGATTCCTTTCTGGAGGTCGTGGCTATAGTCTTATTATTTCCCTAAGGGTGGATCATCAAGAAGAAAAAAAAAATCCCAGTTTTGGAAATGAGCTTACTGTATTGTTTTGCAGTGATCGAAGTGATGGCGGTAGGAGGTGCTACCTCTGGTATCCTGTACAACTTATTTCCCAAAGTAATAATAACAGCACGAGGCTTAGATTCATACACAGCATGTCGCTTCCAAAAATATGGTTTTCCTAATAATACATCACAAACATCAAGAGGAGAAATATCACATAATACCTCATCCGTGAAGGGCTTGATGTTGTAGGGAAGGTGACACTATTGGTGGATGCAGAGATCCCATCCTTGGTGAAGCCATCCAATGGTGTGTTGCTATGGGTGTGGTGTGGTCAGAAAGCCTAGCTCCTTCATGATCTCTGCTGAAATGAGGTTCTTTTGGCACCCATTAACGACAATTAACTACAGCGGGGAACCCTTCACCCACATCTGGGAATGGAAGAGGCGCTCCTCCTCCTCCTCTAGATCTTCAGGTTCCTCCTTCTGGATCTTGGTGGTGGAAAGAGTGGTGTTGGGCTCTGCATCGATAATATGCTTCCATTTTTCATTACCCTTGTCGAGTTCTAACTCAATGTCAAAACATGCATCTAATTCAGAAGGCTTCAACTGGACCACCAATCACTACTTGGCCCAACACTCACTTGTGTTGTGAGTGGAGCTCTTATGGAACTCACACCACTTTCTCGTGTCCTTATTTGGCTTTGCGATGTTTTTCTTCGCTTGCATATTTGGTGGGTTTTCCTGGGCCGCCCCACCTTCGTTTTTTCCTTTGTTCTATGGTTTGGGGGTGCCTTTCCCTTATTTCTGATTCACAGATCCAAAGTCTCGCTTCCTTTGTTTAAATTTTTGCTCAATCTTGGAAGCATATCGGTATTCTGCACCAAGCGAGGAGATGTCGAGGAACTCCATTTCCTCTTGAATGTATTTATGCATACAACTGCAGTATTTCAGCACCAAATATTTCTCTGAATCTTTGATACCCAAATTTCTGTGCAGGATATGCAACAAATTCGTCATCTCATGCACATCTTGATCCCTTTGTTGCCGCAACATAGTCCATTGTATGTACTTGTCCTCATAACTCCACACGAGATAAAAAAATTCCTTGATGGTGTCTCGAAAAAAATTCCAAATGGGTGCATCTAAGAACAAGGAGGTTTCCCTCTCGTCGTTTTGTCCATTGTAGGTTTCCCACCAGTCCTTGACATGGGGGGTGGCTTTGAGGAGTGAAAAAACAATCTTCTCCCGATTGGAAAAGTCATGAACCGATAAATATCCTTTTAATAGATTAAATCATCTATCTATGGCATCTGCATCTATTTGGCCCTCAAATATGGGAATTTCAAAGTTTACTTGTAACTTAAAAAGAGTGGTGCCTCCAGAGTGGCTGCTGGATTAAGGTGCACCGTCGGTGGGTAGTTTTTGAAGGATATGGGCAAAGTTATCCATCGTCGCGTTCCTTTCTTACTCAAGGGCCTCCTCGAGCAATATTTTGATAAGATATCATACTCCCTCATCTTTCCTTTCTTCCACCATGGGAGTTCGTTTGGGGTTTGCAAAGCTTATTCTACAAAGGTTCAACCAGATCGAGCCCTAACACCTTATACCCTGGCCTCGTTGGGGACATGCAAAGAAAGATCGAGAAAGAGAAGACCACTTTGATACCATTGATCTAGAATTATGCAGAAACGTAATAAAATACAGAAATAAACATCAACACAGAGATGCAGCAAGAATAGCACTTCATTTCATTAATATCAAATACTAAAAACTGCTTACAGACATAATGGAAAATAAACTAGCTCGGGCGATGGTATCTTATATCTAAGGAGAGATGTGGTGGCTACATGCCTCTCAACTATGTTAAAATGAGGCTCAAAGGCATATTTATCATTGAGAAACAATGGAAAACCCTAAACATCCAAAAACCTAACCTTAGGAGATGAAGCGCAAAAACTATGGGCCCTGTTTGGGTAAATTGGTGCATCCACTTCTCAGGGACATAACTTTGGAATACAGTCTTCGTTTAGCGTGCATAATACCTTGTTAGAAAGATATATCTGAGGAATACAAATTTTGAGTGACCAACATTAATCCATCAGCCATGTTGGTCCCCGTTTTCCCAAAAAATGTCCTTTAGGGCATCAAAAGGTCTCTAGAAGTTCAGGACCCGAAAAACTACCAAAAATTGTAAACTATGCTACAATTAAGGAAATTGAAAGACTAAAAGAAAGAATGGTGGGGGTCCAAGTGGAATAGGTGGCTCACCACCAATATCCACCTAGATCATTCCTCCCCCCTTAGGAATCAATGGTCCCCATTGCATTGAGATCCTCCATGAGATGAGTAAACTTCTGATGAACTTGGGCCAAGGTGAGCCACTTGCATTGGTGTAGGAGTTGGCCAGCTTTAACAACCTGATACAACTGGATTTTCTAATGGTGAGTGTTCTTGATCTGCGTTTCCATGAGTCGATCATTTGTGGCATGTTTCTTGCAGTTGGGGTTCAACTCTGTTGGTGTGAGTTTTTCTGCAATGTGTGTTGTGTCCAGTAATGGTGGAAAGTATGGTGGAAGGCAGTCCACATTGAACACTAGCTACAGGAAAAGGAATGGGGGAATTTTGAGCTCAAAATAATTTTCTCCCATATCCTTGATAGCGGTTTAAGGCCCATATCAAAGTGGTCTGAGATTTTGATGAGCTCCGATTAGGTGTTCGTTCTGCAAATGAAACCAAACTCTGTCTCCCACCTGAAACTTGTGTGGAACCCGTTGTTGATCATATCGATGCTTGTACTTGGAATTGGAATTCTCAAGGATGGCATGAACCTACTGGTGGTTGTGCTCATTGTGCTCAATGAAGGTGTTTGCCTTGTCAGCTTCGAACTAGACATGAGTTGAATCTGCCTGAGTAGTTTCAAATTGTATAGCCACGTCAATGGGACATAGTGGTTGGAATCCCAAGCCCACCTAAAAAGGGTTGTGGCCAGTTGAGTTGTGGAGATCCCGGTTATAGTTTTGTTGGACATAGGGGAGGATTTTATCCCATGTGTGTGGATGCTTCAAGTTGTACATGTGCAGAATGTGAACGATCATCTTGTTGACGACCTCTGTTTGGCCATAAGTTTGGGGGTGGAAAGTTGTGGACTTAGTGAGCTTGGTGTGTAGCATCAACGAGATACTTGACCCAAATGTAATGAGGAACCTGCTATCCCTATATAATATAAAGGGCTATGGGATCCCAAAGTGTACCCACACTTGTTCAAAGAATATTTTAGCAGTGGTTTCTGCTATGATATTCTTCTTGCAGGCCGCCATAATGTCCATTTTAGAGAATCTGTCAATGACCACAAAAACGCAATCGATGCCATGCTTGGTAGAAGGAATATGTGACATGTAATCCATGGAGATGGATTCCCAAGCTCGAATAGGGGTATTCATCGGAGTATATAGGCATTTATCCGTGATGCTCCGTTTGGAAATGGTGTAGGCAATGCAGGATCTGATGTACTTCCCAACATCATGTCGAAGGTTTGGCCAATAGAAATACTTATGCAGTACTGCCACTTTTTTCTCAACTCGAAAATTTCCAGCGACCTGACTGTAGTGTGCTTCCAAAATCATCTTAGCACGCTCACTTAAAGTAACACATAGGTGTCCCAGGTGGCATAACAGTGAATCCTGGAGGTGAAAATTTGGAACTTGCCTACCCTTCAGGAGCATCTGGTTTGTGTTGCCAAATTCATGATCACTTTGGTAGAGATGTGGCCAACCCGAAGTCTCATGCCCACAAGAGTCGAGCATAGTGGTTAGCACCATGATTAGCGGTCAGTTGAGGAAATATACAATGTTATTGGTGTTTCCATCCTTGTATTTGATGTTCAAATGGAATTGTTGCATTTATGTGGACCATTTCTTATGGTGATCATTTTGCAACTCCCATTGTGTCTATATGAACTATAGGGGTTGGTGATCTATGTTGATCATTGTTTCCTTCCCCAAAATTTAATGCTTCCATTGTCGGCAGGCCTACACAATGGAATACATTTCTTTGACGGTGGGACACTTTCAGACTGTGTCTGAAAGTGTGTAACAGTGATATTCTATTGGATATCCCTGTTGAGTAAGTACTTCCCACATAGCATAGTCAAAGGAATCTATCTCGATCCCAAATGGTTGTTGCAAGTCTGGTAATGTGAGAACTGGTGCGGAGTAGGGACGATGCTTCAACTCTATGAACGCCTTCTGTTGAGATACATACCAAAATAATTTGTCTTTTGCTCCTCCCTTGGTGACTTGACTCAAAGGCCAAGTGATATGAGAGAACCTCAACACGAACCTGCAATATAAATTGGCAAGACCCAGAAATATGTGGAGCTCTAATAGAGTGGTTGGGGTTTTCCAATCATAAATAACCTAGATCTTGGCTGGGTCCACATGCACCCTCGCTCATCAATAATGTATCTTATATATTGAACCTAGGTCATGCCAAAAGTTCATTTCTCCAAATTGGCACACAACTTGTGTTGTCGCAGTGTTTGGAGGACCTGTCGAATGTGGTGGAGGTGCTCTTCCAAACTCTGGCTGAATATTGGGATGTCATCCAAATAAACCACCACGAATGAGTTGGTGAATGGTCGCAAGATGTTTTCCATCATCCTCATTAAGGTTGCAGGAGCATTCGCCAACCCGAAAGGCATGACCATCTATTAAAAAAAGGCCCTTCTTGGATTTGAAAGCAGTCTTCCATAGATCAGAGGGTTCGATTGGTACCTGGTGATACCTGGACTTCAAGTCGATCTTGCTAAAATATTTGGCCCCCTTTAGTTGGTCCAAAAGGTCATCTTCCAGACAGTGATCTTGTTCAGCGGGATCAGATACCTATTCCATACAGTGATATTTTTCAACGCCAAATAGTCAATACAAAGTCTCCAAGTCCCATCCTTCTTCTGCACCAACACGATCGGGCTTCCACAAGGTGATGAACTCGGCCGGATGTGGCCTTTCTGCAGCAACTCCTAAATTTTCCTCTTGATTTTTTCATTCTCCAGGACAAAGATTCAATAGATTGGTCCATTGGGTAGTGGTGTGCCTGAGGTCATATCGATGGAGTGCTTGACCTGAAAATGTAGAGGTACCCCTCTGGGTGAGGTGTATATGCCCCCGTACTCCTCCATGACCTTGTCTATCTATTGTTTCCATGCGGACGAGCCCTGTATGGAGGTTCTGGCTATGGTCTTCTTCTTTCCCTGAGTGCGTATCATCAGGAAAACAAATTTCCTGGTTTTGGAAATGAGTTTACTACATTGTTTTGCAGTGATCAAAGAGATGGAGGTAGGTGGTGCTACCTCCGGTATCCTGTAGAAATTATTTCCCAAAGTAACAATAACAGCACAAGTCCTAGACTCATACACATCATGTCACTTCCACAAGTATGGTTGGCCTAATAATACATCACAAACATCAAGAGGATAAATATCACATAATACCTCATTCGTCAAGGGATTTTTGTTGTAGGGAAGGCAACACTACTAGCTGACACGGAGATCCCATCCGATGGTGTACAATTGTGGGTGTGTTCTAGTCAACAGGTCTGGCCGCTTCACGACCTCTACTAAAATGAGGATATTTTGGCTCCTACTATCGACAAACAACTCCAGTGGGGAACCCTTCACCCATGTCTGGGAATGGAAGAGTCGCTCCCCCTCCTCTAGATCTTCGGGTTCCTCCTTTTGTATCTTGGTGGTGGAAACAGTGGCGTTGGGCTCTGCATCAATAATTTGTTCCCCTTCGTCATTCCCCTTGTCTGGTTTTGACTTAGTGTCAAAACATGCATCTGATTCAGAAGACTTCAGCTCGGCCACCCATGACTGCTTGGCCCAACACTCACTTGCATTGTGAGTGGAGCTCTTACGGAACTCACACCACTTTTCCATGTGCTTCTTTGGATTTGCGGTGTTGTTCTTCGCTTGCGACTTTGGCAGCTTGTCCTAGGTCGCCCCACCTTGGCTTTTTCCTTTGTTCTGTGGTTTGGGGGCACCTTTCCCTTGCTTCTGATTCGCAGCTTTGTTTGAATTTATGCTAAACCTTGGCAGCATATCGGTATGCTTCACCAAGCGAGGATATGTCTAGGAACTCCATTTCCTCCTGAATGTATTTGTGCAGACACCTGCGGTACTTCAACACCAAATGTTTCTCTGAATATTTGATACCCAAATTTGTGCACAGGGTAATGAACATATTTGTCAACTCATTCACATCTTGATCCATTTACTTCCGCAGCATAGTCCATTATATGTATTTGTCCTCATAGCTCCCCGCGAGATAATATTGTTCCTTGATGGCATCTCAGAAAGAATTCCAAGTGGGTTCGGCCGAGAACAAGGAGGTTTACCTCTTGTCCTTTTTCTCACAGTAGGTTTCCCACCAATCCTTTACATGGGGGGAGGATTTAAGGAGTGAAAAAGTAATCTCTTCCCGATTGGAAAAGTCATGATCCGCGAAATATCCTTCTATTAGATTCAACCATCTATCTATGGCATATGCATCTATTTGGCCCTTAAATATGGGAATGTAAAATTTTACTTGTACCTTAAAAGGAGTGGCGCCAATACCTCATTAGAAATATGTATCTGAGGACTACAACTTTTGAGTGAACAACATCGGTCGAGCACCCATTTTAGTCCTCGTTTTCCCAAAAAACGTCGTTTACGACCTCAAAACAACTCCAAAAGTTCAGGACCTGAAAAACTGCCAAAAAAAATAAATTGTGCTACAATTAAGGAAACTGAAAGACTCAAAGAAACAATGGTGGGGTCCAAGTGGAATAGGCGGGTGGCCACCAATATCCACTTGGATCAGTCCTCCCCCCTTAGGAAGCAATGGTCCCCATTGCATTGATTTCCTCCATGAGAGGAGGAAACTTTCGCTGAACTTTGTCCCTAGTGAGCCACTTGCCTTGGTGGAGGAGATGGCCAGCTTTGACTACCGAATACAACTAGATCTTCTATTGGTGATTTTTCTTGATCTATGTGGCCATGATCTGATCACTTTTGGCATATTCCATGCAGTCAAGGTTTAGCTCTGTTGGTGTTAGTTGTTCTGCAATGTCTGATGTGTCAAGTAATGGTGGAAAGTATGGCTGAAGGCGGTCCACATTGAACATTGGCTGTAGGCTAAGGAATGGGGGAATTTTGAGCTCAAGATCATTGCTTCCCATAGCCTTGATAATGGTTTAAGGCCCATATCGAAGTGGCATGAGCTCCAGTTAGGCATTATTTCTACAAATGCAACCAACCGTTGTCCCCCACCTGAAACTTGTGTGGTACCCGATGTTGATCATGTTGTTTCTTGTACTTAGCATTAAACTTCTCAAGGATGTCATGAAACTGTTGGTGGATGTGTTGAATGTGCTCAATGAAGTTGTTCACCTTATTGGATTTGGATTGGACGTGATTTGAATATGCCTGAGTAGCTGAAAATGGTATGGCCACATCAATGGGACATAGTGGTTGGAATCCCAAGGCCACATGAAAGGGATGTGGCCAGTTGAGCTATGCAGATCCTGGTTATATCTATTTTGGACATAAGGGATGCTTTCATCCCATGTGCATGGATGCTTTGAGTTGTACATGCGTAGAATGTGATCGATCATCCTATTGACGACCTTTATTTGGCCTCCAGTTTTGGGGTGCAAAGTTGTGGACTTAGTGAGCTTGGTGTCTAGCATCGTCCAAAGACTTGACAAAAATTTACTGAGGAACCTGCTATCTCGATCTGAGATAATGGACTATGGGATCCAAAAGTGTACCCACGCTCGTTCAAAGAATATTTTAGCACTAGATTTTGCTGTGATATTATTCTTATAGGCCATCACAATGGCCATTTTAGAGAATTTGTCGACAACCACAAAAAAGTAGTCGTTGCCATGCTTGGTAGAAGGAAGGCCCGACGTGTAATACATGGAGATGAATTCTGAATTTTGAATAGGGGTAGGCAGTGGAGTATATAGCCTTGCTTCTTGATGGTCGATTTGGAAATGGCGTAGGCAATACAAGATCTAATGTACTTCCCAACATCATGTCGAAGGTTTGGCCAACAGAAATACTTTTTGCAATATTGTCATTGTTTTCTCAACCCCGAAATGTCCAGTGACCCGACTGTAGTGCGCTTCCAAAATCATCTCAGCACGATCGCTTTAAGGAACATAAGGGTGTCCCAGGTGCCATAACAGTGCATCTTAGAGGTGAAAATTTGTAACTTTCTTACCCTCCATGAGCGTTTGGTGTTGCCGAATTCTGGATCACTTTGGTAGAGATGCGGCCAACCAAAAGTCTCGTGCCCACAAGAGTCGAGCACAGTGTTTAGTGCCACAATCGACAGTCGACTGAGGCAATCTGCAATGTTATTGGTGCTACCCTTCTTGTAATTGATTTTCAAATGGAATTGTTGTAGATATGTGGACCATTTCTGATGGTGATCATTTTATAACTTCCCTTGTGTTTGTATGAACTGCAAGGGTCGATGATTTGTGTGGATGATTTTTTCCTTCCCCAAAATGTAATGCTTCCATTACCGGCAGGCCTGCATAATGGAATACATTTATTTTTCATAGGTGGGATACCCTCGGACTGTGTCTAAAAGTGTCTCATTGTGATATGCCAATAGATGCCCATGTTGAGTAAGTACTGCCCCAATAGCATAGTTAGAGGCATCTATCTCGATCGCAAATGGTTGTTACAAGTCTAGTAATGTGAGCACTGGTGCAGAGAAGAGATGATGCTGCAACTCTATGAACGCCTTATGTTGAGATACGGACAAAAATAATTTTTCTTTTGCTCCTCCCTTGGTGACTTGACTCAAAGGCCAAGTGATATGAGAGAACCACAACACGAACCTGCAGTAGAAATTGGCTGTAGAAATTTGAATAATAGCTGAATTATTCACCGATATTATCCTGATTACAGACTATTTAAGCTTCATGCATAATACATAACCTCTTCTACAATTGATCATCAATATGCGGAAATAGAAGCAGTCGCATGCGCACATTAAAACATAGTCAAGCACACATATAACACGGTATGTAATGGGGAAAGCATACAGCTGAAAACCCCCAACTATCTATATATTATAATGATAGAGAACATGTAACAATAATATTACAATACTCCTCACAAGTACTCAGTACTATCTCCAATAGTTACACACAAAACTAGCTCAGATCTGAACAAGTCACAGGTTCAAATCTCCTCCACAAGTCTGCCTGCCTCTACTACGCAATCCAGGATGAGAATGAATGAGATCCAAGTTCGAATCCCCTTGGCTTGTACTGTGCAATCCTCATTGGCAATCTCAATCAATGTGTGTGCAAATCTCATGCACAGCTATAGTCACAACTGATAGCCACACTCACCCTTTCATCTACCTCTTTCACTGGTCTCCACTTAACTGTCCATGCACTGTAGTGAACTGATGTGTTCTTGAGTTGAATAATGAGTTACTAATTAATGAATTAAATAATATTTAATTCACTCCACTCATTACTAGTTGATTAGCTAGTTAAACTAATCTCAACTAGTTCAACTAAGTTAAACCGAACACAACTCCACCAACTGTCTCATCAACTCCACAAAACTTCTGCCACTGAAGTCCTAACTGAAGTCAACCATGCATGAGCTCACCAAACCCCTAGGAATAGCGTAATTCCTCTGTCAGATGCATGAGCCACTTCCAAGGCTCGAACTGAAGTGCTCCAAGAGAGTAAACTGAAGTTTATAGTACAAATATTATTAAGGGTAAATAATATTTGACTTCCCTATTTTTAGGATAGGCAGTCTAAAAATAGACTTCGACCTATAGGTCCAAAAAATAAAGGTCCATCTATTTTTACCAACTTGACCAATCATCCATAAATAGCATCCTGCAACTCATAGACCATGATCCATATGTCTAAAAATAGACATAGTCTAAAAATAGACTTTGCGACAAAAATCACCTGTGTGGGCCCCACCTAGTTTTGGTGATCACTTTCCAACTAGGATTAGGAAAGATGTTTCAGGATGCCTCCTTCACTATTTCTTGTTGCAATATTTAACACTCCCTCTCAACAAGAAAGGACTGTCTTTGCATGCGACATGCAACTCCATGCATTCGCCCTGCAACCTTCACAAGCGCCATGCAACTCCATGCATCTGCTCTGCAACTCCTCTGAAACTGAATAGGCTCCAAACAACTCAATCAGTCTGATGCGCCATGCAACTCCATGCATCTATCATCAAAGTCTTCGACTTCTGCTGGTACCAACTGCACATGTCATCAGGAACCACTGCGCTGTTGAACTCTTGTACCCATGCACTCTGCACTTGCTGTCAACTCTGATCCGCGCTCTAGTATCCGACACTGTCACTTTGATCTGCCTGCATCAATCCAACTGATCATGCTACTGCTGCGCTGTGGGCACCTCGTAGCCAGGTTCAATTCATGAGATCCACACTATCTCATGAATCCTGCCCAGAAATCTCCTCTTGGGATTATTCATGCATGTCGCCCCACCTCTCACCTGGTGGTATAGCTGCATGCACTCCCTCTGCCCATCTGGCACGAAATTTCTCTGCATGAGTGGTTTCTTCCACTCCATGATCCTCATCTTGTGGCTTCTCCACATCCCGAGGTTCACTATTACCTGCATGCAAAACTTGCTCCCTCTCAAGCATCAATTGCATGTCTTTCTTGCACTTCCCAACAGTAGGAAGCTCCGTAGACATCCCATCTACTTCAAGTCTGTAGAGATTCTTTGCTCGAATCCCAACCTTCTTGACTTGTCTTGTTTCCTTGTGCCGAAGGAAAATTTTTCCTTCACTGGAGACAACTTCATATCCTTTATCCTCTAACATTGCAACTGAGATCAAATTCTTATTTAAACCTGGAACATGCACTACATCTTGTAAAAGAATGAGTTTACCTGACTCCCTCTGAAAGGTTATGGTACCAATGACGGTCGCATTGTATCGTCCATTGTCGCCCAACTCAACATGCAACTGGAGATCTTTCTCCACCAAGTCACTAAAAAGATTCACATCTCCCGTCATGTGAAAGGAAGCGCCACTATCAAAATACCACCCCGATCCCAATGCACTAGACACCATGCATGCGATCGATGAGAAGTCCAGCTCAAATTGCGAGGCAAGAGCCTCACCAGCTGCAGCTCCAGCAGCCTGCTTGTTCTTCTTCTTTTGTGGACAATTCGTGGCATAATGTCCATGATCGTGACAGTGAAAACACTTCACTTTGGACATGTCACGCTCTTTACCATCCGCACCGGATTGAGAAGCATTCTTCTTACCCTTCCCCTTCCTTGCTTTGGCAACCAAATCACAATCTTCTTCATCAGATGCCTTTGATGAAGATCCATCCCTGGTACTCCGCCTTATCTCCTCTTGCACAAGATCCGACCAAAGTCGCTCCCATCCTGGAAATTTCTCCCGACCATTGACAGAATCCTCATAGGAATGCCAACTCTTCAGAAGACCAAGGAGAGCCAAGCTCACCAAGTCCTCATCATCCACACTAACTCCTACACTCCCAAGCTCATCCCTGCAGTGGACAAACTTTGTCAAGTATACCGGAATAGTTTCATTCTTCTCCATCTTTATTTTCCTGAGTTTATCCTTGAGCGCCAACTTCCTCTGGTCACTCTTGCTTTGGAATAAATATGTCAACGCTTTCCACATCAAATATGGAGAAGCTTTACCATGCAGGTTGGATACAATGTGATCCTTCACGCCCTCCAACAGAATCCTTCGACACCTTGTTGTCTTCTTTTGCCAAGCCTCAACCAAGGCTGCATCGCTAGGCTTTGGAACTTCAGCATCTATGAACTCCTTCAGCCCATTGTCATCGAGCACTGCCTCCATCCTATCTCTCCATGCAATATAATTCGAGCTTCCTTCAAGAGCATACTCCAATCGCAATCCTTGATAAGACATTTTGACTCCGGCACCAAGAAAACACTGCTGCAAATTCGAATTCCACCAGCTCAAAACTCAACCGCTTCCGATCTGTGAGAACAAATTATTTCTAGCACAGAGATCGAATGTAGGGACATTTACTGGATATATCACCTTTTAGGGAAAGGATGGATCCAGAGGCTACCTGGCTCGCTTACAGACTCTGTCTACCGAAATAAATTGTAGTCACTGTAATAGATCCAATGATCAATTCTCGCTCCGATACCATGTAGAAATTTGAATAATAGCTGAATTATTCACCGAGATTATCCTGATTACACACTATTTAAGCTTCATGCATAATACATAACCTCTTCTACAATTGATCATCAATATGCGGAAATAGAAGCATTCGCATGTGCACATTAAAACATAATCAAGCACACATAACACAAATATGTAATGGGAAAGTATACAAATTGAAAACCCCCAACTATCTATATATTATAATGATAGAGAACATGTAACAATCATAGTACAATACTCCTCACAAGTACTCAGTACTATCTCCAATAGTTACACACAAAACTAGCTCAGATCTGAACAAGTCACAGGTTCAAATCTCCTCCACAAGTCTGCCTGCCTCTACTGCGCAATCCAAGATGAGAATGAATGAGATCCAAGTTCGAATCCCCTTGGCTTGTACTGCGCAATCCTCATTGGAAATCTCAATCAATGTGTGTGCAAATCTCATGCACATCTATAGTCACAACTGATAGCCACACTCACCCTTTCACCCACCTCTAACACTAGTCTCCACTGAACTGTCCATGCATTGCAGTTAACTGATGTATTCTTTAGTTGATTTATGAGTTAATAATTAGTGAATTAATTAATCATTAATTCACACCACTCATCACTAGTGTATTTATCAGTTAGACTAAATACAACTAGTTCAACTAAGTTAAACCGAACACAACTCCACCAACTGTCTCATCAACTCCACCAAACTCGGCCACATGAGTTCTAACTGAAGTCAACCATGCAATAGCTCAACTAACCCTTAGGAAAAGCGTATTTCCTTCTGTCAGCTGCATGTGCCACATCCAAGCATCAAATTGAAGTGCTCCAAGAGGATAAGATAATGTTTATAGTCTAAATATTATTAAGGGTTAATAATATTTGACTGTTCTATTTTTAGCCCGGCAGTCTAAAAATAGATTCCGCCCAATGTCTAAAAATAGAGGTCCATCTATTTTTACCAACTTGACCAACCATCCATAAATAGCATCCCGCAACTCATAGACCATGATCCATATGTCTAAAAATAGACTTTGCGACAAAAATCACTTGTGTGGCCCCCACCTAGTTTAGGTGATCACTTTCCAACTAGGATCAGGAAAGATGTTTCAGGATGCCTCCTTCATTGTTTCTTGTTGCAATATTCAACATTGGCAAGGCCCAGAAAGATGCAGAGCTTTGTTAGAGTGGTTTGGGTTGGCCAATCCTGAATGACCTAGATATTAGTTGGGTCCACATGCACCCACCTCTCATCAATAATGTATCCCAGATATTGAACCTGGGTCATGCCAAAATTTCATTTCTCCAAATTGGCACACAAATTGTGTTGTCGCAGTGTTTGGAGGACCTGTCAAATGTGGTGGAGGTGCTCTTCCCAACTCTGGATCAATATTAGAATTTCATACAAATACACCACCACGAATGAGTTGGTGAATGGTCACAAGATGTCTTCCATCGGCCTCATGAAGGTTGCAAGAGCATTCGTCAACCCGAAAGGCATGACCAGCCATTCAAAAATTCCCTCATTATATTTGAAAGTAGTCTTCCACACATAAGAGGTTTTGATTGGTACCTGGTGATACCCATACTTCAAGTCGATCTTGCTAAAATATTGGCCCCCTTGAGTTGGTCCAAAAGGTCATCAATCCACAGGATCGGATACTTTTTCCGAACAGTGATCTTGTTCAACACTTGATATTCAATACTAAGTCTCCAAGTCCCATCCTTCTTCTGCACCAACACGATTGGGCTCCCACAGGGTGATGAACTCAATTGAATGTGAACTTTCTGCAGTAGCTCCTGAATATACCTCTTAATTTCGTCGTTCTCTATAATAGAGCGTCAATAGATCGTTCCATTGGGTAGCGGCACTCCTGGGGTTAGATCGATATATTTCTTGACCGTACAATGCAGAGGTACCCCTACAAGTGACATGAAGATTTCCTTGTACTCCTCCAGAAACTTTTCCATATGTTTTTTCTATGTGGAGGAGCCCTGCCTGGAAGTCATGGCTACAATTTTCTTCTTTCCCTGAGGGTGGATCATCAGGAAAATAAATTTCCCGACTTTGAAAATGAGCTTACTGCATTTTTTTGGAGTGATCAAAGAGTTGGTGGTAGGCGGTGCTACCTCCGGTATCATGTACAACTTATTTCCCAAAGTAACAATAACAACGCGAGGCTTATACTCATACATATCATGTCACTTCCACAAGTATGGTTGGCCTAATAATACATCACAAACATCAAGAGGAGCAATATCACATTATACGTCATCCGTGAAGGGCTTGATGTTGTAGGGAAGGCGACACTGTTGGCTGACGCAGAGATCTCGTCCTTGGTGAAGCCATCCAATGGTCTAGGGTTGTGGGTGTGTTGTGGTTGGCAGGCCCAGCCGCTTCACAAACTCTGCTGAAATAGGTTCTTTTGGCTCCCATTTTCGACAATGAACTGCAATGGGGAACCCTTCACCCACATCTTGGAATGGAAGAGGTGCTCCCCCTCCTCTGGATCTTCGGATTCCTCCTTCTGGATCTTGGTGGTGGAAACAGTGGCGTTGGGCTCTACATCAATAATTTTCTTCCCTTTTTCATTCCCCTTGTTAGGTTCTAGCTAAGCGTGGGAACATGCATCTGATTCAAAAGCCTCCAACTTAGCCACCAGTGACTGCTTGGCCCGACACTCACTTGTGTTGTGAGTGGAGCTCTTATGGAACTCAAGCAACTTTCCCATGTCCTTCTTTGGCTTTGTGGTGTTTTTCTTCACTTGTGGCTTTGGCAGGTTGTCTTGGGCCGCCCCACCTTAGCTTTGTCCTTTGCTCTATAGTTTGGGGGCGCCTTTCCCTTGCTTCTGATTCACAGATCCAAAGTATCGCTTCTTTTTTTTTTATTTCAGCTCAATCTTGGCAGCATATCGGTATGTTGCACTAAGCGAGGAGATTTCAAGGAATTCCATTTCCTCCTAAATGTGTTTGTGAAGACAACTGCAGTACTTCAGCACCAAATGTTTCTCCGAGTATTTGATACCCAATTTTCTTTGCAGGGTATGGAACAGAGTCGTCATCTCATGCACATCTTGATCCCTTTGTTGTCACAGTGTAGTCCATTGTATGTACTTCTCCTCATAGCTCCCCATCGGATAATATTATTCCTTGATGGCATCTTGAAAATAATTCCAAGTGGGTGTGGCCAAGAACAGGGAGGTTTCCCTCTTTTCTTTTTTCTCACAGTAGGTTTCCCACCAGTCCTTGACATGGGGGGTAGCTTTGAGAAGTGAAAAAGTAATATTTTCACGATTGGAAAAGTCATGAGCCGAGAAATATCCTTCTAATAGATTCAACCATATATCTACGACATCTACATCTATTTGGACCTCAAATATGGGAATTCCAAATTTTACTTGTACCTTAAAAGGAGTGGCACCTCCAGAGTGGCTGTTGGATGAAGGTGCGTCGCTGGTGGGTATTCGTTGAAGGATTTAGGAAAATTTATCCATCATCGCGTTCCTTTGTTTCTCGAGAGCCTCCTCAAGCTATATTTTGATAGGATCTCCTTCTCCATCATCTTTCTTTTCTTCCACCATGGGAGGCCTTCGGGTTTTGTGAGGTTGATCTTGCAAAGGTTCAACCAGATCGAGACCTAAATCCTTATACCTCGACCTCGTTGGGGACATGCAAAGAAAGATAGAGAAAGAGAATACTGCTCTGATACCACTGATCCATACTTATGCAGGAACACAATAAAATACAGAAATAAACATCAATGCATATATGTAGCAGGAATAACACTTCATTTCAATAATATCAAATACTGAAAACTGCTTAGAGACATAATGGAAAATACACTAGCTCGGGCGATGGTAACTTATCTCTGAGGAGAGATGTGGCAGCTACATGCCTCTCAAGTGTGTTACAATGAGGCTACATGCCTCTCAAGGGAAACAATGGAAAACCATAAACATCCAAAAACCTAACCCTAGGAGATGAAGCACCAAAAATATGGGCCTCGTTTGGGTAAATTGGTACATCAACTTCTCGGGGACGTAACTTTGGCATACAATATCCTTTTGACGTGCACAATACCTCGTTAGAAATATCTATCTGAAGAATGCAAATTTTGAGTGACCAACATTCGTAAAAGTTTCATGTTGGTCCCTATTTTCCCAAAATACATCATTTAGGGTCTCAAAACGGCTCCAGAAGTTCAGGACCCGAAAAACTTCCAAAAATAGTAAATTGTGCTACAATTAAGGAAACTGGAAAAAAAAATGGTGGGGGTCCAAGTGGAATAGGTGGGTGTCCACCAATATCCATCTGAATCACTCGTATTGAAGGAGAAGTTCAAATGGCATAAGCGGGCACTCATCCTCAAAGTCGATGTTCCACTAGTCATCAAAATTTTCAAAAATAGAAAATTTTCATTTTGTAATGTTGTAAAAGACTTTTTCGTAATGGATAGTTAAGTGGTTATATATGTTTTGAGAGTTACCTTTTTAACTGATTTTGATGTATTATTTAAAATACATGAGAACCAATGGAAAATGATTCTGAATTTTTGAATTTTGAGTACTTGTATAATCGTTTTGGCTTCCTTAGAGATAATAATAAAAGTCACCAAGTTGATTCTAGTATGTATTGGTACATTGGAGTATGTGTTGTTTCTCTTATGTGTTTTCCATATTCCTTCTCCCTCTTTGAAGCACATGTATAATCGCAGCAAATTTTTTTAAACAAGTTACATATTTATTTTGTGTATCTTTAATAGTTACATTGAATACCTATAAATTCTATTCAAAGAAATATTAATAGGCTCTACAGTGCTTTTGCACTTCCATTCTTAATCTAAATCATTCAAATTTTAATCTTGGAGTTTTAAATTTGGATTCTATTAAAGGGCCCAATTTATAAACCCTATCCTCTTAACAGTTCTACCTTCCAGCAAAATAATTAAAGTCTTGCTAATATAAGGCCATTTTGGGCATAAAGATTCATCTCCAAGATTAAGATCTATTACACAAGGTAATATATCACCTTTGGGCACATTTTAATAAATTTTTATAAATATTTTAAAAGTTTTGAAACAGTTTTTTGGATTTCCTAGGCATTGGTTACCTTTCAGCCATGCATTGTATTTAGGGTGACAACACAAGGCATGGTGAGTAATGTTACCCACCAAAAGTGGGTGACCCCATAGGAGAATTTTTCTCCCGTATTTTTCTTCAGTTGGCAACCAAAAACCCCTAACAACTACTAGTGTAGCCAATTATTGTTCCATTTGATATTTTCTCCTTGAGTCAGTTGTATTTCCCCTCATCCATCTATCTAGAGAATGTGTTTTAAGGTGGGTATTCTAATCCTAAAGGTATGATTTTCATTGTGTAATCGGGTGCTTATTCTTGTTTCTCCTTAGGCACTTTGGGCATGGATTGTTGGGTAACTTGAGAGAAGGAAGGGTTTTGACTTTGGTCTTGTTCCCTCACCTTAAATGGTAGGTTAATCCTCAATGTTTTTCCTATTAGATATCCCCTAATGGCTTATAGCTTCAGGAAGGGCACTACTTGGAAAAACTCAATGTTTGTAGCATGGTCCTGGGACTCCTCCCAATAGTGAAAGTCCATAAAGAGAAAGGGAACCTTACTAAAGACAATGGGTCATTATGCCATTATTTTCACTTAGTTTAAAGGTATGATTTTCATTGTGTAATTGGGTGCTTATGCTTGTTTCTCCTTAGGCACTTTGGCCATGGATTGTTGGGTGACTTGGACGAAGGAAGGGTTTTGATTTCAGTCTTGTTCCCTCACCTTAAATGGGGGGTTAATACTCAATATTACTCCTATTGGATATCCCCTAATGGCTTATATCTTTAGGAAGGGCACTACTTGGAAAAACCCGATTTTTTTAGCATGTATTGGGTCAATTTACTGGGTAAACTAACACAAGTATTTAATTATCAATCTGGGTTTGTAAAACTTGGAAGCATGTCCAAAATATATGGATTTCAACTACAGTCAATTTAAGAAAAAAAATTATAGAATTTGAAGGAAGTTCATATTACAAATATAAAACTTAACTAAATAATTTCTAATTCAATATGTAATAAGCAGAAGAAGAGGCTCCTAACTTAGGAGAACCAAGTTCACCTCCTCTACAATACTACTTCATGAACAGAAATCAAAATCATTAATGAAAAATAGCTTAAGATGCATAAAATAATATGAGAAGAGGATCCTAACTAAGGAGGTCCATGTTGTCATTATTTATAAGTTCATTCATCATTAATGCCATTGTATGAAAACTGGAAATTCAAAAAATAAATTTAAACAAAAGGAAGGAAGATGAATTATAGTTTCTATTATTTGATCATATACAAGGAGAAATTAACTTAAACACTGGTTTGAACCTTCATATGAAGATTAGAATTTAGACTAAGATTCATCAGCAAACATAATAGATCATCATACATTTAGTTAACTAATTTAAACATGAAGCAAAACTAGTTTATGAAATTTCAGCTAAATTAACCAAAAAGTGCACTTAGCTCGGTGTGGGGGCCCTCCACCCTTGCCTCGCACACTGAAACTAGTTCTAAGATACTTGGAATCAATCAATCATTCACCACATTGAACAACAAAAAAAATATAGAACTGGTTTCTTCTATTAACTCACAATATTCAGAAATATCAAAGTGAAATCATACAAATTCTACATGTTCATGCCTTCAATGTTCTTGGCTTAAATAGAAAAATATGAAACAAACTTGAATAAAATATATCTATCAGTAATTTCTATCCTTAGCCCATATATATTGGTCAAGCTCATCCATCCAATCACTCAAAATCTGGAAAATCCCACAAAATACTAATTATGGCCTATTTCCTAGGGATTTCCTAAATGACAGGTCATGTTTGACCAGCTTTGACTGAGCTTGTTTTAGCTAGGTTTGACCGAACCTGTTATCACTCAGGTTTTCCTAGAAGTTGTGTAAGAGGAAAGTATACCCGAGGTAACCACAAACCAACCTTTTAGATGCAGAATCTAGCCAATCTGCATCCAGAGAGGGCTCTCTCTTTATGATTTATCTTTGTTCTTGGAAGGTTTTAGGGTAGTTATAGATTAAAAGTTTGTTTTGGGAAAATGGTGGAATCCACAAACTAAGGGCAAGGTTGAGAGCTTTCAGTCCATTGGGCTATGGAGTCAAGGATGGCTTTACTGGATGTCTATTCTAAGCACAAGATGGTATTACAGGGCAAGATAGCTAGACAGAGAACAATCCTTAAAATTTAAAGTGGATGGGATGATTCTTGAAGGGATGAAAGGCAGCTAAGAATCTTTCACCATGTTCAAAAGAAAGAAATGAGATGACTACAAACAAAGAGCGAAGAAGGAAAAACTCGAGGCAACATCAAACCAAGCTCAGCCTCGTAGCTAGCCCTACGAGGACAGGAGAGGGCTCTCTCCGGGTCAAACTCAGTGAAAGCTGTCCAATGGGATCTGAGATGACCTAAATGAAACACTGATATTGATTTTAGGCTAGTAAATTGATAGAAAGGGGTTTTTTAATAAATAATGGGGTTTTCTGGGCTGTGTGAGGCAAAGACAGCAAGAGCAGAGATTAAATAAAGAATGCAGATTATCTCCTGAGGCAAGGTAAGCATGAAGTTTAACATCAAATTGAGATTAAATGGAATGGCTGGACTGCTGAGGAGTTGACAAGGGCATAGAAGATGAATCCTTGTCAAACAGAAGAAAACACTAAATTTGAACAAACTTAAAGGCAGAGCATATAAATTATGAATTCTACCTTAACACTTCATTTGTTCAAATGGAAACGATCATGAAATGATATAAACACATAACAGGCTACATATGAAACAAAAGAAGACACAAATGTTAAATCTCATGCCACAAGAATCTCAGGGGTCAGAGCTGCATTTTTAATTAAAATCTCTGTCAAAATCTATATAATGAAGCTCTGTTCTCTCTCCTACACTAGCTCTCAGAACTCTCTCCTCCCACCCCGTTACAAATGATTTTTTAATACATTAAATAAATGCTGCTAAGGGAAAAACAAATCGACCCCAAGACAAGGGATTTGTTTTATTATTATTAATAAATAAAACCAAAAAGAAACAATCAGCGCTTCTGAAGATGGAATAGCGCTCCTTCTACTCGAATCTGTTGAATCTGATGAAGAGGTGGCATTACAGGTGTCAATCCCATTACTAAAAATAAGCATAGGCAATTCCATCTTTTTCTCTGCCACTTTGCACATTCTGAAATTACAACCGCCCCCCCAAAATCTCTGGAAATATGTTGGCCTTTCGAATAAAGAAATCTGAAGAACAATTTCAAATCGGATCTACTAATTTGCTGACACGTAGATAAGTGATGCTCCTTGGCAGGTCCACATAGCAGTAAAGGTGTTAAGCGGATAGGATTCCCAATTTTTTATTTTAACTGGCTCTGTTAGTTTCAGATTTGTATTTTATTCTTGCGATCTCAAAAGCCTTAGAGTAAACTGCGAAATTATGATCTCCCCAAGAATCAATAATAATCCGCAATCCTAAACAACTATTTCCCTTGTAAAAAGCTACATATTGTTCTGCTGCAAATCCTTTCTTCACCTTCATTGTTGTAAAGGATATAATCATGATACGTTGGGGAAAACTGATGTACTGTGTCATGGTAAAAATCATTTAACTTTAAAGCATGGCCAAGGCTCTTAGTTAAACCACTAGATGCACCTATGTTTGCTTTCAGTATACACTTTATAAGGGAATGCATACAAATGTCCCACCGCAGCAATAACCATCTCGAGACAAAGTTCTGAATATCAGCGGCATCTTCTGCACTTTTAATCGTGCCAGACTTTGCTGCAAGAAACACTAGCACTCCCTGCCAACAGATTTGATGATTACGAACTTTGGAACTGGATCGAATGGCCGAAACAGATCTCTACAGCCACATAAAATAAAATCAATGCATACGATGCCAAAGAGTATGATATAGTGTAAATGATAGTCATATATAGGTAGGCTTGCTTGGCCCTGAAATTTCCATCCCTTTCAACCATGCGCTCAACACACTCAATTCGAAACCCAAAAAGCGCATTAATATCTGCAGCCTCATGATTTCCCCGGATCAAATGAACATTGTGTGGATACTCAACCTTAAGAGCCAGCAGCAGAGTAATTGTTTCCAGACTATGTTGACCTCTGTCTACATAATCCCCAAGAAAAAGATAGTCGATATACGTTATATCTCCTGCTGTCGATGGAGCACCATACTCATCAATCAAACGCATTAGATCCCCAAACTGACCATGTAAGTCCCCAAATATCTTTACTGTGGCTCTGATTTGCAAAACACTTGGCTCACGTGAAAATATGCGTTTCTGAATGATCACAAAATTCAGCGATTTCATTGCAATCTAAGAAGAATTGCCGGCGCACAGGAGGCTTCCAACCACGGGGTTTTAACAAATATGCTAAGATTTTCTTAGGCACACTATTAATTGACATCTGCCTGTCCAATAATTTTCTGGCTACATTAGCACTTTCAGGTGTTCCATAGTTTACTCGCTGACCTTCACTCTTAAGAGCATAAGCTTAAATTTCTGATGCCTTGAACTTGAACATCATACAATTTACTAAAAATACCTCTACTGCTGATCTGCTCCTATATACTGATATCTCTGCCCATAATTATTATTGTTGTACATGATGCCTCTTCAAAGAGATCTGCCCCTGATCAATAACGTTAATTTTAAGAAATAACAAGGTTTTCTATACCATATGTAACCCTCAAATATACAGTGCAGTAGTCTCAAAAGGATGTCATTCAAAATGCCTTTGGTAAGATCAACTGTTGATGCTACACTTCTTGTCTCAGTCCACAAGATGCTACAGTGCTGAAGATGCCTTAGAGGTTCGGACTTCCATCAGATCAATATTTTTCTTCAACAAGCTTTAACGTCTTCAAGCAATGTTTGTCTCAATATGCTTCAGCTACCAGTAACATTCTCATATGAGCATCAATAGCGTCTTAGCTCAGCTCTGTACATATTAGACACTTCAAGTTGATTTCACATCCACAATCTTTAATTTAATCTCACTCTGACTTCTGCGTACTCCAATGCACTGACATTTAGATGTATGCACTGACTTGTTTTGTTGTTTAATCACTATCAAAATATCGCTCGCACAGGACCTTGATTGCAGCACTTTGTATCCCTTCTTCTTCCTTGTGCACAGAGCTGATACAAATGTACGTATTGACCAACCATTCAACATCACAATGCTTACTCATCCATTCAGGAACACCCGGACCTCTTTCGAAAGTGCCACTTCAATCTCACGTGTTGTATTAGTCATGCACTTATCTATCCAAGAATTACATTTCATGCCATCCATGTGTGAAACGAGGTTCTGAAAATCGCTAGTCTTCTTGTCATTTGACAATCATTGAAGAAACAAGGTTAATGCCAAAACCTCTTCTCAGTGTCTCGGTGTTTATCCGATATCATGAACGACCCCATACACACTCCGGCGATCGCGGGGGCAGGCTTCTTCTCGGAGTTCTCATGATGGATTTCCCTCACCTGAGCGTTTGAAGGCGACATTTGTCATTTGAAGAGGTGGAAACTTTGATGTGACACATACGATAATTTAACTGGTGTTTGTTTTTTGCGGGGATTAGGCTACTGATGGCTGCCATTATTTGGAAATTTGATCCACTTATTCTAAAAAAAACATATTTAATGATTTCTTCAAACAAGGGGTTGAAGAAGAATCAATCATTTGACATACAGAATCTGTTCAGCTCCACTTGGGATGGCAGCTGCCGCTTTTTGGAGGTGCCAAGAACCGCAGAACTTTGGGAGAGCAGACAGTGCCTCCGTCCATTGGGCAATGGAGTCATCATTCCAACAAACAACATGAGACTTTTGACTCATTTATGGACTGAAACTTGACTGAAAAGACTGAAAAACTGACTCAGCAAACCTCACACTAAAACTATAATGAAACTGGAACAAAATGCTGCCTTATGGCTGCTTATTTATTTACAAAATCTGCCCTACTTTGCTGTACAAACAATAGATCAGGTAATACTGAAATGCCAGATTAACCATTCAAGTAAGTACGAAAAACGGCTGCTCGAGAGTGCATGACGGATCACGAGATGCAATTGCGCGGCCCTACATGCACGTAGATATGGCTATGTATAAGACATTTTGATCTGTCGAGTGGCGAAAAACATTTCCATGTATGTTGCAATGGATCAATCAGACTCGGTTGCTTGCCCAACTCCGCAATACATACCTCCCGGTGCACAGCATCGGTACAAACATCTACACCCCAGGTAACTCTATTGTTTCTTGTATTGAAGGAGGAAAGTTTCCAATAACTTTTGGGGTCTCGGAAATCGACCTTATTTGGATCGATCATTCTAATATGATTTTCTTCCTGATTACATTTCTGCTGACTAACTCCCGGACACAAGTTTTAACTGAAACTTCGGAGATTTCAAACATTGAAGCAAGACAGAAAAATTCTTCATTAATTTCAAAATACGCTACTGGCCCGATCTCTAACCTCTTTACAAACTTCTGAGATACGGGGTTTGCCACATACCCTACCATCGCATGAGTGGATCAGTGAGCACTGGAATCTCTGGATCGAGCTGGAGTCGCTGGCTGAATGTTTCAGCCTTCATATGTGTCTGACTGCTGTCCACCATCAGCATCAGATCTGCAACTTGACTACATGTATTGGGGCAAGACAATCTTCAAGTCGAATGTCACATTAACAGCAAACCATCTTCCCCAGTGTGGTCGCCACTATGTTAGCGCTCGAATCTGCCACAGGCTGAAGAAGGCAAAACTTGAGGCAACATCAAACCAAGCTCAGCCTCGTAGCTAGCCCTATGAGGACAGGAGAGGGCTCTCTCCAGGTCAAACTCAGTGAAAGATGTCCAATAGGATCTGAGATGACCTAAATGAAACACTGATATTGATTTTAGGCTAGTAAATTGATAGAAAGGGGTTTTTTAATAAATAATGGGGTTTTCTGGGCTATGTGGGATCAAGAAACAGTGAGAGCAGAGATCAAATGAAAAATGCAGATTATTACATGAGGCAAGATAAGCATGAAGTTTAGCAATCAATTTGGAATTATACGGAGTGAAAGACCGCTGCGAGGTTGACAAGGGCAATAACTGAATCCTTATCAAACAGAAGAAATTACACAAAACATGAAAGCTTCTCCAGGGCAGAGCAGCAAGCCGAATTCTGCCCTTCTCACTCAGAAACATTCAATATTGAAATGGTGATTAATGAACTGTGAACATAACGATGACATATGAAACAAAAGGAAAAACATTTGCTAAATTTCAAGCCACAAGAATCTCAAGAAACAGAGCTGTATTTCTCCATTAAAATCTCTGTCAAACTGTACAAGAAAGCGCTCTGTTCTCCTCCACGCACCAGCTCTCAGAACTCTCTCTTCCCACCCCGTTACAAATGATTTTTTAATACATTAAATAAATGCTGCTAAGGGAAAAACAAATCGACCCCAAGACAAGGGATTTGTTTTATTATTATTAATAAATAAAACTAAAAAGAAACAATCAGCGCTTCTGAAGATGGAATAGCGCTCCTTCTACTCGAATCTGTTGAATCTGATGAAGAGGTGGCATTACAGGTGTCAATCCCATTACTAAAAATAAGCATAGGCAATTGCATCTTTTTCTCTGCCACTTTGCACATTCTGAAATTACAACCACCCCCCCAAATCTCTGGAAATATGTTGGCCTTTCGAATAAGGAAATATGAAGAACAATTTCAAATCGGATCTACTAATTTGCTGACACGTAGATAAGTGATGCTCCTTGGCAGGTCCACATAGCAGTAAAGGTGTTAAGCGGATAGGATTCCTGATTTTTTATTTTAACTGGCTCTGTTAGTTTCAGATTTGTCTTTTATTCTTGCGATCTCAAAAGCCTTAGAGTAAACTGGGAAATTATGATCTCCCCAAGAATCAATAATAATCCGCGATCCTAAACAACTATTTCCCTTGTAAAAAGCTACATATTGGTCTGCTGCAAATCCTTTCTTCACCTTCATTGTTGTAAAGGATATAATCATGATACGTTGGGGCAAACTGATGTACTGTGTCATGGTAAAAATCATTGAACTTCAAAGCATGGCCAAGGCTCTTAGTTAAACCACTAGATGCACCTATGTTTGCTTTCAGTATACACTTTATAAGGGAATGCATACAAATGTCCCACCGCAGCAATAACCATCTCGAGACAAAGTTCTGAATATCAGCGGCATCTTCTGCACTTTTAATCGTGCCATACTTTGCTGCAAGAAACACTAGCACTCCCTGCCAACAGATTTGATGATTACGAACTTTGGAACTGGATCGAATGGCCGAAACAGATCTCTACAGGCCACATAAAATAAAAGCAATGCATACGATGCCAAAGAGTATGATATAGTGTAAATGATAGTCATATATAGGTAGGCTTGCTTGGCCCTGAAATTTCCATCCCTTTCAACCATGCGCTCAACGCACTCAATTCGAAACCCAAAAAGTGCATTAATATCTGCAGCCTCATGATTTCCCCGGATCAAATGAACATTGTGTGGATACTCAACCTTAAGAGCCAGCAGCAGAGTAAATGTTTCCAGACTATGTTGACCTCTGTCTACATAATCCCCAAGAAAAAGATAGTCGATATACGTTATATATCCTGCTGTCGATGGAGCACCATACTCATCAATCAAACGCATTAGATCCCCAAACTGACCATGTAAGTCCCCAAATATCTTTACTGTGGCTCTGATTTGCAAAACACTTGGCTCACGTGAAAATATGCGTTCTGCATGATCACAAAATTCAGCGATTTCATTGCAATCTAAGAAGAATTCCCGGCGCACAGGAGGCTTCCAACCACGGGGTTTTAACAAATATGCTAAGATTTTCTTAGGCACACTATTAATTGACATCTGCCTATCCAATAATTTTCTGGCTACATTAGCACTTTCAGGTGTTCCATAGCTTACTCGCCGACCTTCACTCTTAAGAGCATAAGTTTAAATTTCTGATGCCTTGAACTTGAACATCATACAATTTACTAAAAATACCTCTACTGTTGATCTGCTCCTATATACTGATATCTCTACCCATAATTATTATTGCTGTACATGATGCCTCTTCAAAGAGATCTGCCCCTGATCAATAACGTTAATTTTAAGAAATAACAAGGTTTGCTATACCATATGTAACCCTCAAATATACAGCGCAGTAGTCTCAAAAGGATGTCATTCAAAATGCCTTTGGTAAGATCAACTCTTGATGCTACACTTCTTGTCTCAGTCCACAAGATGCTACAGTGCTGAAGATGCCTTAGAGGTTCGGACTTCCATCAGATCAATATTTTTCTTCAACAAGCTTTAACGTCTTCAAGCAATGTTTGTCTCAATATGCTTCAGCTACCAGTAACATTCTCATATGAGCATCAATAGCGTCTTAGCTCAGCTCTGTACATATTAGACACTTCAAGTTGATTTCACATCCACAATCTTTAATTTAATCTCACTCTGACTTCTGCGTACTCCAATGCACTGACATTTAGATGTATGCACTGACTTGTTTTGCTGTTTAATCATTATCAAAATATCGCTCGCACAAGACCTTGATTGCAGCACTTTGTATCCCTTCTTCTTCCTTGTGCACAGAGCTGATACAAATGTACATATTGACCAACCATTCAACATCACAATGCTTACTCATCCATTCAGGAACACCCGGACCTCTTTCGAAAGTGCCACTTCAATCTCACGTGTTGTATTAGTCATGCACTTATCTATCCAAAGAATTCCATTCTCATGTATCCATGTGTGAAACGTAAGGTTCTGAAAATCGCTAGTCTTCTTGTCATTTGACAATCGTGAAGAAACAAGATTCAATGCCAAAACCTCTTCTACAATGTCTCAGTGTTTATCCAGTATCATGAACAGCCTTCTGCTCCAGCAGTCATGATGACAGGCTTCTTCTCAGGTTCTCATGATGGATTTCCCTCACGCACTAGCGTTTGAAGCTGAAGCAGGGCTGTCATTTGAAGAATTGGAAACTTTGAAGTATTTTGACACATCTGATAATTTCTTTGGCTGTTTCTGCAGGGATTGAAGCTACTGAAGCTGCTGCCATTGAAGACTGGAGAATTTGATCCATATTCTAAAAAAAACATATTTAATGATTTCTTCTTCAAAACAGGGTTTTGAAGAAGAATCAATCTCACATTTGACATACAAGACGGAGTC